>CM025853.1:3970801-4277415 GCA_003952965.2 Morella rubra | reverse complement strand
TCATGGGAACAAGAAACATGCGAGGAAAAGAAAAGCCTAAGAGAGAACTGAATGCGAAATTCGCCAGCTTGGCAGGGACTGGGAGTTCAGAATCTCATCACATAGAACTTGACAATCGCTTTCAATACAGACACGAGTCCAATCAAGAGGAGAAGCAAACTCCTTGGCTCAGGTCTTGGGGTTATCCAAATCCTGCTTACGGGAAGACAAAGTTCAATTTCTGTGTGTCTAAAAGTGCAGCAGGCTGGCCCAGTTTTCCAGGGCTTAGCTGACAATGGCCCCAATCCTGCCACAGTAGCTCCGCAAGGAAAAGAGCATCAGGTGCAGAGTTATAGCCCAAGCCCTTTCATACTTATCTTACACGTTGCCGTTTGTCTTTGTTTTCCCTTCTAGTTGTAGCTTTTTGAGTTTTGTCGAACTGGACGATGCCATCTGTCTAACTTCAGTGCATGAAGAATCATCTCTTAAGGAACCAAACAAACAAACAAAAAGTTTACCTGCCAGCAGGTAGGCAAGGATCAGGCACAATTATCTAAATTCCGAATATTATTTGGACAATATTAGATCCTGCTTTAAAATAAACAATAATAATAATCTTTTTGGGATCACTCTTGATAAAATTATATTGACTTGACTTGTGTAATTTAGGAGCTGTATTGATCCGAAGTTTATCGACTTATTAAGTGGGTCTACTCTAATGAGCTTATTGGGTTAAATTTCTCTTTGTTAACTTAAAGAAAAAATTAGACGGAAAAAAATAGTATCGATCATTTATTTATTAAGAAATTAATGCTCAAGATTTGATGCTTTCATTTTGTCTAAGGAACTTGAAACTCTGTAATATTTTTCTTTCCAGCTTTGCTACTCAACTTAACAATTAAAGGGAAGGGGGGGTTAGTGAAACAACGAACAAACCAATTTATAATGCGGAATAGTGCAACGTTAATTACACTCTAAGAATTTATCAACAAAATAAATTAACAAAAGGAATTTCTTGTGCAAGAGTGTGCAGGAGCTTTCACGAGGAATATTCCTTATAGACAGGCTGGTCAACATTCGTCCAAGGAACAAAACCAGACTGATACGTAGTACCAAAACCAGACTGATACGTAGTACTATCATGTTGAAAGAAATGACAGATATCTTTAAAATAACAATAAAGAATAAATGCATTATTGTTCGACATTAACATGGTCATGGAATTTATAAGCTTGGCCATAAATAGACATAGTTCATCCCATCAAGCAAGTTAATATAGCATGGAACCAAATCCAAAATATCCCTAATTATTCTATATTAATAGTATAGGACAACTTTAATTTTAAGCACTT
Source organism: Morella rubra (assembly GCA_003952965.2). Taxonomy (NCBI): domain Eukaryota; kingdom Viridiplantae; phylum Streptophyta; class Magnoliopsida; order Fagales; family Myricaceae; genus Morella; species Morella rubra. The sequence continues at coordinate 4,276,084 of CM025853.1, read as the reverse complement.
GCGAACACATATATAGTATTGTAATCCATACGGCCTATATACTCTATGGTATATGCGTCTCTCATTATTTTGTTCTAGTTATGTGAAGACTATCATACTAAAGGATAACATAAAGTTATTTGAAAGAACTCTTAGAGTTACATCTTGTCTGGAAAGTTTCATCACAGAAATTCACGGAGCAAAATGCGCGCCGTACGAAGCTTATGAATTTAAGCCTGCATAGCACATATGTTTCAACTTGCCTGACGTTTTTGTTGTTTGCGTAAAAACTTGAAGAAAAAGAAGTTTCTCTCGCGATGGATGTTGGCGCCACTTGCGACGCATTCTGATCGATCCGAACATCATGAATCTTTACAATGAAGTGGAAAGCTTCGTGCATTATATAATGTCTTTTAAAGGCGACGCGCATGGCAGAGCGACGTTAGCTTACCCCTCCAGCGGTACCTGAGATATCAACAAAGTCTCCAACCCACTTTAACATTACAGCCATCTCATGGTCCTTCATCTTGGCGCTTTCAGTGTCTCTGTGGACAAAATCAATTGGGACAAGTCCAACACACGTGCAACTGACAGCATGTAAGGAGATACTAGAATCTAGTACCTAAAATAGCAATCTAGGGTACTTCGATACTTCAATATAAATTCTATAATACTAAAGATATTCTCTGTTATCGTTAGGAACCAGAAGGGTTAAACAACTAGCCATGTAGCATCTTTTCCGCATGGAAGTATATCCAGCAATAGCACATCTTTTACCGCTAAATTAAATTGCTGGTTAAGCTGCCCTTTTTATCTAGTTCATATTGAAATGAGAAAACTTTACTTTTGCACTCATTCATTCGCAGTATTAATGATTTGATGCATGCTTTATTCATTTGACTCGTCTAGTCAAACTTGTCTTCACTATTATCACTATTAAGTACATTATTATCATTCAACCTGTCTCACATATTTCTGAATTTGTGGTAGAATGACCATATCTTTCAACCATTTAATATCTAACTCACCCAACGTCCGCAGTATGTCTGGCGAGATTCTTTAACAAAAGTACGTCTATCCAATATTGATTTTGTATTCACACAACTTGACCTAGACTTGAAAGAGCAATGAATGAGGTCTTGCGGAGTGCTTCAAATCTTGTCCAATACATATATATCCAACGCGCTATGACCGTTAACTATGAATACATATGATGACAAAGTTTTGGATATCTGCTTTAAGTTCTGACTTGACCTTTATGCTCACCGCACAAGTATGTCATATATTTGCCATTTACAATACCTATCCAACATTGGAATCATCCTTTTCAAAGGACCACATTCCTTCTATTATATGAGCATACATGCAAAAATCAATTTAAATTTGTCCTACCATTTCACATAAAATCTGCAAGTGCAGATATCTTGACTAATTTTGTATTTCCATTTCAAAATCCAAAGAATTTTATATTTACTTGAAAATAAAGAGATAATTTGAAATTGACTGTGCCACCTTGTGAGATTTAACTACTGCAGTCTTAGTCGGATAATACTCACACGTCAACTGATCGAGGCTTTCTTTACACTTTAAAGTGAGTGTACATTGTAGGAGAAATGAAAAGATGCAGGTATTAGCAACGCGTTGCACCAAACAAACTTATTCCGACCCCTAAACGCACCTAATGAACCAAACCACTCATGAAGGAAACTTGACCTAAGTTACCTATACACATGGAGTCAATATAAATCGAAAGAACCAAAATGATGTTAAAACTCAAACTTAATCTAAGATATATTTTACAATACTATTTGATCACAAGCCTCACACACTAGTACTATAGTAGTTTAAAGTAAACCAAAAAACTAGTGATCAGGAGAATAGTATATTCTCGAAGCACTCAAAGCGTGCAAGAACCCATTCTTTACATCGACAAAGAGCTCTTGCGAACTATGAAATAATTGTGAAAATTAACATATTTACTGAGCACGACGTTATCGCAGAATACTCCACACACACACTCAAAAGTATGATTAGAAATTAAGTAAGACTATACCATGAATTCTTGTAGAAATTGATTGCGACTTTATAGGAGGTGTCACATATGTGCATATGACAACACAATTTCATCTTGCAGAATACAACAACTTTAGATCGTTAAAACAAATTCAAAATGTTCCGCATTTAAGTTATCAGTATGCAACTCTTTATCTTGATGGCTGCCCTCAAATTTCACTATTTGGTTGCGATCGAGCAAGTAACTATTATATGGCTCGATGTGGAAAATGTTATTGACATAAGTCTTACGTAGAAATGAAAAATATTCTTTGGGATGTAAGGGACCTTACTTAGTAGTCTTTGAATTGGAACTGCTGTACTTTGTATGAGTCTGTTAATCCCAGAGACTGGCCGGAGACAAGACTCATAGACTTTGATAGGGTACTTGCATAAATCTAGTGCTGATGCAAGCTTTATACCTACTGGCCTTATAAAAAGTGCTAAAAAACCATAGTCTACGATACTAACGAATAACAACAGTAAATACCTACTCACATCCGAAAGACCATAATTCATGCAATTATATGTAAAGCACTCGTAGTCGGTAACCTATCTTGTCGTCTACCTTTGACATGTCACATTATCTTATGCTCTGTGAGCACCTTCGACTCTAGGTTTCCTTCAATGTCAATTTATTTTTAACTTTTGACTCTTTAAGTTTTTGCATTACCCTAAATTATTGGGAAAGACATGTATGGTTAACTTGATTTAAAATTATGTCTAAAGTGAAATTTTCCTTTAGCACTTTTTCTTGCATCCTTATAAATAATTTGCATGTTATATTTGATTGCAAATTTTTAATAGTGTTAAACTGCATTATCATTAAAGATAGTTTGTATTAGGGCTTGATTTAAAAAGTGTACGTTTGCTTGACGATTAATGTCGAATGGAGCAGAGATTTCACGTGCGTATCTAACCAAAAAACAAACAAAAGGCGAGTCAAAAAAAGCGGATTCTCCACTATTAAAATTGTGCACAATGTTAAAAGAGGCACTATATATTAAATAGTGAGATTAATTATGTGTGTCGGAGATACGAGCGACTGCACCATAAGCAAATATGAAAGAGTAACGAAGAACATTCTCAGAAAGAATCCAAAAGCCTTTGTTTCTAAAATAGGAATAAGCGTTATTAACACCAAGGTTTATATATGGCACGGACGTAGCAATTATGCTTCCTTACACCCACCACCATTTTTCTTATGAGTGTGTGTATTACACTGACACAAAATCACAGATCATCATAGAATAAAATCTATCTACAATCAATATCATTAAATAACATAATGAAGTTAGTGTCATCGATGAAACGCTAGCGATACCACATAAAGTAGATAGAGAATGACTAGTGAGGAAGATGCACGGAAAGAGCAGTAGATTAGAGATAAGTCACGAAGAAAATCAGTAAAGATCAGAGACCATAAGCAAAAGTGAGCAAGCAAGATATGTAATTAGAAAGAGATTAACTTTAAAATATTGAAAGAGGATTGCAAACGTTATTACAGCACTAGGAAGAAGTATGTCAAACGAATCAAGTTAGAAGAAATCAAGCTAAAATTCCAGAGAACCCAACGGTAAAGTGTTGCTCTCTTTTTGTTGAAATTGATAAGGAAACCGTGATCAGTCAATGGCATATTTTTAGGTTCTATATATCTTTTCTACGCCTATGCACGTCTGGAATAATCAAACAATATTGGAGTATAGGACAGCTCGCGGTCAGATTTGAATTCAAGGCTTTGCAAACTCGAAAACACTTGACTTAATGACGCCATAGAATGTGCGTTTTGATAGTAATAAGCTAAAAGAAAAGAAAATATTAGCACACTTATTTGTGCCATATACAGCGTCTGTTGAGAAGAATAGAAATCATTGTAATTACTTGTAAAGATTTATTGAATTATGAAATCATTAAAGTAAGAGAAAAATTATTAATTAGAAATTAGCATACTGTTTATAATTTATTAGCAGTGAAAGTCTAAGATATATTGACTTGCACATGCATGGCCGGATATGCACCTGTTGTGACCTTAGGTGTTGCCTTTTGATATTTAAAGGGGTTAGAGTGCAAATGAGCTGGAGAGATGAGTGAGGTTGCTGGAAAAAAAATGTGGACCTGGAACTAGTTCCATTGCAAGTCCCGTTTGAGTCTTGCATGACCATTAAACATGAGCTAGGTTCTGCACTTCGGAAGTTGGTGCTTAGAGCGCTCGGGTGCTCTATTTTAGAGGGAAGATTTGCTCCTCTGTTTTCATAAATCTCTCTGTTATTTCCAGCACCTCCTTAGGGGTTTAAATAGGTCCTTGAATGTTGATTATGACATGGAGAGATTTGGGAGATGTAGTGGATAAAAGCTTTGAAGATTAAGATGAATTCCGTGAGGTACAGTTGCTTGAAAAATTTCCAGAAGTTGAGGACGGCATGACGTCTTTGCTCTATTAGTGCTCTTGTTTCAATGAAACTAGTAGATCCGGATCAGTTTTTTTTTGTCAACAACCACAGAAATAGTCCAAATTCTTAAGTGAATGGTTGTTGGGAATTATAATGCTTGAAGAGACTATAGTTTGCCTCTGTTAATAAAAGTAATTGGTTGAAAAGAAAACTTCTCTATTGCTGTTGTTACATCTATAGAGGTCAGACCTCATCTATTACGAGCTATTGTTGTTGTTGGAGAACCTGTAGCATTGATAAGCTTGATCTATAGTGTTGGAAATCATTAAAAATTATAGGATAGACTTGTTAAAATAGTTGCTGAAATTAGTTTCTGCAGATCACAAAGCTCGAATTAGGAGTAACCTTGATCAAAATATTTTTATCCTTTGATCTTGAGAGAAAATTTGATGTTATAGGCTTATGAAATTAAAATATTTTAAGCCATACTTCAGGTGATTCCGATAAATATTAAGTAAGTTATGGATTTTTAAAAGTCCGGACGCCAAGCTGTCACCAGCCTTGCACGTCCATATTTCTTGCTCGTTCCAAATAATGTTTAAGTGATCCTTTTAAGTCCAATTTTCATGGTCCTAGTCTTGAATTTTAATTTTATCAAAGAAGAACATTTTAAGATAACTTTCGTGTGATTTAGTGTAGTTAAATAAGTATATTGTCTCTCTAACTATTACAGGATATAACACTAGTGAACAATTATATCAGCCTATGAGACTACGAAGCTCCACCCAACTATGAACCTATACTATAGTTTGCGTGCCTTTAGAGCGCCACTTTGGCGACCTTCACACCTCTGTCCCTTGTGCAACGCCATATGAATCCTCTTATAGTATCGATCTGGAATGCTCAAACTATTACTCTTCCTCTTGACTATCAACTGTTGTATATACATAATAGCTTTTAAAACTCGAATAATTTTAGAACCTCTTATCAGTATTAAAGTTTAAGTTTTCATTAGAAAGCAGAACACCTGAAGTTTGGAAAAATCATATTATAATTACATCTGTATATTTTTATGTGAGCAATGGATCATAGATTAGATATAATTATTTTGAAGACAGGAATAGACGTTAGATAAAGCTTATCTCACTCTATTGACAGCTTGCATCTTTTCAATCAATTAAATATCTGTTCTGGAACTGCATAACAACTCTAGCACTATCATGAATTTTTTCGACAACTTACACAATCTTCATATACATACGTGATTGCACAGAGAACGAAATTCTACCTAGCCTGAAAAATATTACACTAGATATAAGTAATTAAAATTAATGTCTACCACAACAACCATATATCCTATGAGATCAAAGTTTTAATTCTGATATTTGTCTGACCATTTCACTATCTGATTTCAGATTCAATATCTCATATGAACAGTAGAGATATGTTTATATAGCTAAATAAGAATATTCTGCATTTAAAACTTTGATTATAAATAGAAAACTGCAAGATCGAATATCCATTATCAATCAATAATATAGATCTTAGCTCTTTTCAAACATATCACAATTAACATGAAATATCTTTCTTTCAGTCGCTATAAGTACATCTCCTCACGGAAGTCATCTTTTTAAGTGTACCAGATGACCACTCTTTTATTAACCCTCATCAATTTTACCAAAGCTCCTACACATCACTACTAGTTATATATTTAAAAGTTGTTTATATTATGAACAATACATCTCAAGTATTCTCTGTTCTATTACCACAATATCTCATGTTATTATCTATTAACAAAATATTCCAATTATTTGTCAATCTCGAAAGCCAACGTCATAAGTAGGTGCACATTTGCTAAGCTCACACTCACTACTCATTATATAGTGGAAGAACAACAAGCTACACACAGTCTTATGCAAAATGAAATGACGAACTAATTCTAATGTCAATAACTATACAAAGACGAAATATTTTTGAAGCGTAAATAACTGCACTTAAAGATCAATGTCGAATCTACTACCATGAAAACTTTCAGTAAAGTACCTATTTAGCGCATGCTCACTTCTGACGTAGAAATTCAGAAAGCGAATGACTGTAGTCGCGCGGTAGGATGTATGCTACTCCAACAAGCATGAAGGTAATAACATGAAATTGTACAAGAAAAAAGAATAAAACCTACTACCAAGTTGCACAGTCTACTGAAAATTAACAACGTAAAAGACTTCAACATCACTATCTCAAGATATTATGTCTTCAAGAGGCTTCAAAGATACCATCATATCTAGTACGAGAAACCAGCAAATATATAATAGAAATAGCACCCTTTGGGCACCTTATAAGTCTCAAAAAGGCACGATCGGCAGGATTCCATAACATAAAACATGCATTCTGATTTTTGGAACATCTATAGATACCCTGTCCACATTTCTTATTATTTATTCAAATGTCTACTCCGTCATACAGGTATCCACTTAGTCCAGTCATCAGAGCCATCTGGATATATTTCCAATAATCATCAGATTCGCTACATTTATCATCCAAACTCACGAACCTTCGTGAATAAGACTCCTACAAAACTGATCAGCTGCAATCGGCCGCGTCCCCGTGTCTCTTCTATTCTAATGTTTTCGTCCCTATAATTGCCAATAATTCAATGATAAATCCTTAAACTCTTCCTTTTGGAATAGATGTTATATCCGAACTCTTCCATTATGATAATGTGTAGTCTTTCAGTATCACCAGACATTAAGGACTATTAATGCAACATAATTGTGACCTTATATCCCATCTGTATTCCGCTTATAACATATTGCTTTATGTTATTGCCTGAATATTAGATTTTCAAATGTTTTTCTATACGTGTTATTTGATATAGTTATACATTTATTTCGCATATACTTATTTGCATATTCGTACACTTTAGTATAACGTTTGAGGCAGCTAGCCATGATCAGTTTGCAATATTTAGGGAGATAAAATATGACATAGTAATTGCATATTCTATATAGCGTCATATTTTTTTAAAAAAAAAAAGAATTCCGCTGCAGATTTTTAGATTAACGGTGCGCATGCCTCGACCTCGTTGAGAATCTCACGGCTGTCATTCAGCCTCATCAACTTAACACTCAACCCATAATCTCACACACGCCGCGGTACCATACTACTAACCAAATATTCAAGTTACCAATTCAAGACCACAACCTTTCCCTGGTCACCCAAATTAAATATTAATTGCAATACAAAATTTACCCATCGCAAGTCATCCAACTTGTTCGCACAAAGCTTACACTCTCCGACCTCACCAAAGAGCGATTTTCTTATCCTCATTTATCCTGTCTAAGTTATATATAAGTTTCGTGTTGTATTTTTTAGATGGCCTATTCTGTTGTTTATTTATATCATTGTCCGCTTAAGAATGTGAATCCGTATCTGTTGAATTTATTAGTCAAATATTCTTATGAAGTCATAGATAAATGCATCATCCAACAAATTGTTAATAGCTCAAATCCCTTGCGTTATTTGTAAAAAGAACAGGGACTCCTCATCCCTCGAGCATCATCATAAGACTTACCTAATCTCATGATTCCTTAGCTACTAATGAACCGTTATTTTCATATAGCTTATGGTCACAAAGATTCACAGCTATCTCTTACCCAATTAATGAGTCTTTTATTAACTCTTAGTTTCCTATATATTTGTACCATTCATTTCACTAGTCAATTTCCTTCCTTGTTCCATCGCTGTGGCAAATTTTTCGTTCCATACCAAATATTTTCCCACAGCCACCATGCAAATATATTCCACAAGACACAAAGTTAATTACCATCATAGTCAATTATCAATTATAAAATATAAAATTAGTCAAGATGCACTCACAGATTTTATGTAAAATGATGGGACAAATTTAAATTTGATCGCATCATTTCTCAAGTCTCAAAGGAATTTCCTCCTCAAAAGGAAATATCTCAATTTATGGCTGATAAAGCTAATTTACAAACAGTTGTGGTTTCAGCCATGGCCCAAGTCAAGACCAAAGAAGATCTATAAGATCTTTGTCATCAGTTGCAACTGTAAGTTAGCCAGATCAACAGACAAGATGAGCACTCTCTAACCTCATCTCATTCATCCTCAGCCAGTCAAGTTAAACCAGAAATAATACTTGGATTTGTTGTTCCAAGATAGTTAGGACCCACATGATTGAGGCAAAGATTTTTGAAGACATGTGAAGACAAATCTTTGCCGACAAGTCATGACAAAGTCACCAGACAAGATACTATACATGAACAGTAAAAGTAGCCAACAAGTTACTATTCATCAACAATCAAAGCACGCATGATTGCACAGTACACGTGTGATTCTACAATGATTCTCAACTCTATAAGAGCCAAAGATCTAACTCATTTGAGAGCAGACTTCTCTGCTGAAGAAATTGTCTCTTAGCTCTCTTCTCTCATCTATAATTTTACCTACAGAACCCAATTGTAGTCTTTCTCAGATAACCATGTACCCAACCTTGTTCATATTTGTTAGTCAAGAGTGTAAGTACACTCAAAGTAAGTTTCTATGAAGTAATTTGAAGTATGATTTAATATTTCTATCTTCAAATTTCATTATTATCTGTAGCATGCATACCGCCAGATTGGACAATTCTAAATTTTTGAAATCATTCTAAGTTTTTGCAGAAATGCATATTGCCAGATTGGACGGTTCTAAGTTTCTGCAAACATGCATTACCACCTACATGGCTGGTTCTACATTCCTTCAAGTCATTACTTTATTAAATCATTAATTTCTGCAATTATGTTTATATCTGCTACTTCATCTCTGGTCTCCTCCTCCCTCTTTTGTTTATTCTCTGATTGAAACCTTACCAAGTTATTATCTTGGAAGAGGCAACGACACCAAGAGATCTAGCCAAATTCTCTTTCTTTGAATGGCACGTTTTCATCATAAACTTGCTTTTCATCATCCTCATCCTTGTAAATTTTATCCTTCCAAAGTCAGTTCCATAGTCACTCGTCTTTCTTTTATATATATCTATAATATAGGCTTAAATGCACTTCATACTCTTGTGGTATGACTTAATTGCATGATATGCCCCGGTGGTACAAAAAGTTTGATTTATACTCTTAGGGTGAAAATTTAATCCACTATATACCCCTCCGTCCACTTCCCGTTTAAAAACTTAACAAGAAGTGATGACGTGGCTCACATTTAGACGTCTGGACCAATAGTATTTTGACAATTCTTTTTTGCTACGACATATAATTTTATTTTATTTTTAAAAAAAAAAAAACAAAACTGGGTAAAGCATTCTCCTCCCAATCTCCTTTCTGGTTCCTCCTAATGAGCTTTGAAGTTGCAGGGGCTTGAAACAGTTGTGACCAGAGAGCAAATTGTAAATGACCCATGTGAGCCTTCTTCCTATTGTCATGTTCATTTATTAGCTCGCTTGAATGTATTGTCATGTTCATTTGTTTGCTCGCTTGAATTGTGTGAGCCATTTCTGTCCTATCATCCTCAATGCCCGCCTCTTCATTCAGATCGAATGCTAAACCTGAACTTGTTTCCTTCCTAGCCAATTGGCCCGTCGTTTTGCAGTCCTCTCACAAATGGATAACAGTAATTGCCAACTACCTCTTGCTAACCTAGAAAGCTTCTCTTCGTCAAGCGAAACACCATCTGATAAGCATTTGAGATTATCTGGTGTCAAGCAACCTTCACAGAGCACTACCTCTGCAGACCAACAACATTCACAGAGTTCATCCTCGCACCACACCGTTGAAGACTAGCGCCCAGCCCATGTCAAGGACACAACAAATTTTGCCAATACAACAGAATCCCACGCCATTGCCCGCTTTATGCTCCCACCTTGGAAATATTAATAATATTCTCGATTAAACATACATTAGAGCTTATTTATCTCTTGTCGTGCTCAAGCTAATGCACCCACACTTCTGATTTGATTCTAATCATGAATGACTAAAACTTTGTCTACACGAAAAATATTGAAGCGGATATGATTGAGAGATGAGAGAGCAGAAAAAGTTCACGATGCCCTCACCTCGATATTCTTTCTTACCCTTATCTTACCCACAATCCTGACCAGATTCAGTTTCCGCAACTTCATGGATGTGGATCTCTATCATCTTCAAGTTAATATCCTTCTTATAGGGAGAGATTTTTAGCAGAGAACCTCCAGTATAAAAGGTGGAGTTTGCGTGCATTTTTTTACCAGGAAACCAGACCAAGAGAGGAGCATCAGCTGTCCCTTGGAATTCCCTTGACCACTTCATTAGGGCTCTTTTTAGAACCTTAACGAAGTGGAGTGCTGCTCTACTGAAGTGTTTGGGGGAACTCTGGCCCCATTCGCCGCAACATCACAAGCTCCATTAGGAGGAACCTAGAAAGGTGATCGGGAGAGAATGACTTACCCCATTTCTGGTTTTTTTTTTTTTTAATCTGACATGGCATACGATGTGGCAAAAAAGAATGTGTCAAAATACTATTGGTCCAGACGTCCAAATATGAGCCACGTCATCACTTCTCATTAAGTTTTTAAACGGGAAGTAGATGGAGGGGTATATAGTGGATTAAATTTTCACCTCAAGGATATCAATCAAACTTTTTGTACCACGGGGGCATATCAGTAACTCAGTCATACCACAGGGGTATGGGTGCATTTAAGCCTATAATATATATACCATGGAGTCGAGCGGTGTACTAAAAAACTAACTTTCAATTGGTAGAATTTACTAGGATGATGAAGCTTATGATGTAAGCGTGCCATCCGAAGAAGAGATCAGAAATAAACATAATAGCAGAAATGTAAAACCAGCCACATAGTCGGTAATGCATGTTTGCAAAAATTTAGAACCATCTAATCTGGTGGTATGCATGCTACAGATAATAATGAAATTTGAAGATAGAAATATTAAATCATACTTCAAATTACTTCATAGAAACTTACTTTGAGTGTACTTACACTCTTGACTAACAAATATGAACAAGGTTGGGTACATGGTTATCTGAGAAAGACTACAATTGGGTTCTGTAGGTAAAATTATAGATGAGAGAAGAGAGCTAAGAGACAATTTCTTCAGCAGAGAAGTCTGCTCTCAAATGAGTTAGATCTTTGGCTCTTATAGAGTTGAGAATCATTGTAGAATCACACGTGTACTGTGCAATCATGCGTGCTTTGATTGTTGATGAATAGTAACTTGTTGGCGTACTTTTACTGTTCATGTATAGTATCTTGTCTGGATGACTTAGTCGTGACTTGTCGGATAGACTTGTCTTCACATGACTTTAAAATCTCTTCATCCCAAATCATGTGGTCTGACTATCTTGGAACAATGGATCCAAATACTGTTCTGGTTTGACTTATCTGGCTGAGGATGAATGAGATGAGGCTGGAGAGTGCTCATCTTGTCTGTTGATCTGGCTAACTTGAAGTTGCAACTGATGACATAGATCTTGGAGATCTTCTTTGGTCTTTTGGGCCATGGCTTTTGTTGCAGCCATAAACTGTGATATTTCCTTTTGAGGAGGAAATTCCTCTGTGACTTGAGAAATGATGTGATCAAATTTAAATTTGTCCCACCATTTAACATAAAATCTGCGGGTGCAGATATTTTACTAATTTTATATTCTCATTTCAAAATCGAAGGAATCTTATATTTACTTGAAAACAAAGAGATAATTGGGAATTGACTGTGATGGTGATTGACTTTGTATATCATGAAATATAATTGCATGGCTTACAAAAGTGGTTGTGGGAAAATATCAGGTATGGAACTTGACATTTTGCGACTAGTGATGGAATCATGAAGGAAATTCTATTGAAATGATTGTCAAAATTAAGGAACCAAGAATGAGTAAAAGACTCATGCTTCTATGTAGCTATAGTAGCTAAAGGGAGTAGGATGACCAGGTAGATCTTGTAATGCAGAAGGGTGGGATCCCCATTCTTTGCATGATAAAATGTTAACTATGAATAATTTATGGAAGATGACTTTCTTTTAGAATGATCGAACTTATCAAAGATATGATCAATTTTGACAGAATGAGCACAAAGCAGGATAACTTTGTAAAAACTAATTGACTCGGAGGGATGATCTGGAACAAAATGACATTTGGGTGGCAAGTAAGCTTGAACCAAATCGATGACTTGTAATTTTTCTAGCAACTCTATCTTGTTGGTTGCCATCAAATTTGACTAATTGGTTTCGATAGAGCAAGTGACTGTGACATGGCTCAATGTGGAAGATGTTGCTAACATAAGTCTTACACAGAAACGGAGAAGTATTCTTTGGAATGTAAAGTATCTTACTCTGTAGTCTTTTCATCGGAAACTGGGCTGTATTTTGTAGTCTATTAATTGGAGACTGGGTCTGAGATAAAGACTCAATGACTTGGTATGTATTACTTACAGAGGCTACGGTCAATGCAAATGGGTGGTTACCTATTTGGCTTACTAAGGCTAAAGAAGATTGGGGTTTGAGATAAAGATTGGGTTGTATTTTGTAGTCTATTAACCGGAGACTAGGTCTGAGATAAGGATTCATTGACTTAGTATGTATTACTTACAGAGGCTAGGGCCAATGCAAATGGTAGTTTACCTATTTGGCTTTACTAAGGCTAAAGAAGACTGGGGTTTAACTTTGGCCATAGGAGATGATTTAGGTTTCCCCTAGATTGTTAACAGCAGAACTAGGATTTGGTTCGTAAGTGACTACATGACCTAGCGTAAGGACAATATGTCCGGGATAACTTTGGATTTTGTGGAGTTGACTGGGTTGACTTGGCAGGTTCTTTTCCTTTAGGTTTAGGTGCCATAGGATTCCTGCAAGAATTCACAGTGAGGAAATCTGGGATACTAATTTGGTTCCCTTAATGTATTCAACATCAAAATTAAAGATACTTAATACAGCTTGCCATCGGGCAAAAACCTGTTTAGATACAATATTTTGCACATTTTTTTCAAAAAAAAATTTCACACTTTTGCAATCAACTTTGACTAAAAATTTCTTGTTTAATAAATCAGCTTGAAAAAATTTACTAATGCATAGTACTATAGACAATCTCCTTTTTATTACAAGCAGTCAATCATTGGCTTAGCATGTGGTCAAGCTTTTTAGACTCACTAGAGAATTACTTAAGTTGAGCTTTGGATTTCTCTAGTTCACACCTTAGATCTTTGACCTTAGCTTCAATCATCATGTTCTTTACTTTCAAATCATGCATCAAACTCATCCTCTGAAGTCTCTTCAAATCATAGTTATCTTCAGTAGTAGATATAAAAGGAAATTTTCACTATCATTGCTAGAACTTAATTCATCATCCTTCATGTGAATCTCTAATCTTCGTGGTCTGGCAAACTATCTAGAGTTTGAATTCTTCACCAAAATGATAACTTCATGAGTAGTTTCAAGAATACATCAAGCTTCCTTTGTTGTCTCACACATTGAAACACATTTAAATTCCACGAGAGAAATAGCAATAAAAATAGAATGGAGCCCTTAATATTGAAATTACTCTCATTGATCTCATCTTTAGACCAAGTGATCAAGTCTTTTAGGCTTTGAAACGCCGTTTGACATCAGTAAATGGTATCGAACAACCCTTTACACAAGATCCCAAGACACATTCATCAAAGGTTTCAAAAAAGTTTTCAGGAAAAATACATTTTGCACTCCTGAATTATAGGGGTACTGACACTTTGCACCAATTTCATGACATTAATCCCATGAACTTTTAAAATTCATCAATTTGCGCCCCATAGCCAAATTAGCCGTTAAATCTCACAATAAATACCCACGTACCATCCACATGATTCATTCCCACTTGTTATGCGCATTTGTCCTTTGAAAAAAATAACACTTTGCACCCCCAAACTATAGGGGTATTGACACTTCTCTTCCAATTTCGTTGATTTACACCTCACAAAGCTAATTGCCTGTTAAATGTGGCGTAAAATCTGTCACGTGATCACCCATTGATTCAGTGATGCAAATCATGGAAGTTCTTTAAATGATGTTGTTCTGCTAATAGACAAAGGATTTTAGGAAGCATATTTTTATTTTTCAAAGAATGGTTATTTGTTTATTATTTCTTTCTTAGTTTGTTCTAAATTATAGTTCATCGGTTAGATATTTAGAATTTGGAGCGATTCCATCTTTAATATTTTTTTAAAACTTTGAAGCGATTCCAATTATAGAGATTTTTTGTTTTATTTCCCCTTTTCGGCTATCGATGTGACGTTAAACCAAGAGACTTTGCACGTGACAGATTTACCGTCGAATAAGTGGATATCATCAAAGTCAAACCCTTCTCTTTCAAGAAAAATGTTACTTTTTTTTTTTAAAAGGATTTCATGTTATATAAAAATAATGACCCTTTCTTCTAAGCCCTTTTTTTTATGCACCCTTATATAATATTTTACAAGAACAAGGTTTGAAACATTTGAATGTGTGTGAATATACATATTATGAACGTCCTTACTATGATGAAAAGAACGAAAGCAAAATAAAAAGAATGAAATGATGAATGATTGCATGTAGCTTAGGCAAAAATGTTTTATATTTTTCGTGACCCGTAGACTCATCTCCATCTCCCTCCAGATCTGGACATTTAAAACATTAAAAAAAAAAAAAAAAAAATTAGCTGAATACTCAATAAGCAAATAGCTATAAATCTTCTTTTAAAACTTTTTTAATAAAAGTATCTTTAAAATACACTTACATTTACATGTAAACTGAAAATAGTATATTTATATTTTTAGTGCCCAATACACAATTAGCCCCATTCCCGTGGTGGAATCAAGTCTAAGATATGAACATCACTATAAATGAAGGTGCACTCAAGTAAGCCAATCCCTGCAAACTATACTAGATGGTTGTCTCTGCACTTTATCAATGGTACCTCGCGGTCTTTCTTAGAACTTAAGAGAAAGTGTAGTATTTAAAAGATAAAATTAGGATTTTCGGAATTCTTTGGGTGGTGGCAAATGAGGGCTCATAAGCATGCTTGGAATAGGCTGACTTGGTATAATAAGGCTTGGGCCTTTTTCTTTTTCTTTTGAGGTCATAAAAGGTCTTTTAAATGAGACTCAACAAGAATGATTTTGAAAATTAGATATGACCTCAAAAGAAAAAGAATTCTATTGTGTGGAATTTGAATCTATTAGGATAAGTCTCTATCTCTTCAACTTTTAAATTCAAACACAAGATTTCATCTTTATCTTTTGATTTTTAAATTCAAACACAAAAGTAGATCTCTATCTTAACTTTTAAATTCAAACATAAGACTATATCTCTATCCTTAATTTTAAAATTCGAAAATAAAATTTATCTTTTAAACTTTTAAAACAAAAAGGACTTTATCAAAATAGTCATTTAACACGTGTTTAAATACCAAAAAAATAGGGATTACGAAAATTTAAAACTTAAGAAATAAAAAATAAAATAAAACGACATAAATCCCCTTCTATTCATCGAATTGGTTAGTTCCATGGCTTATATGACATGGGAGACAATAGAAAATGAGAAACCACAGAGAAGTGTTATATGGATCAAGATGCAAAACTTGTAATTGCCTATATGGTCGGATCCCTGGAACGTTCTTTTTTTTATCATAGTTTGCATAGGCCAAATGTGTGGTTTCCTGAAAGACAGAAATGGTTCTTGGATCAGGGAGTCTTTTTTCGTTGCAAGAAGTTTGTAGACATTGAGTTTGGAACATAATTATCTCTGGTTTCCCTAATTGTTTACGGAGGAGTGTTATTTGGTTGCCTTGAACACTGGAGTATGCAGTGGTCACGGGTGTCCTCCCCTCTTAAAAAGTTAAAACAACTCCCACTTTCAAACCTCTCAATCAATCGGTACAACCTCGGCAAGGAACTGTCGCTAAAATTTAGGTAGTTTCTTGAAAATGGACTTTGTATAAGAAAGTTTTGGCACTTAGAGATACTTTCGTTATTGTTCGGCTTCATGAAGCATGATCTCCTGTCAGTTGCGCTTGCCTGCGTGTTTACCTCCACATATTCTTTAATACGCACGTCATGAATACGGTTCTCTTTTTTGTTATTTTTAAGTCACAATCAGTTCCTTTGTCTATAGGATCTTCTTGAGTCTTTCAATTTTTTTTTTATTTTTTTTTCAGTTTCCTATTTCGTGTGAGTGCTTTGTCGTGGACATCTAAAGATTTGTCTCACAATTTATTCAGCAGGTTAGAGGTAGCAACAGCTAGCAGAGCTTTTGAATGGTCGAAATCAATTAGAACCAGCAGAGTAGTTGACCGAGCTTATTATGATATGTAGAGTCTCGGCTCCGATGTACCTTTAATAAATTGACGCCCTGTTTCCATGTATGATCAATGTAGAAAATGTGTACTTATCCCCCTATGTTGAAACTTAAATTTCCCCTGGACAAGAATGTGTCACAAGTAGCCTGTTTTTCCCAATTCCGTGTATGGATATTTGGACTTGTTATGGCACGGTTGTTTGCCTTGCCATTGGAGCTTGTGAATGTCATTGGGATTGGAGCTTTTATTGGCATTGTTTAATTTCCCCTGGAGAAGCGTGTGGTAGGATTCGAGAATGTCACTGGAATAAGAGCATGGTAGATCATTAGGATTATTGCTCCGAGTACATCAAATTTGTCTGCGTACACTTACGACCGAATCTTGTTCAAATAAAGTGTTGAGAATGAATATAACCCCTTTTCGACTCTCTTCATTTTGGACGTAAGCAACTTCCTCTCGAAGAAATGAACTTGAACATTTTTTAAATTAAGCTTGCTGGAAACTAGAACATACCCTTCCCAATAACATTGTGTCGTCTTGTGAACCTGACATTTTAACTCATACTATGTGCAACTCCCCGTTTTTGAATAAGTCTAGGCAAATTCATTTCAAATCTCTTTAGTTGGGCATAGGAATGACACCTTTGATTTCTAGTTGCATCGAATGTAATAATCAAGATAGTAGAATGCTCTGTCCTACTTATCTTATGTGCAATCATTCAAAGTTGGTTCTTCCTTGGTCTTTCTAGCTATATACCCCATTTTTCTCCACTATTAATATAAAACAAATTGACTAAGACCGCCTGAGATAGTTGAGCCTACCCGTGATTTGAGGAGTTTGATTTTGGAAGGAAACCAAACTCTTTTTCCCACTTCTGTGAATTTTTTGAAGTCAAAGTCATCTCTAACGTTTTTAAATCACCCATCCAACCAGATACTCTTCCACTCACTTTTGTGACTGAAAGCAGATGCCCGCACAATTAAAAGCATCAAGAACTATCTCCCTCTGGTTGGAATGATTGAAATGGTATTCCTTTTACTCTTTGCAGATGATGTATACCTACTGAAAACAGCGGAAGACATAGCCCTAGATTCAATATCTAGGCCCCTGCAAACAAATCGGTGGTTAGTTCCAGGACCCAAATGGCTGAGTTCGCCAGCTTCTGGGACTGGAACCGTAGCTGATTTCGCGGTTTCACAGAACCGGAACAGGAACCGAAAATTTGGCCACTTCACGGAATTTCAGATTCCACAAGTTTTTCTTATTTTTCCGAAATTTTTTAATAATAATTTTAATTTCACTCTACATGAGCAACCCCCCTTCACGAAAATTTCTTCTTTCCATCACTGCTCTCTCCTCTTGCGTTGTTTTCTTCACTCTCTCTACTCTCTCTCATCACAGTTATTCTTGGCGCTAGGTTCATTTCGGTCGCCTAAAAAGTTAGCGGAATGGACCCAAAAATCGGTCCATTGACTCCATTCTGGCGATAACAAGTTACTGGAGGTGTCATATGCCACTTACATGAATACTGCCTCTGGTAATGCGGTAGTGGAGAGGCTTCAACCTTAGCTGTAGTGGATAGCAATGAGGCTCTCTCCGCTGCTCTTTGCTACCGGCAAAATCGTTACCCAGCCCAATCAATATCTCAATATCTTTCATTTACTCGTTGCAGATGATCTAGATTTATTACTAGAGGAACTGATATTGGGTAGTTTCAGCTCTTCCTTTTCTTTAACATATCCATTTTGGATCCTGCTAGAGGGAGAGACTCCCTACTAACATCTATAAGCGTATATTTGTATTTTGCCTGGATCCTGTATCATAAGTCCTATCACTTCAAATTTTTTGAGAAAATATTCTTTGACTATGTAAGCATATCTAGAAGCACGGACACTGATGCAAAGAAGTGATCACTCATATAACAAGATCACGAATAGCTAGCATATAGCAATGGGAATGTGGGAGAGCTCATGGATGTGGGAAGAATCGATGAGGCAAATTTAGCTTGGAGCTAGAGCAGACTACATTGACGCAAAGTGGGCAATTATATGTTTTCCCCAAAATTTTCCCCAAGATTGCATTAGTGACAGGCTTAAAGTGCCTGCTCATCCAAAGACAAACATTTTCAGTGAATTTGGTTCTACCCAACCCGGTCATGCTGGTAATCCTAGATGATCGTCGAGCCAAACCACCCAGATGATCGGCGAGCAGGTTTGGCTCAGAATTCTAATCCGGCAGGATTGAATGACATTCTAAAGTTCGAAGATAATGATCACATAAGAACAAATTTTACACTTATCAAGTACACTAAAGGAGATTTTAAGCATGGTTGCTGGGACTGCTGGAACTGATCTAATTATTTAAGCTCTCTATCTAGTAAAGCATCAACAGACTTGTGTAACCTGCCATATCCAAACAAGGACTAGGGCAGTGACTTTCACATTCTCTTTAATGAATAAGTGGGCCTAGATTTTTTTACAAAACTTCCAAATATGACCATTAAAATCTCATTATAATTTAAACCACTAAACTAAGCAAATATGAAATTAATGTACATCATCATTCTTATTTATTTACAAGCAAATACACCTAACCTTGAGCAAAGCATTTTAATTAGACTTGTTCCTTGGTATTTATAGGGCAAGAACAAAGGGTAAACAATAATGTGCCATATGTCGACTTCATAATATATTATACACCAATAATATCATAACACAAAAATACATTATATACTAACAAGTAATGATTACTCATACCATAAACTTCCGTTACATTGCATGTATACTCATCATCATGCTTTTGCTTGCTTGCTTAAAGGAAATACTAAAACAAACTTGCATAAACGATGAACATTCTCATCCTAAAAATCAAGCTAAAACTAAGCTATGATCTCTCCCAAGAACTTGTAATGCATTAGGGTATTCAACCTAAAATAAAGTTTTTGATTTTAGCACAAAGAATGTGCAAAACTTAATTAGAGAGTCTCATATGAAAATTCCTACTTAATCTAGCATTCTTAATTTCTGATGTTTACTTCTCAACCAAATATCCTGAATAAAACAATATTTGCAGAACAACCCCTAAAATTCCAATTCTCCTGAAGTGGGTTTATGGTTTATGGTGGGTTTTGCCGGAATTTTGCTGAAATAAGAGCACCGAAATTTGAGCCGTCAACAAACAAGTCAACCGGAAATGTAACCGACCGAGATTATATTGCAAATATATCTCTGTGGTTTAATTTTTTGAGCAATTAATCAAATGTTAACGCGAATAGAGTGTGAAAAAAACAAAATATCTCTATTTATGAACAAGTAATTATCATTATGATTAGAAATAGAGTGTGAAAAATTAACCGCTGATGTAAAGCCTCGTAGGGGAAGAAGAATTGGGTAAAGATGACAAAAGATAAAGATAAAGAAGAAAAGAGACGCGCCAACCCGAAGGAACCACCCTGTCTCAGAGACCGCGAAGGCAATCGTCTCCTATCGCTGCTGTTTCTGCAAACCCTAGTAAGACAAGTAAGAAGACGTAATTGTTGCGTCTGTGTTTCGTGGTGGGAAAAGAGGGACTTCGCTTCGATTTGATGGCCAACAGATATGAAAAAGTATTCCGAAGAGATCATCATATGTGAAGCTCACCTTCACTCTGACACCAACCTCGATCATGCAGCAATATAAGGCTTCAAGAAGCTTCTGATGCTCTTCTTCCCCGTCCTGTAGTTTATCTTACCAACTCAGCCGTGAAAAGAGAGATTGTTGCGGAAGTACTCATTCCAAGCGAGAGAGAGATGCGTGAGGAGAGCCAAGGAGAAACTCCTAACTCCCGCTAGAAGTTCTAAACAAATATAAATAAATAAATATATATATAGGAAAAATTATAAATTGCTCACTAAATTTTATATCTTTTTTAAAAAACTCACTTGATTAAATTCACTGAGTTTTTACTGTTAATAAATTAGTTCACCAAACTTAATTCTGTTATACTTATTTAATAGAAATTTGATCTCGTCCAATCGCAACGTAACACGTATCATTAAAATAATAAAAAAATAAAATATTTGTACAGGTGTCATGATGTGATTTTGCAGGATAAATTTTTATCTAACAAAATTAGGTTTGGTGAGCTAATGTACTAACAAGCGAAAACTAAGTAAGTTTTAAAAAACTTTTAAAACCTAGTGAGAATTTTAAAAATTTGTTAAAACTTAATGAGTGATTTGTAATTTTTCCATATAATATATACACACATCAACAATGCCTATCATATACGGAAATTACAAATTAATCCTACAAATCAAGTATTTTTAACAAGATTTTATGGTTTGGATGTCAAGAATTTTTTTAAAAAGCTTTTCACAACTACATTTTTTTTTTTTTTTTATTTTTTTTTTATAAATTTTTGCAATTTTTTTTAAACTTAAACAACTTTTTACAAATTTTAATAATTTTTTACAAATTCCAACAACCTTTTCACCAATCTCAATATAATCTACACTATTTAAAAAAAAAAAAAAAAACCATAAATTTATTTGCCCATCTAAACTCAGCTAATTTTATCACATAAATTAATTTGTAATTTTTTTTATATTAAACTTAATTTGTACCATCCTTATTTTACAAGGATTGTGGGCGTATTTAAACTTCAAAAACGGAGCGAGCCCCAAGCACCTAATTCAAGTGGTACGGATTTTTGCCAATCCTCTCTGTTCTTTTTGTTTGGTTTTTAATATTGAAATCAAATTACCAAAGTCCAAACCACCCCCCCCCCCCCCCCCCCAAAAAAAAAAAAAAAAAAATCTAACCGGGTGAATTTGATCGGTGGAACCCGACTGAAAGATTTAAGAATTTCTTTTAAGTTCTGTTCTTCGGGTAATTTCATTTTTTCCCTCATTTCTCCATCCTATGCACAGCGCGCCCAAAAAAAAAAAAAAGGAATATACAATAACTTTTGCCTTAAAAAACTTAGATTATTTAAAAATTTAACAAATTCAATTTAATACCAAGTGACAGAAGGAAAGACAAACTGTTCTGTCAAGTCAAGGATAAAACCCTTAAACTCTCTTTTTCTTGGCTGTCCTGTGGCAACTTCAGTGGAGAACAGAAGAATGAGAATTAGAATGAAATCCAAACACAAATCCCACCGATCACCACAATCTTCTGCTCATTGCATGATAATTCATTTGACAAATCAAAAAGAAATATACATGCAACTATGCAAACGTGCCCCCATGGTTTTGTCATACACATCTTCACCTCCTTTCTTTCATACTCCTAAAAAGACAGTGGAAGATTTAACCAAATTCTCCATCACGGTACAATTTTCAGTAGACGTTTCTGGGCAAAAGAGACAGAATCGTGACCAAGATATGTCAAAATACAGAGGATGTGGTACTGAGATCGATCTGCATGATCCGCTGGAATCGCGTAAATGCACTTCACTTTCACCAGTCAAAATTTTTACATATGTACTTGAACCTATTCTGAATCATCAATAGCAGAATCTGATAGTGAACTGGAAATCAAATAAGCAAAACACAACTGGTTATTTCAGCAGATATTTCTATTCACAAGAACATATGGGACTGCACTAAAGAATGAAACACTCCAACACGGATAAAGCACAAAACCATTATTTCTCATGCAAAAACGAAGGAATACATTAATAAGAGAAAAGGGGCAAACGTACACGGTGAAAAAATTGATATTCAATTTGTTCATGGCCAAATTGACCCATGAAGATATATGAAAATTCAATTTGTTTATTTGATACATACAGATGTATGAAAATTCAATTTGTTCATCAGAAAAATCCATGCACCCAAGGACGGTTGTAAAGCTATGTAACATACAACAAGACTGCCATTCTTCTACGTTTACTTGTATATGATGGATACCAATGGAAAGAATGAACCACAAACATTTCATTAACGCCTTAACTGCAAGCAGATCTATGCTGTGGTACCGGAGGCTTTGGGGAAGTCAGAATAGGAGAGCATTTCATCTTGGAGTGGGCTTACTACTTAGATGCTTTTAGAAGGCATAAATAGTTTTTAGGAATTTGGAACATTCAGAGTTATTTGAAGACAACGAAATGGATAGGGTCCCAAATTGATAGATACAAAAAAACAGGTCCAATTGTGCTGAAGACCAGATCAAAATTGAAAGTACAAAAAACAAGAATGGCTTGGGTCATAACTAAGTCAGACATATGATTGCAACTCCATTGTTTAACAACCGCCCTAGTGAAAGCACAGTTGGTCAGAACTACTCATAGAAATTGAAAGAATTAGCCGTTGAAGCGTAAGGGATTAGCAGGCACCCTTATGAACACAGCTTTCTTATATCCAATGATCCATGATGATTGACTAACCTTGATTTCTGCTCCAAACTTCTAATAGCTTTTCTCACAGCATGAACAGTCATTTTCTTCACCTGTTCAAAGCAGAGCAACATTCAAAAACCTTAGACACATGATTTACACTAAGCATGCGACAAGAAAGCCATTTAGTCACATTATAATCTGCATATTACAAAGTCCTAGCTGCCATCAACTTCAGCCAACCCAACTATGCTCAGCAAAAACCAAGATGAAACTGAAGTTAGTGCAGACCCAAATGAATATCTATCAACACAAGCATCTTTCAAGTATGAATGTGGCAATTCAGCTATAATTTATCAAACACTGTGCACAGCAATAAGATAGGTGACATGAATTGAGGACAAAAAACATTTGTGTGTAACTTAAGGGAGTTAGAAGTAACAGCCACAGAGTCTCAAGAGTAGAAAATGGTTTGTTCTGGTACAATGCACCTCTGGTTGGATCGCAATGAGGGGAAGGAGACTACGAGAGTTAAGGAATTGCATGTTTGAGGAGGATGGAGGGGAAAATTATGACGCCAACAGTACCTTAGCAATATTAATTAGCTATTACATTTTATTAGAAAAGAAGATATAAAATATACTTCACCAAGATACCAACATAAATGATGTTCCCATTCACCAGCAATCAATGAGCTAAAGCTACAAAAAGATCCACAGAGCAAACATGAGAACAAGATTGAACAGTTGGATAATTCACAGCACTTCAAAGGGTACAGTTTGTTTGTACACAAAATAGTACGAAGCAAAACTTGAATGGTGACAGGACCACATACTATGCTCTATAAACACTTAAGGTCACACCATGAAGATATATGCAATCTACATACCTCCAACTTGTCCTCCTTTGCCCTGTGATTGTGGGGAAGCGTACGGAATTCCTCTGTCAAACGTATGCACTCGCCCACATTTTCAGGTGAGACAAAGTCAAGTGCAACCTTTATGCAAGACTGAGTAGAAAAGGGAAATGATCAACTTCGCAAGCATTTATTATGAACGTGCAAACATATCCATCCATAGGAATCAACTTCATCAGAACCAAGAGCATAGATTACCACCAAAACGTTACACTTCAAAAGAGTGTTAATTTGAGTGCATTGATGGAATCACCTTGACGTGGCAACCCCATATAAAGATTACTACATCACATAAAAAATGCAATAACATGAATAAATATAATTTCTCTGATCCTAATATTATCTCAAGTGCATTTTCAGTGGCGGCTTAGAGCATAGGCAAGAGAGGCCTCCTTAAGGCCCCAAATCCAAGAAGGCTCCTAAAATAATTCTTCTAGTATTTGAAAAAGGACAATAATACCAAAAAAAAAAGTAGAAAATTTTTAAGAGGTCCAATCCAAATAATATAGCTAATTTTTTGCCAAAAACATTGCACCCCAAATGTCAAAAATGATTTCCTAATAGACGCTAGTAGGTTCCTTTGGATAAATTAGTTAATCATTTTAAATTTCTTGAGTAAAAGAAAACTAAAGAAGGCCATGGTATATACACGTCTTTATATGAAAGAAATAACTTAAAAGAGACGGGTAGAGAAATTATACATTGAGAAATATGTGAAACTCTAAAAAGTTCTAAGATCTTCTAATAAATAGTAGAATTTATAAAGGAGAATGATTTCAATACAAATTGTTTATTTTATATTTAAGATGATAATTTAGTAGTTTATTGTGCCAAAATTGAAAAGGCCTCCTCCTGAATTTTTTACTTAGCCCTCTGTTTGTATTAAGCCGCCCCTTAGTGTTTTCATTAGCTTAGTCTATATACTGAAGATCTAGCACCGTGTATAACTAGTAATATACCCCTCCTTGTTGTTTAATCAAAGTGTGTTTTTACTATTTGGAGTAATTGTTGTGTTCAAGAAAATTTTGTCACTGACAGCTGCCAATAAGTGGTCTCTAGATATTCAACTAATTATGTAGCAAGTTTAAATGTAGACCACACGTCAACATCAAGACTTCAAGAAATTTGGATAGTAAAACAACAGAAAGCAATGGAGAAGCAATGGAGAGCAATGAGCATAGCTAAGGTCATAGGAGACGCTAAGTTGTGCAATCAACTTTTCTTGTTCTCAAATGAAAGTATCATTGTCTAATAGATGCAACCAACCAAAAGTTGTACCTCTAACTACACCTCTTTTCATTTTACATCATAAACTATCAAATTTGACATATTACTCCCAATATTACCTACAGATAAAAATTTCGCACCTCATGTTGTGATAATACTGTTAATATAAATGAAGAAATCATCCACATAACACAATTTTAATGGTCAAACTATCACATGAGAGCAATATGTCAAATTTGATAAATTCAAGTGCAAACTACAAAAAGTATGATAATTAAGGTGGTGTTTGCGTTCCAAAATTTTAGTTGACTTAATAAAATAACTATAAAATAATCTATTTCTCCATCAAATCATCTCTTTCTATTTCAATAAATATAAAAAATTCATTCAAATCATCTCACTCTTCACTTTTTCACCAACTCCCATAAACTAAAATTTTGATTTACAAACACCTAAAATATGCAAAGTGCATTCTACCTAAAAATTAAAAGCAATATGGCAAGTTTTAACACCCATTTTTCTCTCAAATTAGACCTGATACACTAGCTAGCAACAATTTTGTCAAAAATATTCAAAGTGAATATTCACTTTAAAACTCCAAGTGATGGGAGTAGTAGTGTACAAACTATTATTTTTGTCAAATTAAGCACTCTTAACTATTTTTTGACAACGCATATACTCCACTATTCTGACACTCAAATAATACTACTGGAACTTTTCTTCATCCAAAGACTTTAGATCTAAAGTGAAAAAGAAAATTAAAACAAGAAATATTGTAGCTTAACAAAATAAACTCATGCTCCTTATAATTGCCAAGACCCACATGTCTAGCCTTTTAACGGCCCAAGGCACCAATAGATTGAAGCTTAATATAATAAAGCAATTTATAGTCAATAGGTTATATGCAAGATGAGCAAAGAACTATGTTCCAGGCTTGATTAATCTAAAGAGCATTCAATCCCTCTAGCTTTCAACCGACACACATTTCATAGGACAGGTATAACAAGAATGTACATACATAGAAGAAGTAGCAATCAAGATGGTGACACACCATAATTATTGATAAACTATCCATACCATTATGGGTATACTGAGGGTGGTCAAAATTTTGGTTTATGGAGTTGGTGAAAAAGTGAAGAGAGAGATAATTTAAATGATTTTTTTATGTTTATTGTAATAGAATGAGCTGATTTGATAGGATTTATAATTATTTCATTAGGCCAAAATTTTAGAATAGCCAAATATTTAGGACAAACACCATGCAAATAACCCCACCTATGAAACACTTGGTTGGAGACTCAAAGGTCTGAGGGAATCAGCAAAGCTTAATATACAGCACATGGTACGAGCATCTTTCACTTCTGACCAAGCAACTTTGATAGTGTCAATATGTTTGGGATCACACTCAAGGTATCCGCATAACTAATTGCCTTTGATACATGTTTACACCAAGCAAAAGGAATTCTACCCAAAATTCAAACGCAAAGAGAATTAAAATTTCCAATAGACATAACCAGTTACAAAAAAGATCTGCATCAAATCAAGCTACAGAGGCAAAAATTCACTATTGCATAAGGTTTATCAGAATTTAACACCCGACATGACCTCGATTTGAAGAGTCCTCAATGTCAGATTACATAAGAGTTTGTGAAAAACTAGCTCTCCTTAATAGAGACCTATCCATTATATAGGCTTTACAAGCAGATTTTTAAGAATCAGCCAGCAATCTTTAAGCATGTGTAGCGAAACATCCTAACTATATATGGAAGCTATATTGTATGAGCAACTATCCAAATAACAAGGAATATTTATAATTAATAGTAGATATGAGCATTAACTAAGACAGGTAAGGCATAGCTAATCAACCCAAGATTACTCTCTTTGACATCCCACTTCAAATGGATGTTGGTAAGTCAACCAGCAACAATTTGCAAACAAGAAACTGATGGCGCTTTCGGGTCATAGATTTGGTGACTGTCAAGGGCTATGCAAAAATAGTGACAATTAACTTCTATGCGCTTAGCGTCAACGGACAGCATTGTTGTCCATATCTGTCCATTAAATCCTTGTATATTGATTTCATACCTCGTATAGCTTGATTCGGTAACTCTATATAATGAGGAGACTCATGGCCAATCCATTCGGTCATTTTCACAAATATTGCCATGATATCAAAGCTATACAAGGAAAGAAAGTATTCGATGCCTATACACAGCTATAGTATAATTGTGAGTTGGAAATTTAGGAGACCAAAATCACGATTTAATAGACAGATATGGGCAGCAAAGCTGTTTGTTGACACTTAGTACATTCATAGTACATAGGATTGGTAGCAATTTGAATAGCGCTTGTGTTATCAACATGTAACAGAGTGAAATGGTCTTAAGAGAAAGCCTGCTTCAAACCACACAGAACATTTTAGTTTATCGACATCGTGAGAAGAGGAGGTAGTCATACCAGAAGGATGCTTCACGTAAATTTCTTCTTTGAGATCACCATGAAGAAACGCGCTCTTTACAACCATCTGATGCGATGACCAAGATTTAGAAGTTGCAATCGCTAGAATAGTTCGAATTGCAATCATCTTGGCAATAGGAGTAAACATCTTCTCATAATCAATGTTGTATTCTTGTTTGTTACCAAGAGCCACTGACCGAGCCTTTTAGCAGTCCAAAGAACCATCAAACCGAAGCTTTACATAATAAACCCACTTACTCCCAATAGGTTTCACCAATGAAGGACAAGGAAAAATATCCCAGGTGTGATTCTTCTCAAGTGGGTGAAGCTTTGCTGCCAATACTCATCTTCCACAGCCTGTTTGTAACAAGTGGGAATGGAAAAAAAAGACATTGTAGCTACTAGAGAGATTGATGAGGAGAAACCATACCGATCAGGAGGTCTAGCAGTTCGGGTAGTTCTAAGGCGGGGTGGTAGATTAGCAGCTTGGTTTAGAATAGGATCATGTGTTTGAGGAAGATCTTGAGGTGGTGCAGAGAGATCTGGAAGGGAACTATATTCAAGGTGACAACATCACTTGTACACAAAACCAGGTTTAAACCTTTCTACAACCTAAGAGACTCACATAAGTGAGGCAAGACAGATATTGATGGAGGTGAATCTTCATCATGATAAGGATTACCAAAAAAAAAATGATGGGGAAAGAAATGCAGATTTTTTAAAAAAAATACATTTCTGGAGATCTGAATTTGATGAGCATGAGGATCATAACAAATATATCCCTTTTGATTGATAGTAGCCCATAAAAGCATACTTCACAGATTGAGCAGTAAGTTTAGCACGTTCATGAGCAAGAAGACGCACAAAACATGCACCAACTCGTAGTAGAGAGACAAGTATCAAGACACCTGCCCAATCTACGTCACTATATGCAATAAGCTGAAGAGAAGAGCCATCTGGAAAGAATGATCTCCAGAGGTAGCAAACAATACAACAAACAACAAGGAGAAAAAGATAGTGAGGGGAATTCATGAACTGGCTAACAATTGAAACATTGTTCAAATTTGGGGAAGGTAACCTATTGACCAAATGAACAGCAGTTGAAAGGGCTTCGCACCAAAAAACGAGAAGGAACAGATGAATCTAGTAGCAAGGTTCTGACCACATCAAGGAGATGATGATTTTTTCATTCAACAACACAATTTTGTTGTGGCGTGGAAAGACGAGTTGAGAGATTATCCCTTTGCTTTGAAGAAATTTCCAGAACTCAGTAGAAATGTATTCCTCCTCGAAGTCAGATTGCAAGACTTTGATGCTGGTGGAAAATTGAGTCTCAACAAAAGCAAGAAAAGTTTTGAAAACAAAAAAGACTCCTCCCTTAGATCGAACAAAATAAACATATGAGAAGCGACTATAATCATCTATAAAGGTTACAAAGGATTTGCAATGAGCATCAAAAACATTCTTGCTGATCTGAGGTGCCACAAAACCAGAAAAATATTCTTCAGTTGAAAGACTTCCCTGAGTATAATTAGCCATCTTATACTCCAGGTGAAACCTCCTTGTTGTATTGTCCTGGTTATACACCTTTTTCATATAATCCCACGTCTTTGACAATTTTCTGGGACCTCATATTAAGAATAAAATGAGGATCAACAAAACTGAGAATACAAAACATAACCCAAGCATCCTTGGCTTCCCATTCAGCTAATGGTTCTTTATCTTTAACAGTTGGATCACTCCCATCAACATGACCCAAACAATTTCTTCTCCTCAACAAACAACTTAAATTGAAACTCTCAAGTAGTATAATTCTTTCCAGTAAAACGAACACAAAGAATCTGTCTTATATGATGACATAATGCAGCAAAAGGATTAGAGAGCAAGAGAAACTACCACAGAAATGAGCACAATACCAGCACCCTGCTAGTCCAAGAAAGCTCCAGAATTTGAAGAGAACACAAGCCCAGAATGCAACCAACATTGTCATTCAAGACAAGAGGACCCCAAGATCAGAGATAGGGCTCGGATAACATGTCAGATTACACGAGTTTGTGAATACCTGGTTCTCCTTGATAGAGACCTATCCATTAGATAGGCTTTACAAGGCTGATTTTTAGGAATCAGTCCACTATCTCTAAGCATGTACAGCGAAATATCCTAGCTATGTTTTGCATCCTAGTTATATATGGAAACTCTATCTAGATAACATACAATATTTACAATTAATAGGGGCATTAACTAAGACAGCTAAGGCATAACTAGTCGACCCTGGATTACTCTCTAACACTCAAAAAATACTAAAAAGGGAGCCACATCCACTTATTGTTTTCTAGAACACAAAAGACAACTCTCCAAGAAAACAGTCTAATATATATTCCACAAGTTACAGCAAACAAACCAAACAAAGTAACTGACACTCAAAGATTGCTTTGTTAAAGATGAAATTTAGAATCCCAAAAGATGAAACCAAGCGTGTATAAACAACATACCTCTGGTGCTAAAAGTTCAGAAACGAGATTTTGATAAGCAAAAAATAATAGAAAAAAGGAGATGCACCTAAAGGAAGAGGATGTCTCTCACATGATACCATGTCGAAACAAAAAGAAAAGAGAGTTGCTGGAAATACTGAACGTCCTTATGGTGAGAGTGACAAGAACCTTAGGATAAGTGAGGGTCAAGAAGAGAGACACTATCATTGCCGAATTGGAAGGGGAGCAACAGGGCAAGTGCAGCAAAAGCTAGAGAAGGCTGAAGATGAGCTGGATCATGTCCGAAGAGGATTTAAAGGCCTAAGCAGACTTGGGCCTAGTGGCAAGCCCTTTTGGCCTAGAATTTATTTTAAGGGTTCATTACAAACCCCCCCCCCCAACCAACTTACACCCCAATCTCAAATACCCCTTTACACTCGAACTCGAAAAATCCAGGCATCTTAATATATCTGTTGCGCTTTAATTCGGTTTTTGACCTAGTTTTGGCATTAAATGGGACGTTTTCTGTCACGCCTGACCTGCACGTGACATCTAACCCACACGAAAAGACCAAGCTGCCATCATTCCATTCGAATTAACTTGCAATGCCAAATCCAGTGCGTTTTAACAATGCTCGTAAGGCTTGACAGGAGAATCACAGACATGGTACCGGCTATAATTTTCATTGTAGTAGGACCTTTTCCCATCTTCAGCTGGTCCAAACTCTTCATGACAAGCTCTCTAAACGGGCCTATCTTGACCAATGGAAGGAATGCCACAACACTCTCAGCAAATAAAACTAAGAACAATAACTGAATCATCTTTCCGCTTTTTACCAAAGCAATACACACCTTCCTGCAACTTCAAAAAAGCTTCTCAAGCTTTCCTCAATGCCAATTAATCTTCTTTTGAAAATCCACAAACCCAATCCAAAAAACCAATTTTAGTTTTTAACAACTGGAGCTTGAAATTCATAGATCCCTAGATCCCTAGATACAACCATAAATAGAAAGAAAAAGGTTTCCTTCCAAAGAAACATTTGTTATTTCTATTGAAACAAGAACACCTGAAACATATTTGCTCTCACAAAAAATAAAAATTGAACCACTAATGCAAAGCCTTCATTTTCCTATATGGTTTAGACTGTTCAAGGAAATAAATGGAAACCCAACCCA
This sequence comes from Morella rubra, assembly GCA_003952965.2. Classification (NCBI taxonomy): domain Eukaryota; kingdom Viridiplantae; phylum Streptophyta; class Magnoliopsida; order Fagales; family Myricaceae; genus Morella; species Morella rubra. The sequence goes on along the minus strand of CM025853.1, from coordinate 4,244,796 downwards.
CAAAACCCGAGTTTATCCTCAAACGAGAATTTAAGATCCAAAGATCTGCACACTCACCCCTACTTTTTCCAGAGACTCATTCGCCCCTTTAATGGCTTTTTCTGAAAATTAATGGGATAAATTGGGTTCGGGGATTAGTGGGTCAAAACGCACCAAATTTGGCATTGCAAGTTAATTCAAATGGAATGGGGGCAGATTGGTTTTTTTGCATGGGCTGGATGTCACATGCAAGTCACGTGTGACGGAAAGCATCCCATTTAACACCAAAACTGGGTCAAAAACACAATTGAAACGCGACAGGTGTATTAAAGTGCATGGTTGTAATGAGTTTGAGTGTAGAGGGATATTTGAGAATGGGGTATAAGTTTGTGGAGGATTTTTGTAATTAACCCTTATTTTAATTATAGTAAACCAAATAAAGCTCATTAAGGGTAGTTTGGACATTTTCATTTTTATTACTAGAATTTTCCTTTTAGGTGGGGTTTCTTTTTCGAGGGAGAAGGAAAAAGTGGAGGCTAAGCACAAGGCTTGGTTCTTGGGACTTTTCGGCTATTCAGAGTATACTGGCCTTGATTTGCTTTGGCTAGTATAGGTCAATACTTGCCTTGAGGAATCAAGGGTGTTTGTTGTTAATGGATTGTGGGTGAGGTCCTCATCAGAGTGCCATCCTAAAGAAATTCTACCAAGGAACTGACAATGATTTTGGTCTCAATAATGGCATCCATCACATAAATTAGCATCCATATTTGTGGTTCCCAACAGTTGTAGTATCCTCTGAGTATGGAAAGATTAGTTATACATGAAATATCTAAGTTTATTTACAGCTTAAAACAGTGGTGGTATGACTAGCTATAACAGCTGGCTTAGACAATATAAACCCACCTGCTTCCGAAAAATCATTTTACACAAACACACCCTATTTAGTTTTCATGCTTAAAAGATAATGTTCATGACAGCAGTATTTCAAGGGCGATGCAGCACAATAATTATGTGAACTAATAACTAGTACATTACGTGATTCAAAATTATATCTACTTTTCTATGCACTAAACCATGAAGTAAACAAAAAAAATAAATAAATCCCAAGAAAGTTACTTTACCTTTAAGTTTCTTACTTGATGAGGACAGCCAGCAGGAATGAAGACTGCATCTCCAAGATTTTGGACAAATGTCCATGGTTCAATTCCTATATCATATCACAAAATAATACAATTAATTCAAGGATTACAATAAGACTGATAAAACAGACAAAGGATTGCAGCACTCAGTCCAATTTGCTCCACAAGTATACGACAGACTGACCATATTCCTCCTTGAGCTTTCTTTTGTGCTCCACTGTCAAATAAAAGGTCTGATCGTGTATGGGGTGAACAACCTGTTGCAACAAAAGACTCAGTAAATTGTACAACAGAAATGTATCCAGTACCAGCAGAAACATATAAACATTATATGTATGTGTATGTGTATGTGTATGTGTGCATATGCATACAAATGATTAACTTGTCAATTCAATGACTGAAAGGCCAGCAATCATGCAGGTCATAACTACTCAAGAATTTAAGATGCTATAATTCCATTGAATGAGCTACTTATTCACCTCGTTAAGTCCAGCAGGTGCAGAGGTGGTCAGTCTAGTATCCCAATTTGTGTTACCTACATTTAGATTTCAAAAGGTTTTGTTTGATCTAATGTAAGGAAATCTGGAAAGAGTAGAGATATTTTCTTACAGAAATAAGCTATTTACATGCTTCAAAAAGAAATTATCATTCCCTAGCATTTCGAAAGCCGACTAAGTTTCTATTCAACACATGGATTCTCATTCACTAATACGACCTGATAGCATTATACCATTACAAGGAACATATGAGATCATATCACTTTCCCTACTGTCCCCATGCAACATGGCAACAATCAACCAAGTAAAGTCAGTACTCATAGTTATTTTACTACTACCAAAATAAATAAAGGGTAATACGACAAGATTTCTCCAAAACCTCGTATCATAGATAACTGATGAAGACACAGCAACATTAACAGGCCAAATTACCAGCGGTAATGGACAACAATGTATGTGCCTGAATTCTCTGAAGTGCTTCTTAAGATATTCCTGCAGCTTAGGCACATCTTTTCTTCGGAAAATATCCCAGAGGGCGCCACCCTCAGAAGCTTCTAACCCGTCCAAATTATTTCCAGAAATTGTAGGAACACTCTTGCCATCATTAACTTGATCCAGTTTTGCAGCATCCGTCTTTTCAAGCCCTGATCCCCTAGAAAAGTCGATGCCCCTCATGCTTGAATCAACAGCATCAGCATCACATGGAACAACAGGATCAGGAAGTTCTTCAATAGTTACAGATGTGTTTTGATCCCCACGTCCACCACAAGATTCGTTGTCATTAGTAGAAATTGGACTAGTCCCGCCAACAGATTTGAGGCTTCCAACTTTTTCATCCACAGACGGAAAATCCCCAAAGATCTCTTTTTGGTCTTGCTCAAAGTGCTTCCTTTGCAGCTCTTTTATACTCTCAAGCATCTCGGGTTTAAGTGTCACTTCAGCAGTGTGTGTCAGAATATTTACCTCACAAAAATAAGAATAAAGGAAATTAGAACATTTAACAAAAGAAACGTACCCCGGGCTTTTATTTCAATTGCTCATATGTGCACTCAAAAGAGAATGCAATCAAAGCCAATCCTAATATGAAAGAGAAATCAGGTAGACAGGTTTGTTACCAAATAGCATCATCCAGATACACTCCTTTTTTGTACACATTTTACTGCCATATTAGATCATCATATCTCTAAAGCAAAACACCGTCCGTACACCCCCAACTTTCTTTTTACTTTCTATTTTAAGACAAGGGTCTGTCTCTCTAAAACAAAAGAGCAGAATAATGGAGACACGACAATTAAGTCTGCCCCACTAAGTAGACTACTCTCCAAAAACTGATTAGTGCACCTGCATTACAGAGTAGAGATGCCATTCTAGTCACACACCTAGAGGAAATAGATCAAAGCCAACCATTTGCTTCCAATCAAGTGTGACACAAAAAATTAAGACCCTAAAACCTGCTGTGAGAAAGGCATGCTTATCTAAACTTGGTTTTGACTTGATGTAGTAGATAGTTTGATGCGGGGACTTTTCTCCCATTCCTGGAATGTCCAGTGAACTGATCTCCAATGTACATGTCTCACTTAAAAGCCCACACCAGATTGGCAAACTGCAAACAGCTTTTCTATGTCAATGACATTACACCCTGTAATGGACGCAAAATATTACACGAAATATATGACAGGAGATTTGGTCAACTATGGCATAGAATCAAGCCCATTAATGCTTGTAACAGGAAGGAACTGACATAGCTGTCCAGCAAATGACAACAGTTACAAAATTCATCTGGCCGTTACATATGCCTCCTTTAACATAGATGAACATAAAAGACAGTTCCATGTAGCAACCCAACCAAAGAGAAGTTCCACGCCCCAACAAATAAAACAAACAAAATGACTGAAGTTCCAACAAAACTACTTACTGCATCGGACATGTCGCAATGAAGCTTAGTGATAGAGTCCCCGCGGCCAAGCTCCTCAGGAACTCCATAAGCAATGTAAGTCTTGGGGCCCATATCTGGCTTTAGAGATTTAGCAGGCAAATTGACAGCGATGTTTAAAAGGCCATTGCGGAGATGTGTCTTTTCCTCGCGGGGATGTGTCTCTTCCTTGCACGGATGTGTCTTTTTCTTGCGCATCTTTTCCTTGCGCGGATGTGTATATTCCTTAAAGGGCAAGCAACAAAGAAACTCAGCACCATGACGTGGCAAGCGTTCCTCAAATAAAGTAGATGGAGGCCAATCTTTCAGTTTCAGTATCTGGGGCCATGAACGCCAATCAACCCGACCATTCATGTACCCGGTAAAGAACTGGTGGATATTAATTTCGGACTGCAAGTCATCACAGGAGTTAGTATCATCTGACAAAATCATCAGCAAAAACAATTATGTGTCATGCTAAGACTAAGTAGACGAGAGAGAGTTTAAATTAATGAACACAAAAACTGACAAAGAAGCAATAAGGGAAGAATTATGAGATACAAGAAAAGATAAATACTAATAATCACTGAAGTGAATGAAGAACTTCAAGAAATTGATGGACCTGAACTATTCCAGTTGAGAATGAAAGGAAGCATTAGAAAACACCCATCATGATCTTCCCCTCAAAATAATCTGAGGGAATACATGCAGCTACTAGTTCCAAAGTTAGGCAAACAAAAGCAAACCCATACAAAAATTGACACGAGGATCATTTGGACAACTTGCAAAACAGTATTTCCTTTTCTTGACATATCTGGAATGAGAAAAGATAGCCTTTCTCAGCCCATTCCCGTTTCTTCCACATCCATCAATTAATATCTGGAGACATGAAAAGGTTGGAAAATTGACTGCTGTGTTCAAAAATAAAAAAGGAACCTGAAAAATTTTGCAGATTCCTACCATTTTGATGATTTTCAGCAGTTGAACATCCAACAATAAGATTATTTATCATCTACAAATAAGGACCATAATGAACCAACCTCACACCAATCCAAGCAATCAATAGCCTTCACTTCCAAAACCCTGTCATGCTTGGTATGCTTCAGTTGGCGGACTGCACGCCACATGACCTCGGGTTCCCAACTTAAACCTGAAGCAGATTCAAGCACATTGCTCACAATCACAGGCTCGGCTCTCCTCCAATGCCACTGGAAATGCTTCAAATCCCCGTGTTGTATATCTTGGGCCCTCGGGCAATACAAAAAGTTGTCATCAGAGTCTCGAGAAGCTGCTTTCCGTAACCAATCCTTTCTTAAGTCAACTTCACCCATAGAGTTGAAACACAAACACCATTCTGAAGGACTGATGCTCACGTCCATAACATTGTATGTTCTGGATATGTCTTCTGCTTTTCTCACCAACCCAGAAATGAGATTGTCTGAGAACATACATCGTAATTCTAGAGTTCCATGACCACAACCACCCATGCCTTCAGGGGGACAAGGAATGCTACCATCTTCTTTTACTTCCCACCTAGATTTTGACTTTATACAATCAACAGGCCCAGTCTCAGTGGGTAATGTCAGTTCTTTCCCCTCTCCACCATGCAAATAGTCAAGCCCCCTGTTAATATACTGCACAATCACTTCTTCCTCACCTCCCTTCAAGTTTCCAGCGCGAATTTCCCAGCAACAGATAAGACAAAGATCAAAAGAACAACTAGGACAGCTTCTGTGAAAGTCAAAAATAGAAGTTTTGCAGTTGTTGCTGCAAAAAAAAGAACACTTAACATCAAAACCTTAATAAAACTATGGAACAATTAGAAAGAAGGATTTTCTAGAGAAGACATTACCAGTACATACGCTCATTAGAGCTGCAATCTGCTTGTTTTATCTCTAAATCTGGAATTGATAACCCTTCCAAATGAATGCCACACAACCAAATCGTTAGAGTATATCCAAAATCAAAAGCTATAACAAGCAGCTATGAGAACATCTGAAATTGAGATTGCCCCGTATCAAGTAAGGTATAGGACATTACATTCAGCAGTGACACAAGCCAAAACTACTTTGCTTCAGCCAATTAAATAGCAATTTCCACATTTTGAGACATCTTCCATCCAAACACAATCAGAAAACTATTGTCACGTCAAAAGAAATTAACAAACATTGAGTCATGGATGAGATTCTAAGCTTCTTCGGCAAGGACTGAAAATAAATACCTTGTCTTTTGGCCTCTATTTCCTTCTCAATCAATTGTTCTTCATTAAGGCATTTCAGAATTGGAAGAAGCGCTTGTAGTACATACTTATAGTGCTCAAATTGATCGTCTTCACTGATACTCAACTCTATGTTCTTCAATATCTGCAGCAAGGCATGGATCATTTGTCAAATTTCACATTAATATTCATGTGTATGTGTGTGTGTTCTTTAAACAAAAACAATTCAGCAGGATACAAGCAAATTCATGAGATGCGAGAGGCAGAGAAGCTAACTTTATCTGGTGCACCCAACCGTAAGCATGCTTTGCAATTGCAATTTCCACAGCACACAGGACAAGACTCAGCAATAGCATTTTCCTCCGTATTAGGATACCTACACAACACAACACTTATAATAGTCAACCAATGACAGCAGCTAAAAAAGCATAAGCTTATTTTTGATACAAAATATCATCTTTTCCAGGTTAAAAGATGTAGTGACCTTCCTTTATTCTTATTGAGAAACATCAGCAGCCCAGGTTCCAAGATCAATTGTACCAGATCTGGACTGGGACGTAGTCAATAATAGTCAAAGAAAAAAAGAGCAGGACTAACACCTATTAGAAATGTACAGAAAAATAGAATACAATGTAATGATTTCAGCAAGAACAGACGGACTTCTCCTGAAGAGCGCTCTAAGAAAGAAGGTCCAAAGGAAACAGAACATTAAGGCAATGATCAGCCAAAGATCACTGCCAGTCTCCCATCTCACATATTTGATTAAAACCATTCAAGCAACTAGCCATTTAGTTAGTGGCTCTCTTCTCGTCCCTATTGAAATCCTAAATCAATAACATTTATGGGATACATCCTGTGTTTCCACAAGCCTATATTACTCTGCTTGTTATAATACACTGTTGGTATCATTCTGCAAAATATGTCATTCATGATTTATCTCAAGTTTCATCATGCATCTTTGGTACCTTCACTCTCTCATAAAATAATGTAGCTTCCAATGGAATGCCTTAAAGCCGAAATTGCCCACTGGGGTGCCGTAAACAAAGATAACTTCTTGCCAAATATAACACAAAGATAAAAGAAGAGACAGCTATACATTACGAAACTTAAACCGCCAAAATTTGCAGGGAAATCCAATTTAATAACAGATGAGGAGCATTATACGAAAGAAGGAGATCGCCATTTTAGACTTGACCCATTAAATGAAATACCAAAACAAGAAACTAGTTAAGCAAAGAAAGGAAGAAAACATCTACCATCTATTCAAGCAAGGGACACAATATCGTTTTCTCTTACACTTCTGGCACCGAACAACCCGGCCTTTATCATTCCTCTGACATTGATGGCACATTAAGGACTCCTGTTCAATCCACTGTCGAATCCGAAGTCAGTCGAACACAACACAGCAACAAGAACAAGAAGCAGACAACATAAAAGCAAAGACACGGGAAAAAAAATTGTTACCTGCGGATCATGTTTGTTTATTTTAGCCGTATCTTGGCTTCGAACTTGTACAGCCCTCGACGGGCGACCTGTCCTAGTGGTCCTTCCAGGAGGATCTTTCATCTCCGCCCCATTGGTCTTAGTCCCGTTCTCCGTAACCACGTCCTTTTTACCCTTCTTCTTGGGCCTTCCCACAGTCTTCTCCTTACAGCCATCACTGATAATTCCTTCCTCCGGCTCGAACCCATTGCTCTGCTCAACTCTGACGCTCTCCTGAGCACCACAATTTTCTCCACTGCCTTTCTCGTCAAGTAGATTCCTCCTCTTCCTCTTCCTCCGTCGCTTCTTCCCCGAAACCTCACCATCATCTTCGTCCGGACATTCAGTATAATTCACCTTCTTTCCCTTCCGAGTTGTCGGCCTATTTTTCATGTAAACCGCTCCTCCATTGACAGACCCACCGCCTTTCTCAGTCCCCTCCACGGAAGCTCCAGCCTCCTCCTCCTCCTTAATCTTTCTAATGCCACTGCGCTCCTTCTTCTTCCCCGTCTTCTTCACGAGTGCTTCAACTCCTCCTTCCCCCTCAGCCCCACGCTCTTCCTCCGCCTTCACTATCCGCCGCTTTTTCGAGGGCGCCATTAAAAACAAGAGACTTCCAGAGCGAAAGAGACAGACAAAGTGAGAGTTTGGCGAAGTAGCAACCGGTTTTAAGACAGAAAACGGTGGGTTTGAATTTAAACGTATATTATATATAGAGAGTGGTGTTCCGAGGGAAACACTGGGTGGGCGTGGGGGGGTTTTTAAGTTTCGAATTTATGGCGCTAAAAATGGACATAGTTTCCGACATTTCGGGGCTTCTCGATTGCCACTCTAGGAATAGAACTGGCCTTCAGGCTTCAGCCGATTAGGGCTTTCGTTCGTAACCCCTCAGATCGAGATTTTTTATCAGAATTTTCGATTCCTTTTTCTGTTTTAATTTCAGTTTCCTTTAATACGTGGGGACCACTAGATCAGATATCTCTATCTCTCTGACCAGAGTATCGATGAATGTCGACTCCCAAGTTCCCCTTGTCTTTTTCTGTCTTTTTTTGGCCATTTGTGCTTTTGTTAATTCATTTTTTTTCTGGCCGCTGCTTCTGAAACGGGAGAGTTTTATCGTTGATCTCTTAATGGGAAAATTTATTCCATTAAAGTCAAGAAATACAATTCAAGTGGAATTGTTTACCTATTTCGTATTTCTTGCATATTTTAATCTTTTGTGGTTATTATTATCATAGAATTGGGGCATATTTACATTTAAAATTTGAGATAGATTAAAATTTTATTAGATTTTATGAAGGAAAAAAAAGCAGTAAAAATTTTGAAGTATATCTGTGAAGTACTGAAAGATTTTGAAATTTTATTTGAGTTGTAAAAAACTAAAGAGAGATTATTTGATAAAGAGCTAAGATTTTGAAAGTTTTTTATTTTATTTTTTAATTTCATAATTATTTTTTTTTTTAAAGGAGAAAACAAATTATTGTGGATCCATTATTTGCTGTGAAAACATAAAAATTTGAGACAAAATTTTGCATCTAAAAATTCTTAAAATGTCTACAAATTCTGATTTTTCAAAATGTTTGCATGCCAAAATTTTGTAAGTTGCAAAATTTTAGTTTATGAAAATTAGTGAAAAGAATAAATAAAGAGATATATGATTTGAATGAATTATTTATGTTTATTGTAATATAAATAAATGATTTGATAAGATAAATTGATTATTTTATAGTTGTATTCAAACTACAACACTATATGAAAAAAGATAATTTAAAATAGATGATTTGATGAGTTTTTTTTAATATCCATCTTTTTGTTTGTCTTTTTTGTTCGCTCTAACTTTCACTTTCTGCATCTTTTCAAATTTTAATAAGATAATTTGGATTTCATCTGTAAAAATAATCTTAGTTTATTCAGAAGTTTCGTTCACTATTTCGTTGATCCATTTTTTTTAAAATGAAATCATCGTTTTAACCCAGACAAAAATAGGGCTTCAAGTAGTGTAGTGAAATTGATTCAACTTAATAGTGAATAGATGAGACCATAGGAGTATGAAATACATTTTATTTCCTAGACTCCCGAATCTTCTTCTTCTTTCTTGTTAAATTTTTCGTTTTCTGATATAATTTTATGTCAAATATTAAATTCAAATTGAGTTGTATTTCAAGTTTGGTAAAAGTGTTCAAAAGATTAAAGAGTCTTTTCAAAATTTAAAAGGATAAGGACATTTTCAAAATAAATAGGAGTTGGCAGACTAATGCAGTGAGAACATTTTGAAATATTTCCCTACTTTCAGAATTTCAATTGATTTGAAACTCACCCCCTCTATAAATTCATGTGAGATCAACCAAGAAAATTTAAAGAAGTCCACGCTTTATGTAAGCCTCACTTTAGAGAGAACAACTGAAGGTTGTCTGTGTTTGAATCGCCATAGTAAGGTTTTACTTATTAGTGAATTTTTTGTGGTTGCTAACTCGAAGTGGTTTTTCCTTTTAAAGGTAATTCAAAGATTTCCGCTTCTTCAACAAAATTCTTGTTTCTTGTGTGACTGATTTTTGCTTTTATTTTGCTGTTTATTTTGTTGATTGAGTTGTTTATTATGTATACAATTTTATGACATGTTCTAAAATTATTATTCATTTTTAAATAAAATGTAACATCTATTTCTCGTGTTAATAGAGTCTAAACCAGATTTTCTATTTATTTTCTTATTCTATTGGTACCAATAATTTATTGTTCCATTTGATATGAAATATATTAAAAATAAGATCAGGCTTTTCTAAAATTTCGTGCTTGAATTGTGTAGTGTAATACATAGAGATACATGAATTGTGTAGTGTAATACATAGAGATACAGATAAAAAATCTTTAAGAGTATGTTCGGTTAAATATTTTTTTGAGAATTTTTAAGTGATGTTAACTTTATTGGTTGCGTGCTACAATTGTGTTTTAGTATGTTAAAAAACATGTTCAATTTTAAAATTTTAAGATTAAAAAGAATCCTAGAAAAATAAAGAAAACAAACATCATCTAAATGTTGTGCGATCTATATTGTCCGAAGTTTAATATAAACATTAATAGATAAGTTAATTCATTATTTCGCCTCATTTTATACTTGTTTCTCTACTTCCCTTTGACATAACGGGTGTATTTTTTAACCGTTCATATCGTGGATGTCATGGACAGTTTCCTAGCTTTTATGCCTAAGGTAGTTATTGGTAATCTTATTTTCGTGGGCAGTTTTCTTATACACTAAGTTTGACGGGTTATTTTCATAAAATACTGAGCCGAAATATTAGGCCTTAGGTAGATCTTTTAAGCTGGGCTGAAGTGGGCCTTTTACCTAACTGGGTAGACCTGAATTTTGATATCATCATACATAATTAAATAATAGAAGAATCACTTATTTAAAAAATAAATTACTATTTTTGAAAGAGATTCAGTTGTAAGACCTATATTATTGAAAATTCTATATAAATAGTATTAAATAGTATGATCCCTATCTATTAGACGTATCTTTATCTAAATTTTACTGTATAACCCAATCAGGAAATTGCATGATACTCATTCAGAGATAAAGATGTGGTGTTACGAAAGCCAAAACTCGAAATCCCAAATTGCAGAATTGATTACGACAAGGACAAAAGAGGCCGCTCTTATTTTGAACCGCCTGTTCTGCGTACGCATACTTTTTGTTTTGGCCGCTTGATTTGAAAAGCAAAGTAGTTCAAAACAAAAGGCGCATGGCGCAACCGCCCAGGCCATTTCTTTCGAATATTTCCTGCACACTATTAAACAGATAACTTCGAGAAAAAGCAGGAGACAAGGTGACTATGTCTGAGAGCCACGCGTAGTTTCAGACACTTCGTTAGTTCTGGTATTCCTCGGTCTTGATTTGTCCGATTTGAACATTTTCTGTTTCCTCTCTATCTGTGTCTGTTGTCGCTGGTTACCTTTTCGAGACCTTTATAAGGTAAATCGGTATCGGAGTTTTTTGTTGACTCGTTTTGTTCTTAACGCTACAGCTGGTTACCTAGGAAGAAAAACCAATGATATTGGCGGCTAATCACTATGAACATACCTTGATAAATTGGAGCATGTTTCACAAATTTTATATTTTGATGTAAGATGCTCTAGAAGGTGTGATATAGTTAAATTCATTGGTTGCTAGGGAGAATTGAGTTTTGGGAAAGAACTCTGTTGTATGATGTTAACAAGAGAATTCTGCAAAACCTGTGTCGAATTTGAAGCTTTTACCAAAGATTACTAGGATATGGTCGTGGGATCTCAGAGTCTGTGAAGAAGATGGAAGTGTAGAGTTAGCAGAAGTGAGAAGGTCTCATAAATTCTATATTTTGCTGAATGGGAATAGTTTCTTTTACTCTTTGTTCACCACTTAAGCCTCTGTCAGACATACAACATTAGTAGCAACCCTTAAATCTGACCCTATCTGACCCTAATTGACATACTAACCGGTAAGCATCACCAAGGTTAGCTACTGTTCAATAATCCCTTGCATATCTTCAGAGCCTATTTGAAGACCATAGGTTCCTTCCATACAAATCTGTGGCATCCCGGTCAACTCATTTTGAAATTGAGTTTCAGTTGCTTTTGTAGTTTGGGATGAGGACTTGGCGTTGAATCCACTAAAGCCATTAGTTGCTTTGTTAATGACTTAAAATTGCCCATTGCGGCATGGCTAGGTAGGGACTGAAACGAGAAAAGTAAAAGAAAAGCTCTCCGTGGTTGAGTAGGGAGGGTAATGGTTCAGCTGTAGCTATCCAGCCATGCCATCATGGCTGGTAACACTGGATAGATTTATTCGTTTGTTTGCTTTTCTTCTTTGTGCCTTTTAGCCATACCCTTTAGGCCGTCGTGACAACTGTAAATACTATCCTTTCCTTTTAAAAAAATTATTTTTACTATTAATTTTATAACTGCAATTTTTTAAATTTTGTTTTTGAAGGATTTCTCAGGTTGGTAAATCAAAACATGCAAACCCCCACATCTTAAGATCAAATTGGCCAAAGCACAAGGTTTTGGATATTTTTACATGTTTTGCTCTTACTGCTATGTGAATAATCACTCTATGTATTGTATGATATTAAAACAGATGGTGGATTTGTTTCTATCTTTATATTCTTGTAATGATGATACACATGCATGCATGTATGTGTCCGGGTTAAGTCATAGGTTTGCCATCCAAACTTTGTCTGGCAGCATAAGTGAAAACGGTACAATTCTCATTAGAATAAAATATCAAAATATTCCTCTGACAATTGGTGCTACTCGTGTAATTTTTTTTTTTTATTATCAAGTTCTTTCTCCTTAATTCTGTGTGCTTTTCTTTTTGGTGATTTTTTTTTGTCCTTTTTACCTGCTTAACATTGCAGCATGCATTATTGATGAAAATAGAAGGCTGATGTCTGATATCTTGTTGCTATTCTTGTGGTTTTTTGTCAGATAAGGTGAATCATTTGGCGAAATAAGTTATTTAATCTGGAAATATCAAATAAGAAAAAAGAAGAAGCATTTTTTGGAAATGTTACTGCAGAGCTCTGTCCCAAGTACAGTTGGAGCAGCTTTATCCTTTAATTCTAGTCATGTTAAAGAAGCTTTAATATTTGAGTGGGTGAATGCTGAAACCGGACAATGTTGCATAAATGGTAATGAACTCCCTCATGATTGTTCAGAGATATTGACCACCACCGCTGTGTGCGAAACTTCTATATCAAGTTTCATTTGCAAGCGAAGGAAGCTCCAAAAAAATGCTGTAGTTATTTTTCCTCTCGAGGTAGAAGATAATATAGTACCTGTATTTGGAGCTAAAAATGATCATTCAGACACCCGAGTTGAGGATGCAATGGATGATGGAACTGGGGCTCCTAATGTCTCTACTGAGAAATCTGTTGGAGAGTTTAACGGAGGTAATGCTTCAGCAGGAGATCCACAAAGGTTTAGTGGGCTTCCTTGTTCAGATGTGAGATTCTGCAATAAACAAGATGGGGACGTTAAAGCAAATTTTGGTAGATACGGGAAAGTTCTGAGATCTGACTGTTCTTCATGGGAACCAGACATGCAAGTTAGTTCCACTGTCAAACTAAATGATGTTAAGGAACTAAAGGATAACCTTAATCATTATAATCAGGGTTCTAAGGTGTCAAATGAAGAATTCGTTCTCAAAGACCTATGCATATCCATACTAAGAAGTCATGGGTTGCTAGGAATTGTTAGTCCTGAAAGTAGAGTTGGTTCCACTGAAGTTATGGGAATTGGTGGTGATAGCGGCTATACTGTACTGTGTAAGCAATGTAATCAATCAGATAATACATTAAATATGTTGATTTGTGATCGTTGTGAAGTAGCATTCCATGTATCTTGCTGCAAACCTCGGATGAAGATGTTGCCAGTTGATGAGTGGTTTTGCCATTCTTGTTCAAAAGTGAACTGCAATACATCAGAAGAGAGTTTGTTTTCAAAGTCATATAGTACTCGGAGGAATGCTGCATCAAGATTTAGATTGGATCCCATATTGTACATGTTGAAACACCCTGAGCCTTATACGTCTAAGGTTCGAATTGGTGAAGCTTTTCAGGCAAAAGTACCTGACTGGTGCGATCAAATTTCCAAGTATGTCATGTCGGTCTCTGATATTTCTCGTCTATAAATTCTTATTTTTTTTGAAGAGTAGTGTGTGTTTTTTATGTGTTCTCTTTGCTTTATTTTGGGTTTGTGGGAGTTGCACGAGCTTATCTACCATGCCTCAATTTATGTGCTCATTTCTCTTCTGATCGTGATTTGATCCTCTTGCTACAGTGATGTTGATTGCGGTGGTGAAGCTTCAGAAATGGATACATCTGAAACGGTTGACATACAGGTAAGCCATCTCAGCTCCAATCTATGGACCTTCATTTTCAAATAGCTGAAAATTTTGTGAAGGAAACATAATTAGTATGCCCAATTTTATGGAGTAAAATCAAAGTGCCCTCCTCAAGTTCCAATTTGTTTGATTATGGCCTCAAGTTGCAAAAAAAAAAAAAAATCATTGCTGCGTTTGTTTGATTTGGCCGTTAAACCAGACGGAAAACGACCGTAATGCCTCTTCAAGACAAAATTACTAAAAAATTGAGGAATTAAAAAGAATAAAAAGGTAATATATAAAAAATATAAACGTTAAATACTATTTCTATTTTGTTCTAATTTTGTTTTGGAGCATTTTGGTCAGTCCACATCACTTTGCGATTAGTTTAATAGCCAAATCAAACAGGAGGCAATAATTTTTTTTGATAAGTAGTTGGATTAGAAAACAATGATCATTGTCAATCTAAAAAATCTGATTTTCAATAGTTGTAATAGAGAAATGTATTGTTAGAGCCCATCCATTAGGACCACTAGATATGGAACCACCAAATCAAATAGCTATTGTTTCTATAAATTTTAATTTATAAGTTGGCGAGCAATAGTTTGTGCTACACCATACATAGCTGGTTAGCATTCTAGCTAATTGAGAGACGATTTCCCAAATTCTCTTGGTGTGGTCTTTGTTTTTAGCTTTTGGGACTCTCAGTTGATGTAACTTGAGCTTGAGGCAAGGAAAAAACTGTGTTGCCGTGGAAGTTCCAAGACTGACAATGTGCAAAATCTGTAGTAAGATGGTTTATCATCTAGTACTTCATTGTTCTAGGGCATGGGAACTAGGTTGCTAGAGTTTTTCCATTTTGGCACTTAATGCCTATTTTCTGAAAAGGTTGTTGGGTTGCTTCTTCACTGTAAAGGGAAGTTTAGTTGTCATAAGAGTAAGAATGCTACTGCTTTGTTTCTTATGTGCGCCATTTGGGTGTAAGGAACAGTCAGATGTTCTATGTATTAAGCTCAGCAAGAAAGTTTTTCTTGTGATCACTGTATAATAGGATGTATCTAAGGTGTTTTCATTTCTTCTTTTGAGATTTCCTGATTGTTTTGAGTTTTAATCTGCAGCTTTCAGGAGAAAATTTTGTATACACCTTTTGTATTTGGTAGTCTCCTTGTCCTCGTTGTCAAGACATCTAGAAAATAAGCAAAGTTTTAACAACCTTCTTTTTTATTTTTGAAAAATTGGAGTGTCATTCTCCTTAATTATCCTCTTTGTTGTTAGGCAAGCCTTACTATCAAGTCTGCTGAGCAAAAATCTATTAGTAATTGGCTTCAATGTCGTGAAGTACAATATGGTGACTCAAGGAACTGTGTTAAACGGATTATATGTGGAAAGTGGCGCAGGTAAAAGCATGCATACAATTTATTCTTTATGAGTCTTTGTCAATTTTTAGGGTGAATTTGGTAATATGAATGTTATGCTACTTCAGTCATTTTGTTGTGCTTACTCCCATAAATAGCTATTCTTGTCGAGGAAGTATTTATCAATAATTGTTAAGACCTAAAAATTAATGTTTTTTGAATTGTAGGAAATTAGATGATTTAGTTATAACAAAAGTAGGAACTATTAAGTTAGTTATTTTAATAAAGGAAAAATTACATTTTACACCCTTTAACTCCCACACATTTTACAATTTGCACCCCGAACTACAAAGCTGGACACATTTGCACCTCATAGCGTAATCTACAAGGTAACATTATCTTTTCCTTCTATGATGCTTGTTCATCTCGCGTAATCAGGCATGTGCATGATTTCTTTCTCTCTGCCCTCTCTCTTTCTCACCTCTCTTGTCATTTGTTAGTTAACATGATCTGCTAAGTAGTCTCTGCATGCTTGTCGTAGACTAATTTACTTTGTGGGGAACTTTAAGTGAGATGTGATGTTACAGGGCTCCACTTTCTGAAGTCCAAACTGATGACTGGGATTGTTCGTGTGCAGTGCGTTGGGACCCTACCCATTCTGACTGTGCCGTTCCTCAGGTGATAACATTTACTGCATTCCTGTTCATTATCACGGACTTACTTGGAAGTGAAATGTAAGTATAGAGCCTACTGGATTTGACCTCAAAGAATAAAATGGGACATAGTAAACCTTGAGCTTCTAACTCCATGTATTTACACAATCTGAGGAGCTTTAAAAAATCTTTTCCTCCTACGTAATATCAAAACATCAACGATTTTGAGCAAACTGGGCCTTGAACAAATGCCACCTACTTGAGCAGCCACCACCTCATTGGCTTAGAAAATTTTTCAGGCTTCAAGTTTTACAGACACCGGGGTTATTACTCTTAACCTCTCTCTCTGCAGCAACATAAAATTGTATGATTATATTTGACAGTTCTTGTCCTTGCCAGGAACTAGAAACAGAACAGGTTCTACTGCATTTGAAGTATATACAAAAGGTATGAAGTCCCAACTTTCTTGGAACTAATTTTCCTTTTAATTGAATGTCATCAATAAAGGTAGGCTAGATGTTTTGGGCTTCTGCATTACACGACAAGTTTCTGGATGGAATTTTATATCAGTTGGTTCGCCTTGAATGAGTTCTCCATTGAATTACAATACCATGTAAAGATTGCCTTCACTTGTCTGCAACTCGTAGATTGGTCTTAAAGGCTTTTGTCTGATTTATTCCTTTCTCTTATTTTTATTTGCCATCCGTAGTCTTTGTCTATTTTCCTCAGAATGTGTGCTTCTGTCTGTTCCAACCCTTAGACCTGTTTGGTAAACATCAAATGAACAAGAAGAGCGAAGTTTTAGAATTTGAAGATGAGACGATCTCAAAAGATCTCTTTTTAAGGCGAGATCTAAGCTACATAAAAATCAACATAATGTTTAGGCAAGGAGAGAGATTACATCAACTAATAGAATTGCATTGGTTGAGTAGAGTGCAACAGAAAACATTGAAAGCATTAACCAAGAAATGTGACTGGATCCCCCCGGTGTATACATATACACGAGTACGATAGAGGCAAATGTAATGGAAGCTATTATGCACTGCAAAGCAGAGGAAAATGATATTGAACAGAGAAAGTAAATTGAACTAAAAAAAAAAACATGCACTATAAGCATTTCCGATCCAAATTTAAATGAGAACATTTGGTCCAATTTGTAACTGCATAACTTATACAGATCGTCCATAGCTCAGTTGAAAGGAGAAAATATTCAGCATTGCATACACCAATTAAACTAAAATCTGTACTTTAATATTCTTTGGTCACCACAGAAATTAAAAAGAGGAAACCTGAATCATGCAATTAAAAATCGACGGGGACCTAAAGTCAAGTAAGTGTGCAAAGTTGACATGTTTCTGTTTGATATTTATAAGTGTCATTTTTTTTTCTTTTTTTATGTTAATAATTTTTTGTGTTCTCTCCAGTGTAACAATACACATACACGTACAGAAAGAACAGTTCAGAAACATCACAGGAATTGACTTGGGGCTTTTCTTTTTTTTCCTGAAGGCTCCACACCTTTGAGCTGTATAGGTGCTGAAATAGACGTGTATACTACTCTTTTTTGCTCTTTTTTTTTTTTTTGACCTCACATGGAGAATGTAATTGAAATATTTGGGAAAAAAGGTATTCTTGTGCGTTAATGGAGAGCCTCCCTTTCTTCTCTTCTCTTTTTCTTTTTCCTCTGTTTTTCCGTCTACTTTCCCTGGATGGACCATAGATCCATCGCCTTTGGGCCTCTTAAGCCCCGCATACGCTGCTCTATGATGGGGCAGATAGCTAATGGTTTTGACTGAATAACCAACTGATGGTGTTGTGGTGGGGTGAGGGATGGGAGAAACAATAAACCGCTTCAGACATCCTCTGTTCCCTTGAATCCTGATGCCGATTCGTGCGTAGGAATATCGTTGTTCAAGCTCCGTGCCCAAAGACGATTTTGTGACTTAGCTTATGTGAGGATGGGCCGACTGTTGGAGCGTTTGCAGAGTTTATTCTTATTTTTTTTTTAGAAGAAGTAGCGCAGATTCTATTGAGATTTGAAAAAGAATTGTTAGAATCTAAAACAGGTGTGAATTTTGTAAAAAAATTATTGAAATTTTTAAAAAAATTATCTCCAAGTTTTCTGTTAATTTCCTTTCTAGTTTATTTTTGTTTATCAATTTTATAATTTTGTTTGTTTTCTTTAATAAAATGTCGAGTAATATAATAGTCTTATATGTCAGTACTTAATCAGAAAATAATACTTGTAGTAAAATTTGTTTGAAAACGTTATATTAACTTTTGTTATGCTACGTGTCATCTTTCTAATTTGGTGTGTAGTGTAGTTAGACATTTTACACATTTTATTAATAGAAGTAAACGGGATGATCAAAGATAAACAAAATTGACCGAAAGAACAATTTGTGACTATTTTTTTAAAAGGTGTAAAATTCAGAGATGAAAAAGGTCATTAACAAAAAAAAAAATTTGTAAAACATTATTACTAATCAACTCCTTTAGAATAACAGAATTAAAGGCTCCGATAATTCCGGTAATTCGATTGACAAGACTGCAATTTGCCACAAAAACGGAATCATATCCTTGTGAGCTGTCTCCTATCAATCATCACTTTCTTTACATGATTAGTCGGCAAAGATACTTCCTCTTCTTTTTTTTTTTTTTAGGTACATGTCGGCCAGGGTACCTGGAAAAAAAAGGAAAAGTGATTATTGAGCCACGTTGTTCGCACAAACCAAGAAGATGGATTGGTGTGACACCATTAACTAGCGGTTGCAACAGCATTGGACCCGCATTGCCTCCGAGCATGAACAATGTACCTGCCATTCAAACTTTCCAAAAGTCCCCAAGGCTTCAGCCGTACGAGTCTGCTTGGGATCCGAACGAGCTCCTCTCGAATTAACAAAATAAATTAATAAATAAATTGGTACGTAGCTAAATCATAATCACTTTTTTTACATATAAAGAAATTATATTCAATTTGATTTTTATCAGTATTTTTTAAAATTAAATAAGGAAAATCTGAAACTGATAGAACAGATACTTTACTATATCTTAGCCAAAATATTCGTAGAAATCTTACTGTATCATTAATTTTCACTTTTGAATTAATAATTATTCCATGTTAAGAAAATATATTTGAAGAAAAAATAGGCCAACAGTTTTTGATAAAAATCACTTTTTTTTTTGTTTAATTATATAAACAGTCCTGTTGTGGTATAAATTTTTGACAAAAAAATCATTGTACTAACCTTTCACTTTAATTCTGTCAACTAGTGATGTGTTATTAATCTAAAACTCACATTAATAAAGATGACGAAATTAAAGAGAAGAAATCATTTTATTACTGTACATCGAACGAGAACGAGCTTTTAGGTAAAGATTTTTTTATCAAAAAGTTATACAACTTGGATAATCTCGTAGCGGCAAGCAAATTCCAAGCAGCACTTATTAAGAGTGGGACCCGTTTTGCCGACGCTTCCCGAACTTCACGCGAGGATTTGGTTGTTTTACTTTCTTTCTCTTGCGATTTGCTCTGGGTTCACTCACAGTTGCTTCGCTTTTTTTTTTTCTTTTCTTTTTTTATGTATTCTAAAGAACTAGCAGACGTTCCTTCTCAGTTGTTTTCGATAAGGACTGCTAACAGATTCGCATTTCTGAAAACTACTGGAGGTAAGCATCCAAGCTAGCTAGAATATGAATTATGAATATATATCATCTATCTGTCTAATCTTCATCTCTCTCAGAAAAATGAAATTTATACAAAATCTTGGATTCACTTAAAAAATAAATCTTGTAGAACTTCGATATGATCTGAGCATAAGATTGGCTTAATTTTATATGGCAATTTATACTGCAATATTCCTGCGGATCCTTCTAGAGCACCGCCTACATGACGTTGAAACCTGTAAAAAAAAGCAGAGGTAGACGTGGAGAACCGTGGATGGATGCTTCTCTTATCGCTGGACGGCTGGAGTTTCTTATTTGTTTATTTACGGCTCCATTATTGCCGGAGTTTTTGCTGTTGCGTGAACTTGTGTTTGTGGCCTTATTCAATTGGCTATTATGTTTCTCTATAATATCAGTTCTGCTGGACATGACAAAAGAGGAAGATTCCTCTCCTTGTTCTCCACTGCACGCGTCAAGATCCATAGCACTGAATGAGTTGTTTAACTCTAATGTCCCAGTCTATCGCTCAGGAAGCTTTGAATAATTTATTTTTGATTTTTTTTTAAAATTTTAAAAAGACAGATTTTAACGGATTTTTACATTGTGTTTGGTTTTAGTGGACAAAAATAACTTGCACACTCATCCACCTACGATGTACAAAGTTTGTATTAAAGGGCACAATTTACAGATCCAGCTCACTTCTGACACACAAATCAACAAGGTTAAATGCTAAAGATGGTAATATAGCTGTTGAGGGATTAAACATCTCAGGTCATCAGCTCATCAGCTATGATATGATACCTATTACTGGTCCCAGTTCTTTTGATGTTGTGTTATTTTGATCTGTTATTTGTTTTTTTTTCCTAGCTGATAGAGACAGTTTAAAAAACTTTTCCTGAGTGATAGAGGCCTGTTGAAAGTGTATATATATACAGACATCCTCTGTGTCGCTTGGTTTGGTGAAAGAAGAAAGGAAAAAGATATTAGAGACCATCCCCACCACAAGGATAAAAACACAGTGACCCCATTTGGTCAACTAGAAACTTAGTAGGAGTGGGTGCCTAATGAGGACCTCACGCAACTGCCTTCATTATACGCGTCCCTCTGCTACGTGACAATGCCCGGTGTCCCATTCCTGTTTATTTGACTCTTTATCTTTATCTTTTTTTTTTGGGATGATTTTTAGATAATCCCCTGCGGCAGTAGTTATAAAGGCCAAAGGAAACCAGAAGCCAGTTCCTCAAGTCTCTCACTCGGCCTGATCTGACATCTCTGGTTATCTTTGGGAAAGAAAAAAAACGAAAATGGCGCTCACAAGAACGACCCCAGACGCCGGAGAGAATATAAGCTGTACTTTTGCTTCCAGATATGTGCGTGATCCCCCTCCCAAGTAAGCTGCTTTTTCATGGTTTCCTGATCTCTCTCTTTCTGTTTGGTTCTTGGGAATGTATAAGAAAATTGGAACGGTTTTGGTTTTATAGTTAAAAGAGACAGGTAAAAACATATTATGTAACGAAGGAGTGTGCTTTCTTTCGTTTGGTTGATTGCAGGTTCAGGATGCCAGAGAAGTCCATACCAAAAGAAGCGGCGTATCAGATAATAAGCGACGAGCTCATGCTGGATGGGACGCCGAGGTTGAACTTGGCGTCATTTGTGACCACTTGGATGGAGCCCGAGTGTGATAAGCTCATCATGGCCTCGATCAACAAGAACTACGTGGACATGGACGAGTACCCTGTTACCACCGAGCTCCAGGTGTGCCTACATAGCTTCCGTAAAAAAATGGTTTAGATGGTGCAGGGAGTCAGGGACTACTCTAGTCGGATGTTTTTTTTTTGTTCTTTGGTGTTGTGTTGTTTTGATGTTCTTCGAATTTTTAGAACTGTTAAATGCATCGAGTAGAAGAATTACCGAAATCTCAGTGCATTACAACTGATCGACCCTGAAATTAATCTCTTATTGTGAAAATGCGGATTCACAGACCATTATCCTGGATTCCTAAAACTCCTCTCTGAAAATGCAGATAAATGCCACTCTAAGATAAGTTGGTAAAATCTTTATCTTTGTTCTACGGTATATGACTTGGTAAAATAAGTTATCTTGTTGAATAATCACAGATCTTTCTGGTTTGGGGATACCTACTCAGCATGTTACCTCTTTAAGATGGAGGCGACTTTTAGATGGAATAAAAATCAATAGAGGACCCAACCGCCCACAAAAACCTAAGAAAAAGAAGGAAATATTGATAGTTCATTGTTTTAAGAAATTTTAGAAGGCTTTACTTGCTGGATAATCTTGGCTCGACATGTTAATTCTTAGAGAAATCCGCACATATCTAATTTGAAAATTTTGATATCTATGCCTTTTAGCCTAAATGTTGTTATGACGCACAAAATATTGATAGTTCAATTCTGCAGAATCGCTGTGTGAATATGATAGCCCAGCTATTTAATGCTCCTATTGGGGAAACTGAAGTTGCTGTTGGAGTGGGGACCGTGGGGTCTTCCGAGGCTATAATGCTGGCAGGTCTGGCTTTTAAAAGGAAATGGCAGATGAAGAGGAAATTAGAGGGCAAACCATGTGATAAGCCCAACATAGTCACTGGTGCTAACGTGCAGGTTGGTTTCACGTTGGCTTTAGGACTTTGCGCCACTGTAATAATTCAAATGCAGTCTTTATTGATGTTATTATCACTTGTAACATACATTCTTCTTGTTCAAAGTTACCTCTGCCATGAATGTAAGATGAGCTTCCGATGGTGTGGTGTGGTCCAAATACTTTGATATTCTTCCTGTATTATTTTTGCATGAGTGGAGCTAGAAGTCTCTATGATAACGTTATGACACTGATATCACTAAAACTAAGATGACGGTTTCAGTGAAGGGACGGTCTTTGGTGCTTCTCCTAATTTACCTCCACACATGGTCCACAGGTTTGCTGGGAGAAGTTTGCTAGGTATTTTGAGGTTGAACTGAAGGAGGTAAAACTCTCAGAGGGATATTATGTGATGGATCCTGTAAAAGCAGTTGAGATGGTGGACGAAAACACCATCTGTGTTGCAGCAATTCTGGGATCCACATTAACGGGCGAGTTTGAGGATGTGAAGCTGCTTAATGAACTACTTACCAAAAAGAACAAGGAGACAGGATGGGATACTCCAATTCACGTTGATGCTGCCAGTGGAGGGTTTATAGCCCCATTCCTTTACCCTGATCTTGAGTGGGATTTTCGTTTGCCTTTAGTGAAGAGTATAAATGTTAGCGGCCACAAGTATGGCCTTGTCTACCCTGGTGTTGGCTGGGTTGTTTGGAGGTGTAAAGAGGACTTACCAGACGATCTTGTCTTTCATATAAACTATCTGGGATCAGATCAACCCACATTCACCCTCAACTTCTCCAAAGGTAGGACCAATGTACATAAATAGAAGGTGTTATTCATCCATGGACTCATACGTTTCTGCATAAGCTTTGTTTAATCCTTTGCCTTTTTAGATATATCGCATCAAGTTTTTGTTTAAATTCAAAGTTTTGATACTGAATTATTTCTGTCGACTTTTTAGGCACACATAATAGCAAAGGGATTGATCACTATCTTAAGCAAAAGACCAGAGCCATGAATTTAGCCTATAGTGTAACTTGTCAGATGTGAATGCTGACTAATTCCTGGATACATGTATTCCCTTCATCTCACAAAACAAAAGGGTTTAGTTATAGGTCAAACTTGTAGATTTCCTTGGATACATTTTCTTAGAATGCAGCTAGGCTATTTCTTATATTTTTATATAGCCCATTGAAGACCAAAAGATTCATTGCATTCTACAGGAGTTGTAGATTTGGTATTTTCAGTAACAAGCCTATAGAATCTGCTAATTTCTCTACAGATGACCTCTTTCCTCTTTCTGTTTTGATATTTATTTTTTTCTATATATTTTCAATTCTGGCAGGCTCCAGTCAAATAATTGCACAATATTACCAGCTTATACGGCTTGGCTTTGAGGTAATATTTGCGTTTATAAGTAATTCTAAACTGAAGAAGGAATAAAAATACCTCTATCGCTTGATTCAGCAGATTGGAGGGTTCTTTTCTACTTTTATTTTTCCTAATTCTGTTGTAATTTGATATGCAATGTTACCAAGGTTCCTAGGGGTGTGTTATCTGACTATTGGTATTCTCTCGATAAGATACATTATATGTAGCAAGATATGCTGGCAACACTATATTGAAGTTAGGCTCAGAAACATGTCCCATTTATAATAGGAAAGACACAATGCTGGGAATGAAAATTGCTCTAAGCATATGCCTAATTCATAATATGTTGAAAAATATTTTCTATAAAAGTCACCTTTGGAATAACAGGTTAAGTTAACACAGGGTTGCTGAGGAACTGTTGGGAAGAATCCCTTTGGGCAGGTTCCAATGCCCCCACGAAGCATGAATTGCCTAGTTATCCAATATCTATACCTTTATAAACCAGGTTGAATGTGTAAAGAAGTTAGAGCCATTAACATAGGTCAGGGAAAGAGTTTTAACGTTGTAAAGAACTGCATGTCATGAGTCCTAATGTCAAAAGACATTTTATGATTCCATCTGTGCCGAAGGAGGCTTCAGCATTCTTTGATGGTCTTCGGTACATCAAATTTTCATGTGTTGTTCACTTAGAATTGGTAAACTACAGTGACTTGAATTCAGTTAAAAGATAAAGATGATGGCAGAAGTGATTCCCTAAACAACATTTCTAGAGGCAACTCAAATATCTGAAATAGATCTTCTGGAAATAGTTGAGATTACCTTTTTAGGAAATCTGATAAGGTCCTACGTATCATTCTGAAATTTTTGTGGTGATCTTGTATGGGTAAAGGGTTACAAGAACATCATGGAGAACTGTATGGACAATGCAAGAGTGCTGAAAGAAGGATTAGAGAAAACAGGGCGATTTGACATTGTCTCCAAGGATGTTGGAGTGCCGCTGGTAGCCTTCTCTCTGAAAGACAGTAGCAAGCACACCGTGTTTGAAGTATCAGAGAGTCTGAGAAGATTCGGGTGGATTGTTCCGGCTTACACCATGCCAGCTGATGCCGAGCACATTGCTGTCCTTCGTATAGTGATCAGAGAGGATTTCAGCCGAACCCTGGCTGAGAGACTCGTGGGAGACATTTTGAAAGTTTTGTACGAGGTGGAGTCACGTCCAAGCCGTATCGTTGCCGAAGCTGCTCACATCACAGCTGCAGTTGATGAGACACAACATGCTGGTGGCGCAACTCATGTCAAAAAGAGTGAAAGAGAGATTGAGGAGGAGGTAATCACCCACTGGAAGGAACTTGTGAGAAGCAAGAGAGCTGGAGTTTGCTAGTCATCTGAAGCCTCTCTTCTCTTCTTTCTAATAATCTTAGCATTTGCTTTTTCTCGAGTACTTTGAAATATGGTGTTTCTTGTTTGAATTTGCATGTATGGTTGTCACAATAAAATCTGTCGTACAGATAAATTGCAGAAAGTAGTTGCTCCACTATAACTGTTAACAGCTTACTTTGGTTGGTTTCCAAAAGGGTCTGCTGTCTTAGATTGAAGGATAACAAGATAAGGCACAGCTCAATCTCGTCAAAGGAAAGTGTTCTTCCAAAACCATGCGAAGGAAAGTGTCCTCAGTTGCCCTTTCTTGTGATATACATGGAGTTCTGTTATTGGGGTCTGCTTTTTGTGTCGTAACTAAAGGTATGTCCGAGAGTCTACTTCTCCTTGCCGCAACTAATTGCCCCCACAACAAGGAGAAGCGAGGACAACGCTTGGGACCTTCTCAGCGTGGGTTCCAAGATGTTATTTTTCGCCAGAAGGCGTCATTAGTGTGCTCATTGAGCATTATCTATAGCACTCTCTCTTTGAAATATGTCGAAAGATCCATTAGCACCCAGTCTAGATGGGTTTCGAGTCATCAGATTTTTAGCTCTATTAATTCTTTCTGTAACTTTTTCTTTATTCTTGGAATTCCACAGTGTCGTGCTGACTGTTTTTAAAAGAGACAGACATATTGAGTGCGATGTTCGAATATCATAAAAGACTCGAGGGCAGCTCCCACCAATTGATTTTTAAAAAAATAACGATGCAATAATCCGACATTCTTAATTTTATTATGTGATGATGGGTACAAAGTTTTTAACCCACCTAACACACTCTTGATTTCATTTTTTCACTAAATACCGATTTTAGCATCGGCTGATTAAAAGGGGAAGCTACGTTCTCTCTCGTCTTGCAAGTTCACCTATCTAGAACTTGAAGGCAGTACATTACTCAATGGATTTAGCCAGATTTTTTTGGCATCATCACTACGATCCCATATTGTGGTAGCCTTCTTGCCTCAAGTGAAAAAACATAAATGTTGGTCAATTGGAAATTGAGACTGCTAATTTGAAGTTTTAGCAATTCATCTGCGGAGATGATTGGGGTAAACGGTAATTTTATCAACGTTGCTACGACCTTTGGTTTACGACTTACGTGTCCTTACGGGACGTCGCGCGGTGCGGTGAATATTACGTGTCCTCGCGGGTCAATGGTACGTGTCCCTGCCTTCCTGTTTTGCCTTGTTCAGGAGGAGGAAAACGTAGTCTCTCATTTCTCTAGCCAACTCCAAAGAAGCAAAAGAATTACCTTGTTCTGTTACGGTGTCATCCATGTTCTGAAGCGTCTGTGTCTGTTTGAGAACGAAAAGAAAAGCAATGGTGATCACAACGACGACACCGGACGCTGAAGAGCATTTGCTGTGTCCTTTTGCTTCCAGATATGCGCATGTACCCCTTCCCAAGTAAGTTGCTCTGTTTTTGGTTTTGGTCTCTCTCTCTCTCTCTTTCAGTTTGGTTCTCGGGAATATGCATAGGAAAACGAAAGCGTTGAGGGGTTCGGTTAGATGGTCAAAGAAACAAACATGTATAATAAGCCAGGAACGGGTTTTTTTTTTTTTTTTTTGCAGGTTTAAGATGCCGGAGAAGCCCATACCCAAAGAAGCTGCGTATCAGATAATAAACGACGAGCTGATGCTTGATGGCAGACCAAGGCTGAACTTAGCGTCATTTGTGACTACTTGGATGGAGCCCGAGTGTGATCAGCTCATCATGGCCTCAATCAACAAGAACTTCGCTGACATGGACGAGTACCCTGTTACCACCGAGCTTCAGGTCTCTCCTCGCTTTCCATACACCCCCCTTGTCTTCTCTCTCTCTCTCTCGCGCTCGCGCACACACGCACACACACCCCCACCCACACACGCACACGGTATGAGAATGCCTAAGATGGTGCAAGGATTATCCCGTCCAGATAATAGAACTCCCCTCTGAAAATGCAGAGAAAGGCCATTCTAATGTAAGCTAGTAATATCTTTCTACAGTAACATAGTAGAGTTGCCTACCTGTAATTGCAGATATGCTCGATTATCCAGACAACGTACTCTGAGGGGGGAATTATTTAAGAAAAATAACTGAAACACTCCCATCTCTTTCTTTGCCAAAGAAGAAGAAAATAACTCCCCCACGCCACCCACTAGCTCTGTTATTTGTGTTGGATAATAATCCCTTTTACTGGCTTCACGGTCTAGAGTCTGGACGATTCTTTCTGTACTTTCTATGCGTACTTACCTGGACAGGTATATGTGGCAAATGGCTTTTAGGAGGGCCTATATTTCACACAATCTACTCCCTGAATAGGAGAGTTCCTGTATGTCGGAACTTGTTTAGATGACATAATTATCAATTTCGAAATTCTTCGGTCATAGTAAGCGAACCAGCAAAACTAAGACTATGTTCGGCTAATTCTCAAAAAAATTTCAAAAATTTTTCACAATCACTTTTTCATCGATTCTAATACTTTTTACAAATTTCAATAACTTTTTACAATCTCTAACAACTTTTACAAATTCTAACAACTTTTAAAACTTTTTCCTCCAACAAAAAAAAAAAAAAATTTATTTTATTCATTACACAGAAAAATATTTTCAAAACCAAACCAAACATAGCATAAATCTTTATTAGGCTACGAGTCAGCAGCCAACTGTTGAGCGAACTATTTTTTATTTAAAGTGAACTGCTTAGATGGGAGGGCTATGAACTCTTTGTTCCACCTGGCCATCTTCTTTAGTGCTTCTTGGTAATCCTGAAATCGGTGGGGGATGAGAAAACCTTTCTTTTAGCCCACCACCCTAAAAAAGAAAGAAAGAAAAACTCGAAAACGGCATTACCTAGTTGGGTCTATTGACATTTCCACTAATGTTAATCGTTACCATTTTTGGAAAATATCATCTTAGATGATTGTGCTTTGGCAGATGCTCGTTAAGTGTTTTCCGCGATATTTACACTCTAAAATGTTCATTGTTTTAGGTATTATGGACGGTTTGGGTGTTGGATTGTCTTGGTTGAACATGTTAGCTCTTAGTAACCCTGAGAGCTGCTATATTTTGGAGTTTTTTAGGCCTATGTTATTTAAATTTTTTCTGTGAAGTACAATAGACTTTCTACTGATGTATAACTCAATTCTGTAGAACCGCTGTGTGAATATGATTGCCCACCTATTTAATGCTCCTGTTGGGGGATCTGAAACTGCTGTTGGTGTCGCTACTGTGGGATCATCAGAGGCAATAATGCTTGCAGGTCTAGCTTTTAAAAAGAAGTGGCAGATGAAGAGAGAATTAGAGGGCAAGCCATATGATAAGCCCAACATAGTAGCAGGAGCAAATGTGCAGGTGCGTTTCACATTGTGGTTAATAAGTTAAGCCACTAAGATATTTGAAAAATTTAGTCTTTGTTCATCTCATTGTTCAATGTAAAGTTCATTGTTCTTGTCTCAATGTACCTCTGTCGTAAATGTGAACCCCAGAAGATTGAGCTCTTGACAGTGTGTTCAGTGTTGACACCTAGGCCCATCTGTATTATTTTTGAGAGACTGTGGAACTGTCATTTAGTATCTTATTGCCCGGTTCATCATCATGCAGTAGTCGGTGAGTATTGAATTGTTCTGAATTTTTTTTCCGTTTCTTTTAGATCCTACACAGGGCTATGCTAATGTCTGTTTTCGCACGATGGAACATGATGGTTCTACTTTGGTTTTATGATGTTTCTATCTATAAGATGATTCTACTTACGATTTTGTTCAGGATTAGTCCCTTTATTGCATTGGTGCCTACTTTACGTCAAAATGTTTTCCACAGGTTTGCTGGGAGAAGTTTGCTAGGTACTTTGAGGTTGAGTTGAAGGAGGTAAAACTGTCGGAGGGACATTATGTGATGGATCCTGTGAAAGCAGTTGAGTTGGTGGACGAAAACACCATCTGTGTTGCAGCAATTCTGGGATCCACCTTTACGGGAGAGTTTGAGGATGTGAAGCTGCTTAATGAACTACTTACCAAAAAGAACAAGGATACAGGATGGGACACCCCAATTCACGTTGATGCTGCCACTGGAGGGTTTATAGCTCCATTCCTTTACCCTAATCTTGAGTGGGATTTCCGTTTGCCTTTAGTGAAGAGCATAAATGTGAGTGGTCACAAGTATGGCCTAGTGTACCCTGGAGTGGGCTGGGTTGTTTGGAGGAGCAAAGAGGATTTACCAGACAAGCTTGTCTTTCACATCAACTATCTTGGATCTGATCAACCGACCTTTACCCTTAACTTTTCCAGAGGTAATACCGATAGGCATGCATATGAAGGTGTGACGCATCCGTGGACTTACATGAATGTATATTCTTTATTATTCACCTTCATCCCATTCCTTTCTTTATTATTTATATTTATTTGGTTTCCTAATAGTTTCAATTGTGGCAGGTTCTAGTCAAATAATTGCTCAATATTACCAGCTCATACGATTGGGCTTTGAGGTAGGTTTTGTTTGCTTTCGTTTGATTCACGAACTATAGAACTGAAAAGTATTTTTATGGGTTAATTCTGCATGGAAGAGGTTTCTTTTTTTAGTCATTTTTATTCATAGTTCTATTCTCAATTTCATATATATGTTACGAGGATACGAAGATACAAGATAATATAGATGTCTCCTGAGAATCTACATAGATGCAGCAAGAACCACTGAGGCCAATGTACTGAAGTTAGGCTTAGAAAGGTGCCCCCATATGGAACTGCTGGAAATAATTTCTTTGGGCAGGTTCCAGTGTCCCGTTAAATGTGGAGGACCTAAATTTTGTCACCAAAGAAGTGGGTGTGTGAAAGGAGTTACAGCTAGTAAAACAGATGAGGGCAAGAGAGTTCCAAAAACCAAAAAAGAAAGAAAAAGCATTTGAAGAAATCCCACGACCTAAGACATTCCGTTTCTATTATTGAAACCATTCGGTCCATTCGGGGGATGGCTTCAATATTTTTTAATGTCTTGCATAATAGATTACATTCACTTGTTATGGAATGTCAAAGTGTGCTGTTAGAGAATTCTTGTGAAGAATTATTGGTTAGATTGCTTTGGGGCAGGAACTACCTTTGCTTGCAATATAATACCTTTGCTTGCAATATAATATGTTCCTATATACCATTCTGAAATTTTTTGGTTGATCTCATGTCTGAAAGGGTTACAAGAACATTATGGAGAACTGTATGGACAACGCGAGAGCGCTGAAAGAGGGATTAGAGAAAACAGGGCAATTTGATATTGTCTCCAAGGATGTTGGAGTGCCCCTGGTAGCCTTCTCTCTGAAAGACAGTAGCAAGCACACCGTGTTTGTAGTGTCAGAGAGTCTGAGAAGATTCGGGTGGATCATTCCGGCTTACACATTGCCTGCTGATGTCCAACACATTTCTGTCCTTCGGGCAGTGGTTAGAGAGGATTTCAGCCGGGCCCTGGCAGAAAGACTTGTTGCAGACATTGAGAAAGTTTTGAAGGAGATGGACACACTCCCTATAGGTGTCCTCTCAAAAGCTGCTAATGTCACAGCCCCCGAGGATAATACTAAAGATGCTGATAAAGGCAGAAAGCGAGTCCAAAAGAGGGTTGAAGAGATTGTGGAGGAGATAACCAACCACAGGAGGCGACTTCTTGATGACAAGAGAACTGGAGTTTGCTAGTCACCCTTAGCTCTCGTCTATTGTACATTTGTGGTTCTTGAGCACTGTATATATAGACGTTCTGTCGATGTCAGTGTTGTACATAAGGTTACGAGAGTAAAGGGGTGTCTCCACCAAAGCTGCTCATGTCACAGCTGCTCGTGAGTATACCGAAGATTGCTCATGCAGGCAGAAAGCATGTTAAAAAGAGAGTGAAAGAGACTTGTGAAGGAGCTAACAACTACTGGAGACTTGTTGATCGCCGGAGAAGTGGAGTTAGCTAGTCACCTGCCAGCTCTCGTCTCTTCTGTTCTCTGAACTCTGTTCATTTGGTTCTTCTTGAACACTGTTTATGTAAACGGCAATAAGATCAGGCGAAAGTTCAATCCCTTCAGGCCAGAATGGTGATGAATAGCGACCACCAAAATCCCTCCAGAGTATTGTAGATAGAAGTTCCGGGACACGAACTCAACTGAGTGCGTTGCACCTCACCTTTTACGAGTTACACAGAGAAAGCATTTTTTTTTTTTTTTTCTGAATATCGAGAGCATGCATTGCTACCGAATCAGTGCGGAAGACAAATGGTGATTGTTTTTCCCTTGAAAAAGTATGATTCAAAATTTCAAAGGCTTCTGGTCTTTTTGAGGCTCACAGCCAAATGGGAGAGAATCAGTGATTTTTCCAAAGAATGTTTTCAGCCGAAGACATTTTACTTTGGGTCCTATTTCACATTGCAACTATACTTTTATATATTCTCTGTTTTAAGTTTGATTAATTAGATTTTTTTTTTTTTAGTTTGATTAATTAGATTTTCTCTATTCTTAATCGAAACAACCAAGAAAAATATATTTTTTACTTACGATAAGTTTTGCACTATACTTCCTTTTTTTTTTTTTTTTTTCTAAGTGCACTAAACTTCCTTCCATTATCATGTTTGAGACTTGTATCCATAAATTATTAATTCTTAACATATTGGAATCTCGTCAGTTTAGTTTTTTCAGTCAAATTAAACGTAGAACAACTCTTTTAAAAAGGGGAATGACGATTATATTTTACCTTCAATGGCCTAAAATCGTAGAGCAAACCATTTCTTAAATAGTGTGGAATTTATAGAGCATGTCTCTAGTTCGTGCTTTAATCCATGAGTACGTTTTCGTTCCAGACGGGGTGGTGATATAGCTTATTGGTACGAACCCTGCGTCTGTTTGGAGGACTCCATCCATCAACATAGCGAGACGAGGAAATTCCCCTCTCTCTCTTTTTTTGAGTTACTCTCTGTCTCTCTCGCGATTGGCATGGCTTCTGATACGAGGAAGCCGAACTCAGTAGAAGACACATCTTCACCGCCCGTCACGGCCCATTTCCTTGCCCCCGGTAATACCCTCTCGTACTACTACTTTTTCGTTTTCTTCCTCTGACCAAACCACAAACACTCGTATCTGAATTAAGCCCTTCAAGATGAATAGGCTTTTTAGACATTTATTTGCCATTAGAGTGAGAAACTCTCCTCTCTCGATGTCAGTTCGCAGCTTTATTGTAAACCCATCAATTGACCCAACGTGTCACGTTCCAAACTTCATTCCTTCTCCGTCATTACTACAAACATCTTATCTGGCTTTGAATCCCCAAGTCGGACTCAAGGTCGCAGCGCAGTCGTTTTGTTCAGAAGTTTTCCCATTGGGTCAAAGTTTCGATTGTAGTGTGCGAGATGCTGGAGAAGAGGATAAAGCATGCCTAGAAAGCGAGGTGGACAAGTTGTATAATGTTGTTATCGATAACTCTAATGCATATCAAAGCATGGAGAAGGCTCTTGATCAAGTTGGTGTAGAATTGACGTCTGAATTAGTAGTTGGGGTTCTTCATAGGCTTCGCTTTGAAGAGAAAATAGCGTTTAGATTTTTTACCTGGGCGGGGCATCAAGAAAGTTATGCCCACGAGTCTCAGGCGTACAATGATATGATGGACATACTGTCCAGTACAAAATACAAGGTCAAGCAGTTTCGTATTGTTTGTGATTTACTAGATTACATGAAGAGGCATGACAAGAGAATGGTTCCTGTCGAGGTTCTGTTGAAAATTTTGAGACAGTACACAGAAAAGCATCTGAACTATTTGCATAAATTTGCCAAGAAGAAGAGGATAAGGGTGAAGACACAGCCTGAGATCAATGCCTTTAACTTGCTGTTGGATGCTTTGTGCAAGTGCAGCCTCGTAGAGGATGCTGAAGCCATGTTTAAGAAGGTGAAACACAAGGTTAAGCCTGATGCTAATACGCATAACATATTGTTCTTTGGGTGGTGTAGAGTTAGAAACCCGACTAAAGGTATGAGAGTGCTGGAAGAAATGATTGAATTGGGTCATGCGCCTGATAATTTTACATACAATACTGCCATCGACACTTTTTGTAAAGCAGGAATGGTGACGGAAGCAGCTGAGCTCTTTGAGTTCATGAGAACTAATGGTTCTACAATTTCTTCTCCTACTGCCAAAACATATGCAATCATGATTGTGGCTCTTGTCCAGAATGATCGAATGGAGGAGTGCTTCTCACTTATGGGGCATATGATAAACAGTGGTTGCCTCCCTGATGTTTCGACTTACAAGGAACTGATTGAAGGAATGTGTTTGGCAGGAAAGATAGAGGAAGCTTACAAATTTTTGGAAGAGATGGGAAATAAAGGTTACCCTCCCGATATTGTTACTTATAACTGTTTTCTCAAGGTTCTCTGTGACAACAAAAAGAGTGATGAAGCACTTAGGCTTTATGGAAGAATGCTTGAGGTGGATTGTGTGCCTAGTGTGCAGACCTATAATATGATAATTTCAATGTTCTTTGAGATGGAGGATCCTGATGGGGCATTTGAAACTTGGCATGAGATGGAAAAAAGAGCCTGTGTGCCAGACACTGATAGTTATTGTTTGATGATTGATGGGCTTTTTGGTTGCAACAAGGTTGAAGATGCATGTTTCCTTTTGGAAAAGGTGGTAAACAAAGGAATGAAATTGCCATATCGGAAATTTGATTCATTTTTGATGCGGCTTTCTGTGATTGGTGATCTTCGTGCCATTCATAGGCTTTCAGACCATATGAGAACGTTCTACAATCCTGCTATGGCAAGACGTATTTCCCTGAACCAGAAGCGAAAGAGCATGAGTTTGAGAGGGAAGTAAGAAGAATTAGGATTAGTTGTCTAGCCTTTTCTTCACCATGCGTCTTTGTGGAGATCATGCATGAGCTCTTTTCACAATGCTTGTGCCATCTGTTTGGAGACTATACCTGTGAAGCAGTAAGGAATCGATATATTTGTTATGGTAGTATTCGATGTTGCCATTGAGGCATGGATCTTGTCTCCGCGGGGGTCCTTACCCAGCAATACGCCATAGACTGCCTTCTGATGCCAGACGGTTGTATTGCTGAAAGTGCTGGTCTAATTCACTTCACGATTGTGTCTCATTCCACATCCTATCCCCCCAAGACTGGTATTGCCCTCAGAGTTCTCTTACGGTTGAGAATGGTTTCAAACTTCATATTTACAAGGTGCGGGAGGCAAGGTGTCAGCCAGGAGAGCCGAGCTAGTTATGTGTTTCTACCATTGATGTATTGTCTTCCAGAGAAGGCTTCTTTGACTGTATCAGCATATAATGGGCTAATCAATCAGTCATTTAGGATACTCGGACTATCCCTCATTGTTTGTCTGAATTTTGCTGTTAATAATTCAAATGTTTTCTTTCATATTAGTCCTCATGCCTCATACTGCAGTAAGTCTGAAGGCGTCTTTTCTCTTGTTCAGTTATGAGGTTTATGAATCGAGAAACTCGAACTTTATGATAAGTCTTTTGTCGGAAGAAGAGTTGTGGTGTTATTCCCTAGAGAAGGATCAAATTGGATGCAAAATGCTGGCTTAAAATACGGGGAGAGCTGGCCCCATTGATGACAGTTCCAATCAGGAGAGGGATGGGTTCATAGACATCATAGAAACTGGCTGGGAAATGTTCTTGGTTTTTGTAGGGTTAAATGCTGGACATGAAAGGCAGACTCATTCTGGTGTGATGTTTGTGCGAGTTATTCCCCTAAAAGACCTTGTTTCTGATCGGAGTTGATAACGATGCAACAGTAGCTTCTTAAATTGAGGAAACAGGTGGGAATTTCACTGGTACCCAAGTTCTGAGAGGGTAGTACCAGATTTGGATTACAGGCAGTGGTTCAATCTTTCATTCTTTTTTGTTTTTCCTCATCCATTTTCTGTAAATAGTTTGTATTAAATGAAAAATAGCCTGGTGGAGAAGGGGGGGTATTCTCTGGAGGCTTACAAAGTTTCTGAAGCTATCCTCTCTTTTAGGTGTTTTTTTTCCCTCTTATAATTGTTGTTCGAAGGGCTTATGCAACCTTGTTTTTATAGACGACTATCACCTACTGAACTTGCTTTCATTATTTTCACTGCTGCTATGGGTAAAATTTCTGTGAGAATCTTATTTAGCAGAAATGAGACTGTTATTTATATGCAAGGATTATGGAGAGTCGGTTGATCTTCTACTGCTTCACGGCGTGCATAATTGCTTGGGATTTACAGGATCTGGTCTTATTGTTCATAGGGATTTACATGCGCAAGTAGAGTATCAAATAAAGGAAGAGGAGCTCTTCAATTCGATTCCATTAAAATTTCATAGTTCATCTCCGCATATATTGTTATATGAAGCATGCCTGAACAGGCCTGAAAAAACAGGTACGAGCCTGCTTTCCTATCAAAAAAGAATAGAAAAGCTATACTTCGTAATCCTGGTCCTTCCTTGTAGGAATTGGTGATAAGAAGAATTTTATGCCTTGACACATCCATGCTCCTTCACCTATATATTTAGGCAGCAGCTACACTTTTGGGGCCCAATGTATGACGGGTATTTCTTTGTCTGCAGTTGATGGTATCTCTCTTAGTGATGGACCCGATCCTGAGGAAGAAATCTAATTCAGAAACACCTCATAGTCTGTACTGTTAGTGAACCAATATGCGGTGGACTTTCATGGAGATTGTGTGCATCGACCTAGCAAGATGTCAATAGCTTCAATTAGAGGTATGTAAGAGAGTGTGTATCGTTACATGTTGTACATTTTCTTTGACTCATGAGCAAGTATTTTGCTGCCCTTTTTATTATTTCCATCCTCATTAGTATCATTTGATAGAAGTGTTAATTCTTATTTTATTAAGTTTTCAGATGACATCACTTGGCTTTAACATTGTTTTTTTTTTTTTTATGAATAAACTCATTTTATTAAGAAAAAAAGAAAAAGAAATAGAGAGAGTATAGTACAAAGGCTGTACCAAACTCTCTCAAATCATACAAGCAAAAAAGCTAACAAAATCTGGAAAATCTAAGAAAGGACCCCCCATCACAACATTAGCCCAAAGATAAATGGAAAGTAAAAAAGTATCCTGCAACTGATTCGAAGACATAGTAGAATCATCAAAACATATTTGATTGCGTTCCCTCCACAAACACCACCAAATACAAACGGAATCATCTTCCAAATCACTTGTGCCAATGGATCCGCAAACTTCCGGCTCCAACACACCAACACGTCTCCCACCCTTCCTAGCATAACCCATGTAAGGTTAATAATACGAAAAAAAAAATCCCATAAACCCCTCGCCACCGGACAATGTAAAAGCAAATGATCAACTGTTTCTCCACCTCCTTTGCACAAATAACACCAATCAATGACACAAACCCTCCTCCTCTTAAATCATCAATAGTCAAAATCCGGCCATGAATAGCCTCCCACACAAAAAACGCAACTCTCACAGGGACCTTAGACTTCCACACCCTACGCCATGGAAACAAATCCGTGGCAACACCAGAAAGGAAGCCGTAAAAAGATTTAACGGAGAAGTGCACTTGACAACTTGTCCTATTGTTTAGGGTAATGCAAGAGTTTGTGGTTTTGGTTGCACTTTGTAGAAGTTCTGTAACTTCTACAAACTAATTTTTTGGATTTGCTAAAGCCGGAGCTTCTTTAGGCTATGCTCTTTACTTGTCTGCATGCCTCGTAAACTAGGCAATCTCTGAGTTTGACGTTCAAAATTCATCCTTATGGTGGTGAAAGAAATTGGAATTGCAGGTTTGTCTCTCGAATCTGGCTTCTGTTTGGGGATAAATGCCTCTTACCAAGGCAAGCTAGACTTGGGAACAAACTAGTGTGTGGTCCTCTCTTGCCATCCTTAGAAGAACTTTGTTGGTAGCTCTGGTTTACACCTTGTGGAGAGAAAGGAACTTGAGGCTGTATGGTGGCGAGAAGAGGAAGCTGGTTCTTGTTTTGAAGGAAGTCTCTTGGCTTGTTCAAGCTGATTAATTTATTTTGCTGAATGTATACTGTTGTTAACTTCTGTTTTGGCATTTGGTGTTTGTTTTGTGTTGAACCAGGCTAGGTTTCATTTGATAGGTTTTGTTGTTTGGTTGGCTCGTGTGCACCAGCGTTGTCAAGGTATGATACCTTTTGGAGGGGATGTTCCCCGTGTATCATCTGTTTTTATCAATACAAGATCTTACTCAATTACCCAAAAAAAACTGGAATTTCTGTTGGGAGGATGATGGGAGATTCTTTTTACTTTGGTGGCTGACACAGACTGATGCAGCAATGCGCTACTACACGAAACTCATAATAATTTCAAGCGGAGTTGTTGCTGCTTTTTCGATGCCGAGAGGCTTTCTTCGTGCTAGTGGGGGAGTCTGCTCATACACAAGGATGTATTGAAGCGTCTTGATTGTATGCATTAGTGATTGTAACTTAACAACCCCAGATTTTTACGTCGTCTATCGGATCAAAATGCATATGAACGATCATCTGCAACGTGTGAGTGAACCTTTCTCTTAACGTTCATCGTTATGGGCGGTAGTTTTGTATGGGTAATAGGAATGTTGAGGATTGATTTCCATCCTTTGATGCTGTAATAATCATAGTGTATGTGGATGTTTGCAATAAAGTGTTTGTGTGGTATCAAAAATTGGATCTTTTTGCAGCAAGGTGATCTTTGGGCAAGATGGTTCAGGGCCAAGGCTACAAATGGTAGATCCTAGTTCAAATCTCCATGACAATTTTATACTTTATCCAATACGTGCAATGAGAGGCCGCTGCATGCGTCCGGAGTTTGTCCGAATTGTTTATCTCCAGTGCGTTAGAATTGGGTTAGGCTCGTTTGAGCACGTTGCACAGGGCGGCTTGGAATTCATCCTTGTCGTAAAAATAATGGAGAGTTTGTTCATCCAAAAAAAAAAATCACCTTGTAACATTTTGTCTACAAGAACAAAAAATAACAATCAATTGGAACTTGAGCATTTGAACTTGTAATTGAATTAAATTATCAACTTCGCTCCACACTTGAGATAAGTGAGAGAATTTGGATGTTTGATATGTAATGGAATTAAAGGATGGTTGGTGGTGCCCCCATGACGTGGCCGAGATGACTAGGAGTCATAGTTACCAAACAGTAGACCCTAGATCAAATCCTTAGGACAACATTCTTCTTGTAACTTTCCTCAGATAGTGAGGTTCTAATTATGATGTGTCTATTATATTTTAAATCTTTTTATTTGAGATATGCGATTCTTCCCGTTTGTGAATTCTTTTTTGTTATTATATATAAACAAAAAATTTTATATGTGGCATATCATAAGTTCTTTATACATAGATAAATAAACAAATAATAATGTCAGATAAAATGAAAAAAAAAATAAAAAAAATATTTATATAAAAAAAAAATTCAAAGTGGGCAGATTGCGCACCTGTAGCAATCGCATAGGGGCGCCATATACCCTGTCCGAGCACTGAGCAGTCAATAATGGGCCTGGGTGCAGCCTAGGCCGTAGAGAATTTCTGGAAGGGCTCCCCAAGGAGTAAAACCCTACAGAAAACAAAATAAAAACAGTTTGGGGACTTGCAGGAAAATAGTACTCGCGGGTTGGATTAGAAGTTGAAAGTACAAATTTATCCGAAAGGTACAAGATAAGGAAGCTCGTCTTAAGGGACATTTTATAGATAAAATCACCGCGAACGTGATGACTACATTGACTACGGGTTTGAGTCTTTCCTTTCAAGTCGATAACGAGCCGCCGCTTTCATCACAATCTTTATTCATTTATTGAAATATTTTATTTTTTTCAATCAGCCTCTCTTCCCGCCCTTTTTTCGCATCGAGGAAACGAAGCTCCGGAGGAGAGAGAGAGAGAGAGAGAGAGAGAGAGAGAGAGATGAACGCTTCGACGATAAGGAAGAAGGTACAAAGATCAGAGGGTACACCCTCAAAGTGGAGGCTCTGGACGAGATCCTCTCCTTCGTCAACCGCTTCCAGGGCGCCGAAGACGACGCTATCGACCTCCTCCTCGACCAGCTCGAGCACGAATCCCGTACTCTTCCTTAATTTTCATAATTTCAGTCCTTTTTCTTTAAGTTTTCATTATTCCAATGCCTTGATTCTTATACTCTGTCTGACTGTTAATGGCCAATGGGGCAGTGAAATCTTCAATAATCGACAAGGAGCCGGTTCACCGGGTCGTGAGCCTTTTGTTGAAAGCGGAAGCCGCAGGCGCCACTGAAGACAGCCTCGATAATGACGGCGGCACTGCCGGTCCTTCGGGGTCCTCTATTCGAGTTATCGATGTCTTCTTGGTCCCCAAATTCCGCTACGATCCCATCAAAAAGACATTCTACGAGTATGTCTCCCTGGCTTATTGACTAATTTTGATGTTTACAATTTCCGTAAATATTTTTCGAAAATTGGAAAAAAGGACGAATATTGAAAGAATTGTGGTATGGTGACTTGGAGATTCAAGTATTTCGGTTGATTGTGTTCTATTGTTCTGATCCTAGGTATACTGGAAACCTACCTATTCATGGCGAGGCTTCTACTAAAGCATCGTTGTACAGGGATAGGTTCCTCTTGCTGTTCCAGAGGCTTGTTCGCGATCAGCATTTTTCTAAACCTGCATTTGATACGGAAAGATCACACTTTGGAAGTTGTGAGGTACTGTTGCAAAAACCTCAAATTTGCGCATTTCTATGATTTTTGGATTGGGCCTTGAGAATTGGAATTCAACTTTTAAATTCAATGTGTCATATCAGTTCTGAAAGAGCATCTATCTTTTTGCATGATATATTTCACAGATTTCGCCGATTCAGTCTCTTGTTGGTCAGACAGGGAGAAGATGGGTCATGGGTGTGATATCTCAGTTGGAGGATGGGCATTTTTATTTGGAAGACCTAACTGCTTCCGTCCAAATCAATCTATCTAATGCAATATCCTATCAACACGATTTACTGAATGCTTATTATACTTGTAGGAAGTAAAGTGCTTCACTGCAAGATCTGAAAGCATGCTCTTTTTTGTTCATCCATGTTTGAGCAAGCTGCACTATTTTAATTAATGAGTTCTCCTATTACTTAGTAGCATGTAAATCTTCATAATTCTGTCTGGTACACTAGTTTGAGTTGGCTATGCTGAATGTTCATCTGCCTTGGTATTCACATTTCCGTGATGCTTCCATCTGTGGGTTTTTGTATGAAGGCATTTCAGCATTGCCTATTTGTCAATGCAAAACACATGAAGAGTAGGTTTGTCAATGGACAGATACATATGTCGTGAAATCAAAGACTCCTTGCAAAACCTATTTTTTACTGTCTTCTTAATTATCTATTTGTTCTCTTGTAAATGGTCGTAAAGTATTTGAAGGGAAGTGAATAACATCTGTCTGAACTCTGTACACCGGGCACATCTAACACAGGGAATAAATCATGAATTATGTGTTTTCTAACTGCATCAAAAATGATTCTAAGGGATGTACCTCCATTGTCCTCATTTATGTTTTACTTGTCCAATGTGAAAGGCTGCAGTCATTTAGATTCCACCAGAATGGAGATTTAAAATCAGCATCTTTCTTTGACAAAGAATACAAGATAACTACAGGTTTTTTCTTAGAGAATACCATAGTGGTGGCGGAGGGTGAGATGCTCCTAGAGGGTTTATTTCAGGTTGGTGTAATACTTCATTGTCTTGAAACCTGGCCCACTAAATATGAATTTTGTACAAATAGTGTTTCAAATTTTTATGCGCCTGTGCTAGAATTTAATTTTGGGGATATTGATCTGTGATAGTTTGTTTAAGAACGGGTGGTATTGGTGCACTTTCTGTAAAGGTGTTTTTGTTCCTTCCATGACCATTTGGAGCAGCGCACGTGGGACATTGAGATTCAAAACATCAACTTTTTGGTAGAGCTCGGTAGTCATGCTTTGCATTGATGGTGTTATTAATTCTCGTGATAATGACAATATTCATGCCAATTGTTGTCTCTAAGTTGAAAGTATGGTCACTCATATAAACACCAACCATCTAAGGTTTTTATCGAAATATGGTGTCTCTTATGTAATATTAGGTTGTTCTCCTAGCAACTTTATTGAAAACAGTGTAATTTGCGTATAAAGGTGCTGAAGTGCAGCAAAAGTTGGAGTGACAATGCAAGTTCTTGATCTCATAATCCACTCTATCTCGATGGAGCTGGAGGATATTACCGTGAGCGTTAAAAATGTGAATGTTAGTGGCCTACTCCCTGCTCTAATAGATCGAGATTACATCAGTATCATAGGCACAAAGTTAGACATCTACAAAAGCTCACAGATTATCCCTTAAAAGTCTTTGTTTCCTCTATCAATTTTGTCTTGAATTTCAGTCATTTGTATATTACTGAAATGTCCACCAGTTTCTCTCAAATATTGAAAGTGTTTTAAACCTTCTAATGTTTAGATCAGATAGCAACTTCATCTAATGGGATAACTACGAGCTGATGGTCCAAGATCATCTAGTTATCATAGTCTGCGTGAAGGCAGTTGTTGAATAGAGACCTACTACTTGATAGCCTTTTCTATTGGTATTGTTTTGAGACCCATATGTTGATTTTGATGATTGATTGATAGCATGATAAAAGTGCCTGACCTTATTCTGGTCTTGTGGCTCCTTTGACCTTAACTGAATTTCCAAATTGTAACATATTAAGCTCATGAGTTGCTGCAAACTTCATTGATGTTGCTATTACTTTCAAAGCTCCCTGAGTTGCTGCAAGGCATTGATGTTGCTAACTTTCAAAGCTCCATAGGCATTCGGCGAGTTGATTTCTTGATTATAAAAGCTTGTTTTTCTTTGTGAAGGTTGTTACGTGTGGATTTCCTCCATTAGAAGACCGAGATAAGTCTATCAAAGTACTTGCAGGACATGACTACTTTGGTGGTGGCATACTATCTAAGGAGGAGAATGTATCCTATATCGTGCCTTTGAAATAACTAAGAATTGAAAAAGCATTTCCTACAGTTTTTTAACCAAAAGTTGTCTATGGATTCCTACAATTTCCTATACCATTCCAATAGCTCAGACTTGCAGAGTTGGAAAAGAAAGCAGTTAACGAAATGTTTGTCATACTGTCTGACATTTGGCTAGACAATGAAGAGGTGATGCCTACTGTCTTCCCCCTTCCCCTCTCGTTTCTCGAGTAGCTTGGCATTATCTAATATTTCTTTTTCATAAGAGAAGGTTATGGGAAAACTAGAGACTGTCCTCGATGGTTTTGAGAGTGTGGAGGTGGTTCCTTCCTTGTTCGTATTCATGGGGAATTTTTGTTCTCACCCTTGCAACCTGTCCTTCCATTCTTTCTCAAGTCTCAGGTGAGGGATAGCTTACTGCTGTCTGGTAATTGAAAAAGAGGGAATATGATGTGTGAAAGTATTAATGAGCAACCTAGTTGTGCAGATCACAGTTTGCCAAGCTAGGGCAAATGATTGGAGCCCATCCACGGCTGAAAGAACAGAGTCGATTTCTTTTTATTCCGGGGCCTGATGATGCAGGTGCACTAAACTGACCATCACATACTTCAAACTTTCCTTAATGGTAGTGTGCTTGAGGGATTCTATTTGTGACATTTTCAGGTCCATCAACAGCACTACCCAGGTGTGCTTTACCTAAATATTTAACTGAAGAGCTTCAGAAGCACATTCCAAATGCCATATTTTCAAGCAATCCTTGCAGGTCCTTTCTGATCTATGATGAGCTTAACTGTAGTCTCCTGTAGAAGTCCTCCTGATATATGCAGCATTCAATTGTATTTGTAGCTTGTGTTGTTTTTTGATTTGAGGACCACTTGATGG
The DNA here is from genome assembly GCA_003952965.2 of Morella rubra. Taxonomy (NCBI): domain Eukaryota; kingdom Viridiplantae; phylum Streptophyta; class Magnoliopsida; order Fagales; family Myricaceae; genus Morella; species Morella rubra. The sequence goes on along the minus strand of CM025853.1, from coordinate 4,201,848 downwards.
CGAAAGTCAGAGAATTTAGTTAATTAGACCATCGTTGCTGCCTGGAATTCAAATACATTATCTCCCTGCTTGCTATGTGGCAACTGATATGTTTTTAGCTTTCCTTATAATTACACCGTTATCTTGGGTGAGTGCAGAATCAAATTCCATACTCAAGAAATTGTATTCTTCCGTCAGGATTTGCTATATAGAATGCGTCGCTCATGTCTGATTCCGCCATCTACAGAAGAAACTAGTGATCCTTTTCAGCATGTAATCTTTTCTATCCCATGTCTGTATATATTTCAGATACATTGTTTGCTGATTTATTTGCTTGTTGGTATTAACTAAAGGTGCTAACTGCCTTTGAGTTTCTTCTGCAGCTTGTTGCTACCATAACTCATCAAAGTCATCTCTGTCCACTACCTCTTATTGTACAACCGATAATCTGGAATTATGACCACTGTCTCTACCTCTATCCAACTCCACATACGGTACGACACAACACTAAGCTCAAATGTATTTGTGGAGTGAATTGTAATGTTTAGTATGTGGGGAGTTGCTCTTTTTTCCGTACTTGCTAGAATAACTTGTAATTGTCACACTAAATATGGCAGTCACCCATGGTAATCAGAGGTTGAAAGCTAAAATAAACTCAACTAGATGATTCTAATGGTTGGATATGTTGATTAGATGCCCAGTCTCTTCTCGTCAATTCAAGGAAGAAGTGGTTCTAACCACTTGAGTAATCATGTGTAATAACGTGAATTATGAAGGTGTTGTACTTAGTGCTACGTTGAGTAGTTAAATTATTTTGGTGTTGCATGGATGTTAAGTTCCATGCTAGGTAAAACTGGATTTATAAGTAATTTAAATAGATCTAACTGTAATTTTGTTTAGTCTGAGGCTGTAGCATAGATGTGGCCGGTGTTTCCCTTTGTCATGACAAATAATATCAGAGCAAACCTAATGATGTCAATTTGGCTGTGTCATACTGCAGTACAACATGGCCCTTGCTGAGAAAGGGAGGCTTGAAGTGGATGACATGGTGTTATTTCCGATTGAGAAAGTTTGTGTCAAGTCCTCTATTGAATGGATGGATTGTTAAGGCATAAATGTAATGAATTCCACATTGATTGTATAAAATGTGAAATCAAGCTTCATAGGTGATTCTAGAGAGTTCCAGTTCTGGGTTGTGACTATTCTTTTGGGAGATAATATAGATACAGTTAGTGCTTCCCATAGTTGTCACAAATAGAATTAGAGTAAAATTAGTAATGACATGACGTTTGAATACAACAGTATATGTGGATCTTGATGAATATATAAGGGATTTGAGTGTGAGAGATCGGGACACTACTTCAATTACATTGTTGGGATAAACATTAGGGGTTGACAGATTGTTGTTTGTATTGCATCGTCTTAGAGTCCCACATTGAAGTGAATGTGTTTTGTTTTCTTCCTTAAAGTGAGTTCCTAGGAACTTTGGTTAGTCTTTTTGCGATATAATGCAGATATTACTAACATTTTCATATTGGTTGTTTTTGAGCTAATTACTGAGAAGTAAAATTGAATAACTAGAAAGAGCTTTAACTTGCTGGATGAGCCATCAGGACTCATAGCTGTAAGTCTTGACATAAGCAAATCTGACCTTTTTTTTAATTTTTTGTCTTCTCATCCAGATCGTTCTAGGGGACAGGAGTGAGCAGAAGGCATTTAAATACACAGGAATCACTTGCTTTAATCCCGGTTCCTTCTCAAATGACTACACATTTGTGGCATATCGTCCCTGCACTCAGGAGGTTGAATTGTCAGCCCTGTAGACATTTGAGAAATGGTGCTCAACTGTCAGCCTTGAAAGGATCCGAGAATGATTTCCAACACTATTCTTCAGCAGGTCAACCTGATTCAATGCATAAGGTTGGGAATAAGCTGGAAATACCCTAGTCCAATCTGATGCTAGGTGGAATAGGGTTACAGCTCCTCAACTGTTCTAATACTTAATTAAAGTAGCCTTCATTCACTAAAAATTCGTGGTGTACAGAAGAGTAGGCAATTGATATTGTTAAGTGGAAGCACATTTTACTTCTGGAGTAGAGAATCCTATTGGTATGTAAATACTATTTATGAAAATGATTCATTCTTCATGCATTGATTGTCTCCTCTGTAAAGATTATGCCCTCAACAATCTGAAAATGGCATTTCCCTCTTGATGATTTAGAATCTAAAGGATAGTGGTTTCAACATTCTTATTATTATTCTCTCCAGTTTTTCAGTCTTATTTTGTGGTTTTTGCCCCCCTGATGTTAGTTATATGTACCAGGTAGATGAATCTAACCTATGCAGCCTCCTAGAATTGAAATCATGAACTAACAATACATTTCTTGTTTATTCGCGTTGTATTTGTTTGTTTGCTTTTTTCCTTCCACACTTGCACATGCATATATTTTAAACATGTTAGTTTCAAAAGAATTTTGATTTTTCAGGCATGAAGAGGACTTAAGTCAGTATTCAATCCCACCTTCTTTTTCCTCCTGTGTCTACCCTTACTGTTTTCCCAATGGCATTTCATCCCTTGTTTTCTTAGTGTTGTACTTGAATTAGGTGTTTTCTGGGGACCAAGCACGGACAGAGTGGTCCTACAAATCCTTGTTAAGAAACTCAGTAGTAGACGCCATTCACACAGACTTCTATATATACATCTAGGTGGTGTTCTTTTCTCTAAAATTTCGGGGTATGGAAATTTCCAGCAAAACAAACACATTTCAAAATTTTCAGCTTTTACACATACACACTCTACTTTTCACAAACTCCAATAAATCTCAATAAAGTAAAGATTCTCAAAATTTCGGGAATATTCTCGAAATTTTGGCAAACGAACGCCCCCCTAATTTTCCATATATACATATAATGATGTCTTTTGTTTGTATAGCACTCTCTACGTAGTTGTCTCAGGCCTATCATATTGGTTAAATGTGTTTTTCAAAACCTTTCTACCACGTACTGTAGTTTTGTCGCCTCTCCACGTGAGGTTTGAACAAAGTATACTGATCTTTTAGACACTATACTTTTGATTATAGTTTTGACTATATGCTTTTACAATCTTCTTATATGCATATTGCACAAAAGCTAACTTACTCTTCTTTATCGTCATTTGCACATCAGGATGTTCCTTCCATCTTGGTGGAACCTTCCATTTCAGTGGTAGCACTCACATCTTATTTTTTTACTATCATTGATGTTTGACTGATATGACATCAAAATCGGTGAAGGCGAGGAACAGTTGACTTGCAGGTATTCCTTCATCTACACGTAGCCTTTATATAATAATTCCTACGTTAGTGGAATACAACGTGGCACAGAATTCGACAATTTGCGCGCCTAATGGAAGTCTGCGGTTGGATACTGAGTATGTCATCATCTCAGTGGCCTTCTTTCGGTGAATGCTGCAGCACTCTAGAGTAATGTTGAAGATTCTTGATGCTTTTTCTTTATGATTCTCTATGGATTGGGTTGTTATAAAGATCTAAGCTCTGCGTCGGTCAAGTTTGGACACGACAAAATGTTGCAATCATTTTGGACTTTATGAGCTAAGTGCGGCAATCTACACTTGAGCCGAAAGAAATGGTCTTGAGTGCAGTTGTTCCTCATGCTATTGATAGAATATCCCACTTAACAGTATAAAGCAAGAGTTTTCTTCAATTACACGTCCAAGACAATAGTGGAAGCTCTGTTCTTTATCAATGAAAACACAACTTGTTGATGGCTGCAGTAGCTCATGTTAGATATTCCCTTCAAATGTACTTATTCTGTGCTAAACTTCAAGGTTACATGTAGTTACTGAAACATTATCAGATGATTTCTGCTTCTTCCCAGTTTAAAACGACAGAGATGGATCCTGAAGGCATAGAATGAAGACATCGAGTTTCTGTTACATAATTTAAAGGTGCTATATTCCATCAAGGTTAGTACAGAACTCTATTTAAAGGAATGTATCCATGCCAAACAATTGACACTTGCATCCCTGTCTTCTACCTAATACCCACAAGCCCAAAAGTGAGTTGCACTCAATGAGCATGTTTCTTTTTACTAATTTTCCACAACAAAAATGACATGTAATAAAATTTCCATTTATATTCTCTTAAAGGATGAAGGTATACAGTGGTGAAAGAGATGGCCTGGACATTTTGAGAACATGATAAGCAACGAAAATACAAATGGAATAAGGTGTACAATAAAGGAGCAAAGTAGTGAAAGGGTGATTGTTGTAACAGTGGTAGGTAGGCGCCTTATTCTAGCTCAGAACCAAAAGCAATCCTTTCAACTGGTTCACAAGTTGGCTTTCGGTGGTTTTACAGTTGGGAAGTTTAGACTGGTGGACCCATAAAACCCCTCTAAACTAGCTGAATACGAGTCAAATCAGATTTGAACCAATTTTCAGGGCATAAGACAGAATTTGGCCTCTGCTTAAAAGCAGAAAACAACAGGATGAAAAACATGTGCCTGTTCTCTGCAAACCAACTTATGTGCATATGCTTTGATAACCATTGTCCTTATTTTCTTTTGTTTTAAAGTGGAAGTCCAATATTCTTGATATTTTTCTAATGGTAGAATTAGTACAGGAATTCAAGTTTCACACTAGTAGCCTAGTAGATGTGAAGTAAAACGTTCTCTCCATCTGTATAATATCCAAGTTACTTCCTAGTTATCCTCCCAATCCACCATTTAATTGATGATCAGATGATCACTATTGGCTATCAAATAAATGGAGCCCAAGTACTTTTATTCTAGGGAGTGTTTTGGTGACCGGTTGGCAAGGACATTTGGGTTCAAGTTTCACCAGACAAATTGCCTATCTGGTTACCTTTGGGTGGTTCTGTTTCTGAAGATTGTTTTCCTTTGTTAGGATTGACAGCTTCAACGGGAAACCCTGTGATTCTACATTTTCTTTATAAAAACGTGCAAATTTGTTGAAGAACTTGAAGTTTCCCGCACGAACAAAACTATCTAACTTGGCTCATGGGGTCAATCTAACCTGTGTGTTGGACAGAAAAAGTAGGTAAAGCTGGTGAACAGTCGAAAAAGAACTATGTACATGAAAGCGGTTAGGACTGATAATCAATAATTAGGGAATTTCAGATCTCCACATGTAGTGACCAAAGCGTTTTTAGAAAGACCAATATAGCAACTAAGTGGCTTCCTGGGGCTGGACATAGCTTGAAGGATATAGATACATGGTAGGCCAACGTGCACAGCTGAATGCTTTGCTAAGCTTGGCTGCGGGCAGTGGATTGAAGGAGGAAGTTCCATGGCCTCTTACTTTTCCTATGAACATGTTCCATGAAAAGAGCAAGATTAATTGTATCACCGAAACAATCATACTAGAACCAATAAAGAAGTTGTGCACATACACCTCCAATATGACTCTCTCTCTCTCTCTCTCTCTCTATATATATATATATATACACACACACACACACACACACACACACACACACACATACATACACGGTGAAAATATACTTTTACCCATAAACTATCATGTGTTTTGCACTTTGAACTTTGTGCCCTCTGTCTGTTTTTCCTGTCAAATTGAATGGAAATTGATTTTTTATTGACACAAAATATTGATTATGTTCTTAAAAAAGTAAAATAGCCAGTTATATTTAAAGTTATAATCATCATTTTGTTTTAAAAAAATCAATTTCTGTCTAATTTGACAGAAAAAATGGAGTGCAATGTGTTAGAGATTGGTAGTTTATGGGTGTAATGTTTCAAACGTAATTGTTGGTGTAAAGTGCAAAAGCTATAATAGTTCCAAAGTAAAAAATATATTTTTCCTATATTTGTAGATGTGCATTTACTGATGTCACATATTTTACTGATATTTCAAATACCTATCATTTTGCATGATAAGTTCTGAATATATATCTCATTTTGATGCATTTAGTGGAGAAAACTTTCGTGTTGCTCATCCCAAAGAATAATACGAAGAGAATGATTCTCAAAGGTTAGTTTTCACCGGATGCCGATTGTGTTTTATCGAGCGTACTCAGGAGGTGTCAGAAGTTGTGAGGAAGAGGAAGATGTTTATAGTTGAAGAAAACAGTTGAGACTGTTGAGTTAGCAATCTCTTGGGCAGTGCTTTTCCTTATCGGAATTCGGACATGTGGTTGGTGAGAGATGGGAGTTGGGTTTCGCTCACTTTTTCAGCAAGCAATTTCTCCTACTTGCAGAATGTTAGGCCAACGGTCAAATGGAGACTCGTGTCCCCGTTAAAATATTAATGTTTTCTTAGGTGCTGTTTGGATGTCGGATTTGGCATTTTTATATTTAAGATATTGAGAAACACATGCCACGACTGATGTCGCCCAATCAAAATGTCTTGCCCCTAAGACCCGAACGTAATATAAAACTCCGCTTCAATTTGTGTGGAGCTGTAAACTGTATATGACCGACCAGTTTGATGCTATTGGCTGTATATGTTGCTAAATCCTATGTGTAAATTCCACGTGTTAAAAAGAGTCAACTTCTCTTACGTTTTTGACAAAAAGAAAAATAATTTTTCAGATAACAGCCAACGACTATAAACATATATATTCACAGCAAGACAAATATATCTATAAGTATAATTAAAATACAGAACAAAATATGAACATAAACACTATAATTAAAATAAGACTTGAAAAGGATGAAATTAAACTACAACGAAAATAATCCTTTATATTCAAATTTATAATATATATATATATATATAGGGTCCAAAGAATCTTAAAAAGGGTCTTGGTTTGTGAAGGTACAATAGGGATTTTTATTTTGGAAATAGAAACTGAAAAATGTTTGGAATCTATTAAAGTCTCACATTGTTAGAGCTCTTGTAATCAAAGGCTTATAAATAAAACTTTCTTTGTAATAATCTCATCCTTAAACAAGCGAGCATATAAAAATGTCCCATTAACTGAGCCTTTCGATAATAGATATAGGTCTATGAATTGAACCACTTAAGTCTTATCTTTATCTCTTAATCTAAATAATTTTCTCTTTTATTTTATTTTTAACAAAATCCGTAGATGTTATATATATAGCCTATGCCTTGGTCAGGGATATCATTTTAGGGGATGAAAAGTGAAATCTCTCGTGGTTGTACACCTTGTTTTGTTCCTTGGTTTGAAACATGGGAAGGAACATTTGAAACGGACAAATTTAGGTAGGAGTCAAACAAAATCTTGATAAGGAACAAACTCTTACTTCAAACTTTGTTTTAAACGACGCTTTTACTTGTAATTTATTCTACTTAATTTTAGCTTTTCTCAATTACTTTGAGAAGCTAATTTCCTCGACGTGCAATTTGGCTTTCTATTTCCGGAAATTGTATTTCTACTCTAATTCCTTTGAATTAGGAGAATACGTACGTATATAGTATCTCCAACTTGAACAACATTTCGTACGTGGTTCTAAAGCTTGTAATATTTGTCTCTCTTATAAGAGGAGTAGGCCGCTATCTGTTTAGTCTCCCCTTTTAAGGGTAGTAATTAATTCAGCTTCCTGTCTACCCTTAAATAGAGTAGTTAGCTGTAATGTGTATTAATTGAGACGTAAAGCTAATTCTCTATTTCTCGTGTTAGAATACTGTATAGTGTACATCATCTTTAATTAAAGCTTAGATTTGGTACGTGCGTTGCGTTGGGAGGAGAGAGAGAGAGATTTGTTTATAATTTTATATTGATTTCTGTCGACTCATCCTAACACTTTCTGTTCTGCCATATTTGGGAATTAATTAATGTCAATTTCTTGGGGGTATGTATGTTGACAAACTTTTCTTATGCAGTCTAGACGTACGGGCTATTTATAATTAGCCAATTCATATATTTCTCAAATGTAGTAATACTAGCAAATATATATTTAATGCTATCAAAGATAATATAATAGGGAATTCCTGAGATGATTTCTTCTTTCGTTTATAACTTATATATAAGGAGCCGTGTAAGATGAAAGCTGTCTTTGTGTACGGTTCTGAATGAGAAAAGAAAACAAAAAAAACCGAGAGATTATTTTACGTAATCTTTTGGATTTTCCAGGATCTGAATACAATTATGCACATTTAATTGTTTCTGGATATATACCCAAGTGGTTACTACATATACTTGATCTCTATTTTCTATCAACCCATGCGCAGATCATCACCATGCAAGTTGAAGATTTCTCCCATCCAATGGATCGAATTTGCCGCGCATCCAATGGTTTTGTTGTTTCAATTAAGATTTTATTATTATCATTAGTTTCTAAAGGTTTTCCTTTAAAAATAAAAAAATAAAAAAAATAAATTTCTGTTCAGTATATCTTATTATACCACGTCGATCAATTTAATTTACATGCATATGCATCCACATTAAGAGATTTCAGATCCTGAGGATCATCTGATATCCTTCATCAACTTAACTAGTACTTCATGATCATCATCAATTTTCAAGAGAGGGTTTTGGAACTGGATTTATGATCTTGACCAAAATTTATAGAGAAATATACGTAATGCAAGGGTAAGGCCGAATTAATTCTAGAATATATTGAACAATATAATTAATAAGGTTAACGTATAATAGATGTGTAATTTTTCATTCTGGAACAGCAACTCCACAACAACGGGAAGACCAGATGTTTGACTCAAAGAGCAGCTGCAGATGTCCGAATCTCCACGTGCAGTTGTGAGCAGCTTTCTAAGCTAATTTGTTAGTTAGGTCTGAAAGGTGATCAAAACCTAAAAACGAAAAAACACCCACATGTTGTACTACAACATCACAAGTCTAACAAGAATACCAAACCCCCACCCCTTTTTAATTAATTTTATTATATTCTCTTTAAGCCAAGATTTTACAGGCTGCAATCTTGTTTTAAATTTAAAGATAAGCTGGCCGTTTGGATTAGGGTTAGGGACAATAGCTTTTTGTTCACTTCTAAAGTCAAGCAGTTTATAATATAATTAATTAATCTTTATAAGTGAAAGAATACTAAGCTGATTAATTTATTTATAAAAATCAAATTTGTCCTTTTTTCCCTTATTGTTGTGTTTTGTTTTAGGTTGGAGCTGAAAAAATTGATAAAATAAAACAAGTAAGCGAGGTGGGTTATAAGTAGAAGGTGTAGGTTAGAAACTTGGAGAGACGTTGAAAGCAGAACCAAATTCGCACCACCAAGCAACCCCCTCTATCTCTTTCTCTCTCCAAAACTACGCGCTCTCTCTCTCTCCTAGATATCTATCGCCGTGTGATTACTTATGAGGCGTTAATTTGTTAGCCAAGACGTTGCATCAGTCTCAGGTGCAGGGTCTGTCCAAACCCTCCAACTCTCTAACGGAAAACACTTTCTCATCTCTCATCCATATATTCTCTTCTGATCCTTTACCCTCTTTGTCTTCATTTCTATCCTTGCCCTAAACTCATCGTTCTCTCTCTCTCTCTCTCTCTCTTCTCTCTCTCTCTTCTCTCTTCTCTCTTTCTCTGTGTGATTAGGTATTGTCGTAGTCTTCTTAAGTCTTAGCTCTGTTCGACAGCTTATCGGGAAGAACAGGCAGCAAAGGAAAGAGGATAATTAAGCTCATCCTTTCGAGTTAGGGTTTTGATCTCTGCTATTACTCTTTTGGTGGTATTTATTCATTTTACTAGAAGATAAGATGTGCACCAGGGGCCACTGGAGGCCTGCCGAAGATGAAAAGTTAAGGGAGTTGGTGGAACGCTATGGACCCCATAACTGGAACGCCATAGCTGAAAAACTCCAAGGAAGATCAGGTGAGAGACCAAATCAATATGTCTGTGAAAATCATATTTAATTTGATTCATCTAATATCATCAATATTCAGAACTGCTAGCTAGGGTTTGATGTCAAGAAGCACAAGATAGGCAGGCACCAAATATAGGTATAACTAACATATATAGTGATTGATCAATTCGATCAGGAAAAAGCTGCAGGTTGAGATGGTTTAATCAGCTGGACCCAAGGATCAATAGAACCCCTTTTACTGAAGAGGAAGAAGAGAGGCTTTTGGCTTCTCACCGCATCCATGGGAACAGATGGGCTGTAATCGCAAGGCTGTTTCCTGGTCGCACTGATAATGCAGTGAAGAACCATTGGCATGTGATCATGGCACGAAGATGCAGAGAAAGGTCCAAGCTTTACGCAAAAAGGGCTGCTCAAACGTTAATGAATGAGCAAAAATCTTCTTTAAAACAAGATATCCAGATGATCAACTGCGAGACAAGAAACCTTGCGCCCTTTATTGATCAGAAATACCGTGAAAGATATCACTATCCTTTCACGTATAACTGTCCCCAATTTCAGAAAAAGTGGGTTTCTCAAGATCGAAGTCCTTGTATCACTGTGCTTGAAGGTAAACATGTAAATGTTGGGCTCAAAATATGCCATATATCTGTATATTAAAAAGGGAGGAAACGAAAAGAAAAGTCCTAGCTGTTTATGTTCTGTAAACACTACGACGTACTATAGCTAGAGTACTCATGTATTTTAATTGATTTTCTTACTGCAGAAAAAAGGCAGCTGGAGTTTTATGATTTTCTCCAAGTAAATACCGAGTCTAATGGTAGCGAGGTGATAGACAATGCAAGAAGAGATGATGAGGAGGTGAACCAGGAAGCCACGGAACATCAGAGCAAGGCTGATGTTCCATTCATAGATTTCTTATCTGTAATTGGGAGCTCTTAGATTTGGTTGTGGCGCCGTACTCTGAATGGTGATCAACGGCACATATAGTGTAAAGGAATCAGTACTTACGTACACATATTAAGCCTAACTAATTACTCTCTCATGACCTAGATGCATGTCGGTTCTCCATTGACAGAGAATATACTCAAGGAGGAGTGTAGCAATATGTAGGCATATACTCAGAAAAGCTGGAGATGTATATGCGAAATGTAAACTGGATCGGAAAGCAGGATTAATGATTAGAATTTATGCATCCCCAGCTGGAGGATTGATTCTCTTGAATTGGATACGAATCAAAAGGGGACAGTGTATCTTATAAAAACATATATATATATATATATATATATATATATATTATATTTATTCATATTAGTACTCTTGGCACCACTCAATATGGGGTGAGGCAATTCTTCTTTTTTCGTTTCTTTAATTTATCTTTGGTGGTGGGGTGCGGGTGGGGGTATAATTCTTGATCTTCTTGCTGAACAAAGTTTCAAATATATTCACCGAATCAAAAGGCGAATTAATGCAGATCGATGTCATATTCTTGGTGTTCAGGTAACAAAACTAGACAATGTACGACAAGAGAACCTGAAATTAGAGATCAGTAATGAGTTCAGATGTCTTTCCTTAAAGATTTCCCTACGTGCCTAGTGAAGTATAATAGTAATGTGTTCATGCATAGATGTCTTTCCTTAATTGTGAATTCCGTTTGTAGAATAGTTAAGGACATGCACTGACGATCGAGCTACTCATGAGGACACGGTCTTATTTTTATGTTAATTTGTAGCTTTTATTCCAGGATCCCATGCATTGCTAGGAAAAGTATATATATATATATAGGCCAATTTTAAGGAAAGACATCTGAACACATTACTGATCTCTAATTTCAGGTTCTCTTGTCGTACATTTCTCTAGTTTTGTTACCTGAACACCAAGAATATGACATCGAAATGTACGACAAGAGAACCTGAAATTAGAGATCAGTTATAATGTGTTCAGATGTCTTTCCTTAAAGATTGCCCTATGTGCCTAGTGAAGTATAATAGTAATGTGTTCATGCATAGATGTCTTTCCTTAATTGTGATTTCCGTATGTAGAATAGTTAAGGACACTGACGATCGAGCTACTCCTGAGGACACGGCCTTATTTTTATGTTAATTTGTAGCTTTTATTCCAGGATCCCATGCATTGCTAGGAAAAGTATATATATATATATATATATATATATCTTAGATTTCGATTTTTAATGATATTATTTACACCCTAATAGAGCTATACTATATATATATATATAATTGATCGATCTTGATTTTTAATGAAATTATTTACACCCTAATTAGTTCTTATTCTTTTTTTTTTTAGGCCTAACTACTCTGATTCACCTCCCATGAGGGGTGTGGGGAGCTAGCTAGAAACTGCCCGCGTTGTGTTAGTAAATGGCGCATGAACTCTTTTTTTATTTTTATTTGTTTCTTCAAATACAAAACTTAAGGGATGTTCGTTTTAGTGAGATTTTTAGGGGTGTTTGTTTGCCAAAATTTCAGGGAATATCCTCGAAATTTTGGAAATCTTTACTTTATTGAGATTTATTGGGTTTGTGAAAGGTAGAGTGTACATGTGTAAAAATTAAAAATTTTGAGTGTGTTTATTTTGCTAGAAATTTCAATGCCCAAAATATTGGGGAAACAAACGTCACCTTAGAATTTAAAGTGTTTTGAGAATTTTTAGGTGATGTGAAAGTTTATTGCTATGCGTGCAGAGTTGTTTTGGTTTATTGGTATTTAAATATGTTCGGTTTGTAAATTTTAGAATTTATGTGTATCCTAGAATACAAACCAAAATGAACATCCCTTTAGTTTACACGGAGGATTGATAATAATACACTTTGCCTTCCGCGCCCCTATACCTTTGTTCTAAAGCCTCATTGACCATTAGTTTCGATAAATATATAGCATATATATCTAAGCTTAATTGTAACTCTAATATTAATTAACGATATATGGTATCGCAATTCCCATTGTATAGTATATGTAACAGTGGTACGTAGAAGTTCAAAAATAACCTTAAAGCCAATACTTCAGTTATTTGAGTTGTCCAAACCATTCAAGTGTATAACTTGGACCTACTTGAAGATCAAATAACGCAGGGTGGTCAAGCGTATAGTTTAATTAGCGGATTTGGATTCTCTCCTAAGGGTTTATTTCCGAATGAGTCCGATTAGACACAGTAGATTTCCTCCAATCTAACAGCCTACATCCATTCACTTCATTTAATGAATGACTCTTGATTGTAGAAATTACAATTACTACAAAAAAAAAGGCTACAGTGGCAGCCGAAAAACGCTGCTAAAGACAAAAAAAACACTGCTAAATTTTCACCAACATTTTTTAGCGGCATTTGCAAACATTGCAATATGTGCGTCGGGATAGGATTTTAGCAGCGTTTATCGTAAACACGAGTGAAAGTGTGACCTAAAGTCAGCGTTTGTGGTGGCATTTGTGAAGAAAATGCCGCTCATATTGATTTTCAACAGCATTTGTGTACAAATGCTTACACAAATGCTTACACAAATGCTACTATAGATTGATTTCTAGCAGCAGTTTTTGTGACCGCAGTTATATGTCAGTTTTTTTTGTAGTCAATACTCTTTGCATTATTGATGTGGATGGCTGTGGGCTGTTAGATTTGTAGAAACGCTTACATAAATGCTGCTATAGGTTGATTTTTAGCAATGTTATATTTACGATTTAGCAGCGATTTTTGTGACCACAGCTATATGTCAGTTTTTTTTTTTTTGTAGTGAATACTCTTTGCATTAATTATGTGGATGGCTGTGGGCTATTAGATTTGTGGAAGAAATCTCCCCCGTTCAATCGGACTAATTCGAAAATGAGCCATTCGGAGGAAATTTGTTCCCTCAGTTAGCTGGGTAAAGATGATTTGTAGTAGTCTTGTGAAAAGAGATCAGAATGAAGTATGCTTGATAGGACTTATAACCACCCAATACTTCTGTCTCGAGTTAATTTTCTCATAAGCCACTCACTAAACTGGCGCGGAGCTAAATTTTCTCTCTCACTCACCCAACTATATATGACTTTCTTAGTGGTAATTGATCTCAATTATCTCAATGACATGATGTTTCTTAATCTAATCAATTTGATCACGAGCTAAAAGTGTCAATTCTTTATGTGATAATTGATCTCTTGTTTTTGATGGGAAGAATGTGACTTTTGAAAAAGAAATTCACTATACAGGTTCTGATCAGTTCTTGTATTACGTTCTTCTTGTGCAATTTAAACCCTCGTGGAATTTAAGGGGTTATCAAGTATCCGTTTTACCCTCTAGGTGTCCATACTCTGAGTTTAGAGTTTAGAGGATGGCCATGTCTTTCTGTACGAACCGCAATTAAAGCTAGGTCTTTCAGTGGGCCGACATGCAAATAAATTCCTGCAGATCGAGCTCCTTCTTTCTCTTTGTCCAAACAGTGGTTCCGTTTCTTTCATGATACTGCTTTTACATTATCCTCTAATTTGGATTCTGAGTGATCTCTACTTTCCAAAATTTCTTAAGAATCCATCCGGCCTGTTCGTCGAATGACAAATTTCATGAAACTTCAAATTTTCAGGTATCCAAGAGGTCTAGATCATGTACGTGCGCGTGCGGTGCGCTTAATATGGTTTTACTATCCCACTTATTCCTTCATTTTGGGGCCGGGGAAGAAGAACATGAACCGAAAGAATCCCAAACTCATACATTTTCTTGGTATGCTTTAATCTTCTTTCAGCCCAATAAATTACAGCGACAGTTGCATCGCTAGTTCTCTGAAATAGATATTTAAGATACTGCTGCCCTTAACGCCATGGACTTTACCATTTGGAATAAAGTTCTGTTGCGTCTATATATATGTCGTTGTGTATATATAACTCATATATCAATTTAATGTATAGAATACCCTTTTTTTTAAAAGAAAAGAAAAACGAAAAAAATTAAACAAAACAAAAACAGCAGACAAAATAATATGTATATTATATCCCTAGCTAGCTTCTTCCACCATGGTCCAATATTATGGATCGATTTTTTTAACATGCATGCGGCATTCGCAATTGGGTTTCAACTTGACTGTCATAATTAATTTGGAAATTCTGAAAACACTCGGATACATTTTTACCATCAAATAAACGCGTATTTTCGGAAGAAAAATGAGTTTTGGCATTTTATCCCCTAGCTAGTACATCGGAAGTAATAATAGCAAGAAGTTTGTAGATCTCCTAATTGCTTTACAGAAATTCTAGTCTGTTTTTCTGAGGTGAGTTAATTAATTTTTGTTACTTTTGGAATATTGATCCCCTATTGATATATTCCTATTGTTTCATAAGGTAATTTGATCACTAATTTGGTAATTTTATCTTTCATTTACATGTTCTCCATTTCTTAGTAGTACTCATCAATTCTCATAGTAACTATAAACATGTTTTAAACTGACAGAGATACTCTTTAATTTGTTGCTGATCTAATTTCGATATAGAAAGACACAATATGTTGGTCATACAATATTCAATGTGGTCTGTATTAATTGTTGGATAATGTGAGTCTTACAATATTTAATTTATGTATGTTGTGTTTTTTTCTTTTCGAATTAGATGAACAAAAAATTAGAGGTATCGTTGCTAATCAAGTTTACTTATGTGCAAATTTTAAAAGTAAGGATAGAAAAGTTTTAAATTTTGAAAGGGTGGTTGCGTCCTCACTTAGAAAGATCAAAAGTAAGGATAGAAAAGTTTTAAATTTTGAAGGGGTGGTTGTGTCCTCACTTAGAAAGATCAAGAACACCATAATACGGTTTTAAGAAAAAAGGGAAAGCCCCCTAAAGACACGGACTAAAAAGCAGCACAGACAACTAGACCCTGACAAACCCCTCTATGGCCCAATTAACCTTTCAACCCACTAAACTTGTGACACATTGCCCTCTGATTTGTAAGAGCCTTCAGGTTTACATTTTAGCTTTTTTCTAAGGCCCAATGAAAGAATGAAGCCTATTGTCTGATTCCTCAAGGGGTCCGGCTTGTGAGATTCCTTCTGTCCATGGGAATTACTGTTTAATTATTAAATGTATACTTTTTTAATTAGGACTAATGTTTTAGCCATGTAATGCGCCTAAAGCTATCTAGATGCGTAGATGATACATCCCATCTCTTCCATCTCCTCCCCCACCCAAAGAAAAAAAAAAAATGAATCTTCAATTTAATTGAGTAGGTAGACACCCAGTAAAAGGATTAAAAAAAAAGGAATGAAATTAAACATAGTGTTTGTCTTAAGTTTTGGGTTTTGATAAAAATATCCTTAGGTTTCCAAAGTTGTTTTTTCCTATTACATAAAATACTGTATTTTTATGGGATTTTTTTTATATGCTTAAAACAAAAAGTTAAAGTGGACATGTATGAATGGGACGATATTATCATCTAAATTAATATATTTGATTGAAGATTACGATTTAGTTACAAGTTTAATATTATCTTTTACCTTAAAACTTGTTTGTTTGAATGAGGTAATGTTCTTGTTGTAATTTTTTTTAAAAAAAAATAAATTGTTTAAAAATTCGGTATTTTGCAGTATTTGCGTTCAAATTTAGGAAAATTATTACCAACGAGGATGAATGAGCTTCTCACCTGAGCTCAGCTTCTAAAGAGTTGTACAATATTTTTAAGCTAAAATATGGGACAGAAGGGAGAGAGAGAGGGCAATGGCTCCAAGAGCACGCAGTAGAAAGGTATTTTTATTTGTTTTTGTCAAAATGTGTTTTTGCTTATTTTCTTGCATTTTCTGTCGCTTTCCATCTTCTTGAACCATTTTCTCCCGTTTTCTTGACGCCCACTTGTTGGTGACCTATTCTGCCACGCTCACTCTTTTTCTTATTTTTTTGATTTCTTTTCATCGCACCCACATTTTCCTATGATACTTTCTCAACCCTGCTTTCAACTTTTCATGTTCTTCAACTATTCTGCTCAAAGTATCCGAATTTATTTTTTATTTATTTTTGGCTGAACTCACTTTCTGCATTTATTTCTCTCATTTTCTTATCTTTTCTCATTCGTTTTCCTTTATTTTGCAGAGGGGCAATACCCGTCTGGATGCAGCGCTTGACGCGATGCGCCCCTATGGATTTCCCGAGGAACTTGTTCAGGAAATGGTTGGAGAGCTTCTAGATGTGGGTTTACTTTTTTCGTTCCTTGATTTCTCTATGCTCAATTGTTTTGTGAAAGCAAAAGTAGTCATAGGTTCTGGGTTTTGTTTGGATTGTGATATGGGTTTTGTTGCATTTAGGTTTACGGTGGGAATGATGGATGGGTCTTCATTGAAGAAGCTTCTTACACGCTTCTTCTTGAAACCATTCTGGAAAAAATAAAGGATCGTGAACAAGAGAAGGTAAAGGTTCTGTAAATACCTTTAGATGTTTGATTTCCTTTTATTCTTGTGGGTTTTGTTTCATTTAGGTTTACGGTCACGAATGATACCCTGCCATACACCTGCAGCGCTAAATATGCCAACAAACATGCTGCAGAAACTAGAAAGTAGCAAGAGCTTCAAATCTTTCGCGATTAGTATTTTAACTGCTGTAAACTTTCAATGTTATGGTGAAAGTATGCCTCATTGCTGTCTCTAATCATAGCATGCGCAATTACATGGAAATAAAACATTGTTGAGGATAGAACCAACCAGTTGAAAACACGATAGCTAGTGAACAAAGGCAACTATAGATACGACAACCACAGGGATAGGTGAACCATGCCATCTACAGGTGCAAAATTACAGATACGAATAAGAGAATGTGGCCACCTGCAAAACACACATGATTGGATCTGTTACACAGGTTTGGTTCTCGAAGCCCGACCACATTGGCTAGAAACACCAACTGTAGATCTCAGTTACCTAGGCTGCAAGCTACCTACTCCCAAATCTCTTTGCCTCATCTGCCGCAAATTACTGAGCTGAGCACACTGCCGGAGCTGGTACATAAATCTGGCCAGAAAACCCAACCTCAACCACTGAACATAGTAATCAAACATCGAGTCACAAATCAATCAAACCTGGCCACACTGGCTACAAACACACATCAGCTGAGGCTCTTGCCTCAAATGTAGCCACCAAGGAGGTCAGAGTTGCCACCACTGTATGGGGGCCTTCCGAGACGTGACCACACCCTCGGAGCTCCTCGCACTCTCCTCTTTGACTCACCAACTCTCTAGCACTGTGATTCTTGATATTTTGCTGTGTAATAATTTGGTTTATTTGTTGTATCGGCCTAGTAAATCAATATCTTATATTTTAGTTAATTCAGCTTATATGTATATGGCTCAGCTGAGGAAAAAAGTCTCTGTTATTATTTCCTTCTACTTACTTTTCTAGGTAACCTAGCAGGTGTGACCCAAAGGGGGTAAATGTGTGATTGCTGGAATGGAGGAAAAAGAGAAGGAAATTGCTTTCAACTTGGGCATTATGCTATTGGGCTTTAGTCTTGCGAGCTATGGCTAGCCACTTCAATTTACATAGCATCTGTGTTGGAAATGCAACAAAGAGAATGGTGTGGATGGACGATCAAAGAGTAGACATCTGATAAACTGGACCAAAATAATTGTAGCAGTTGCATTTGAGAATCCTAACATCAGTGAGATACCATGATTTCACTTTAGGAAAGAACGATATACCATAACAATTTCTTGAGATGCACCGAGACCTTTAGGAAAATTAATCAAACATCAACTATGGTCTGCAGGGGGTGCAACAAAAATTTGTCACCATGCCTCGAGCAATTCATGGTCATTTATTCTACCAAAAACTAGGAATTCATACTAATTGTTGCACAACAAGTTACATTTGGGCCATTACCCAGTGGGAAATCTTGTTATGAAATGATACATAGTCTTCGATATAACTCACTCTAAAGTTCCCAAATTCCCTGCTGGCAACACACTTCCTCTCCCCTTCTCCCCAAAAAATAAAAATCTCCTCTTAGAAATGCATGGTTGCATAGTTGATCCCCTATGGTTCTGAGTCTTTTTGTTCGGTGTAATCTACTCAACACCTTAGATGTTAATATTAATATACTGGTACGGAACTGCTTTGATTTTGCAGCTCTTATGGGACTCTTTTTGGGTTGTCTGTATATCATTTTTACCTTATTTTTACCTTTGTGACTTATTGGTTATAGTTCTGATACAATGGGTATCTTATAATTAGCTGAGCTTTGCTCTTGTTGGTGTGTACGTCACAGTAGAGCAATTTAATAGTACAACAAAAGCTAATAAATGCATTATGAATGGCCTTTCCTGCGTTTTGTGCTAATTATTATTGTTTCTCTTTGAAGGATAAATCTTCTCAAGATGATGCAGAAGTTGCTGATGAAGCTGAAGCATCAGCTATTGGGCCCTCAGATGGAGTTAGCTTTCCTATTTGCTCCAACACAGAGGCTCTGGATGCTGTATCACAAACTAATCAGTCTTTGTATGCAACATCACAGACTAATGAGACTCTAGGCACAGGATCAGTGACTCATGAATCTGGTAATTGACTTCTATCCCTTTATGAGAATATTTTACAGATTCAACTAGCAAATGGAAGCCGCCACAGAAAAAGAAGACAGGAAGAAGAAAAAAGAAAAAAGCAAAAGCGTATAAATTATTTTGCCAATTAGTCCTATAGAATTTTTTTCATTTTGTTATCTCGCATTAGGAAATAAAAATTCATGGACAGTTGGGAGCTTCTGAAGTAATCTTGTTGTTGAGTCCTTTTTCTGTTTTGAGTAATCAACTCATAAATTGATGCACATTACACCTTTCACCAAACGCTTTTGTGTGCACTGTGGGTGATAAGCCATAAATGAATTGCATCAGAACGTCACTTTGACACCTTTATCATGTGATCTATGCTGTTATTTTGCAGACGGTAGGTATTGTCTCCCACCGGCAACACATTCTGGTGTTGATGAAACTTTTGGGAACAGTCTTGCCCAGTCCTCTCCTCATCTGATCTGTTCCCAGCTACCAGTGGATAGTCTTCCTACTCGGAGGCGGCGATCTTACCATGGGTGGATCAGTAGTGATGATGAGAAGGATCTAGTGCACCTAACACCAGCTCCATTGCAGTTTAGTTTAGCGAAGTTGCTTAGTACTCCAGGCAGAAAGGGAAAACGTAAAACGAGGTGGGATGTGAGGCCCCAAGATGGGTAATCCTCTCCGACCGTCTTATGCTAAGGTTGCATCTTATGTAAGAATGTGTACATAGGTAGTACTGTCTGCATTTCTAGGCTATAAATTACATCTTTCACATGGTACTAACATCATAGAGAGCAGTTTACGTGGGATCAGGCTTCATGCGTTCAACTTTGTTCTGTATCCCACTTAAGGTTAAATTTAAAGGAGCATAGTTTTGGGTGGAAGACTCATCTGCTATAATTAATGTACTACCTGACCAAGCATTTCTTGGTTAAAATAGTGTTTGATTACTCAACTTCTTAACAGACTATCATCTCTCACTCGCTCGAGTAAAATTCTGGCATCTCTTCCTTTTGGAGGAAGAAAGGAATTTGGTTGAACCTTGCAATCCAATATATCTCACCATTTTCGAAAGGAATGGGATAAAATCCTGACATTATACGCCCCCCCCGGGGGGGGGAGGTCATCACGACTGGCCGACTTGTCTATTCAGATAAACTGGTAACACTTATGTTTTCCTAGGCAACTGTACTCCGAGAAAAGAGCAGTCCGTACAAACAGAATTACGCTAAAAAGGTCGGTCAAAAGACGTAAACGGACAGAGGTTCTACAATAAACTTGATAACACTTGTTTCTAAGTGTTAAACTAATATTTAGGCTTCCAACTAGAAGAAAGACTCCATTTCAGACGCATCTCAGTTGGTGGCAAACTTTTTGCGTCCGAGCTCGACTTGTTAACAATGAAATGCCAGCTTGCAACCAAGATACTCGAATAATCTTGTTAGGAGTTCTAGTCGAATCGTGATAGAAGAATTGACAAAAAGCTTTACGAAGACGTGCCAAAAGAACTCTATAGACGTGAGTTTTCACTTGGGTTTTGACCAATTAATCGGAAGAATCGTGATTGGCGCAAGTGGGTAACATGAGAGGATCCGATTTGGTCATGCTTCTTCCTAGCTGCCAATCACGTTTGTTCAATTGCATGCATTTGGAATTTGTCTGATCCAAATTACTAAGACATTCAGAATCTTGCTGGATATTCTCACTGGGCAGTACTGGGGGCTGATGGAACCAATATTCCATTTGTTGTTTTATTGGGGCAAATAACTCTCAAGAGTCGCCCGTTGGGCAGGGCCGGCTCGTGGGTAGGCAGCAAGTTGGCTAAGGCCCCAAGTTGTTTGATTAGGGGAAAAAAAAAAAAAAAAGGCATAAAGTAAGAGTGAAGTTTAGTAAAATAAAAATATATTTCATATAGAGCATTTTTAAGTAAATATTTGTTTAAAATATATTTTTTATTATATTCAAAAATAAAAAGGCTTCACTTTTAATTTTTGCTTGAGACCTCTATTTTTATTGAGCCAGCCCTGCCATTGGGATATGCAGAATGCATGTCCGTCGGTACCTCCAACGCTACCCAACTATAGTTATCTGATCATAATGCTATACTTAGGTGGTGTTTACCACCCAAAATTTTTACCTCAATAAAATAACTCCCCAAAATTCTCTCTCTTCTTGTCAAATAATCATTTTTCACTCCAAATAAATATAAAAAATTATTTTCAATAATCTCTCTCTTTACTTTTTCATCAACTCCAATACTCCAAAATTTACACATCCGAACACCACCTTAATTATACAATTCATTCATTATTTTTCAGCCCTTTTAAGTCAATTCCTTAATTTTACCGTTTTAATTGAAACAAAGAGTTGAAGTATAGAATGAAATTTCAAACTCATGACCTTAGCTTTGATACCATGTAACCTTCCCTCATCTTATAGAAACATCCAGAGTACACTATGCTTAATAAAAATAAAAATAACATAAAATGAACAACAGATAATGTATGGGTAGATCAAGGCAACAGCTTTAAGGTCCCTCTCGTTAGTCCCATTCATATAACGGCTAAATGCCTCCAACCACTACGCATACAGCTTGCATGATATTTTACTCAAATATAAAATTACAACTTGCCTTAATTAAGTGATTAAGCCCATAATTAAAAAAAGTCAAAGCTCCAATCGCATATAAATGTTCACTAAAATTCTAGCATTCCTACATCAACCCGAGATCTCTCCACCCAATTCATCCAATTACAAAAGCAAGAACGAACCCTGACACTTCCCATGACTACCTATCTTACGTTACTTTTTCTCGTAGCTCTCTCAGCTGCAGTATCGACAAGTTTTGCTGCGTTTGTAAGCATCAATTGTGGATCATCGGAGCCTTACTTTGACGTACAAGATTCTTTAAACTGGACCGGAGATGGTGATTACGTCCATAATGGTGTGCCCCAACTGGTCAATTCATTTTACGGAGCTGGGCCTATACTGAGCACTCTTAGAGTATTCCCAAGTCTGCAGAAAAACTGTTACACCATCAACAATCTGCAGAATGGGGAACGAGTTCTCGTTCGTGCTAGTTTTTACTACGGAAATTATGATGGGAAGCACTCCCCACCCGAATTTGATCTGCTGATCGATGGAAGCCACTTGCGGACGATGAGTTTGCAAAAATATGCAGACAACGCTTACCTGATTACAGAAATCATATATGTTGTGAATGGAAATGCTACTAGCTTTTGCCTTGCTCGAACACTGCCTAACCAGCTGCCTTTCATAAACGCGCTTGAGCTGCGCAGCTTGGGTCCGAAAATGTACAACCGTGTTGGTTCCAAAAGTTTCTTGCTTCTCAGAAATAGAGTTGCTCAAGGTGCAAATCAAACTATCAGGTATTCTTATGCTATTCCTTTGACCAAATACTAGGACATTCTATCATTCTACTTGTCATTAATATCAAGATTAAACATAAAATGCATGATCACCTTATAGGCGTCCCGATGATCCGTACGATCGATTTTGGTTTCCCAATGTACCTGATGATCAGTCGTCACATCTGGAGGTCGTCGCGAGCGAAGCAGCTACAATTGATGTGAGCAGCGCAGAAGATCAACCTCCGCCAGCTGTGCTGCGCACTGCAATCGCTAGTACGGGTACCAGGGTGCCACTTGCTTTGGACACCAATTTAAAGGCAGAAGGGCCCATTTATATCAACGTGTACTTCTCTGAAGTTCTTCGTTTAGATTCAACACAGAAGAGGTCTATTCAACTCTACATAGACGACCGCCCTTACTTAGAGCCCATCATCCCACCTTTTGGAAGCGTATCAGAGGCGTGCATCACTAATATCACTGCTGCTCCCAACACTACGTTCACTGCGCAAGCTTCTTCTAACTCCACGTTGCCTCCTCTCCTCAATGCCTATGAAGTTTATGCAGTTGTTGACGCACAACCATATAGGACCAGAAAAAAAGATGGTTTGTCTAATTTAATTTCCTTGTCCCCAGAACTCAACTCTTCCGCTACTTTTCTAGATTTGGCTTCCATCTGTGGAACTAAACTAATCCTTCTCTCTCCCCCTCTTGGGTCTGTTTTTGCTAATTCAGTGCAAGGGTTAATGGCACTTCAAACTGCGTTCAGCGTATTACAACTATGGACTGGTGACCCTTGTCTTCCATTACCATATTCTTGGGAATGGATTGAGTGCAACACTGCTGCCATGCCTCAAGTAATTGCTCTGTAAGTTGCATATGCTTTATGATTCATGACCAATATTCATGCAAAATATTATCCATATTACGTACGTAATCACTCACGCGTGTCACGAACCTGGAAAATTGAAAATGAAATGCAGGAATCTCAGTGGCTTTGGTCTGCTTGGTTCACTACCTGATTTTAGTTCCATGGACGCACTTCAAACAATGTGAGTTAAACACATGCAAAAAATTTGTTAGTCGTATGATGGAATAGATGTACGACAGATCGTTTATTTCTATTAATGTTGTGCGTGTTTTTTTCCTCTTGGTTGCAGTGATTTGCATAATAACAACTTAGAAGGACCTATTCCTGAATTTTTTGGCTCCTTTCCAAATTTAACATTATTGTGAGTACTCTCGATAAGCCTACATAAGATTTCATATATATGAGTGTGTATACGTGTGCGCTGAGACAGGAAGATAATAATTAATTGGAAAGCATTAATTACCATTTTGACTGCTTCTCCAGGAACTTGGCAAATAATAGATTCAATGGATCCATTCCCGCATCATTATCAAGGAAGGAGTTGAAATTAGTGTAAGTAATTGGATGACATTCAAACTTCTGCTATTCTCTTGCATTCAATGTATTAATTTCTTAAATTTTTGGGTCTGGTTTTGTGATACCGAGTCCTATGTTGAGTGAGAGAAGAGAAGGTATGAGAGACCAAGTTCCTTACATTAGGACCTAACCAGATGAAATTGAACCTTAAAATGATTTTAAGGAACTTTAAAAGTAATTCTTGACTAGTCCTTTTTGAAGTCAAATAACATATGTAACTGCCGTTTCCTTTTCCTTGAATCAACATTAAAAGTTTTGTGGATTTTTTTCTTCTTATCTTTATCTTCAATTTATTACTTATCTTAATTTTGATACTCTTAGGGTGACAAACAATTGTATCAATGGAAGGTCATGCCCACCACTAATCTCACCATCACCATCACCATCACTATCACCAATTGAAGCTCCACCGCCATCAGTGATGCCAACAAGTTCACCTGGGACTCCATTGCCATCGAACAGTACCCCCTCTCACAGTGGTCAAAATAGGAACATTGCCAAGCTCCCAATCATATTGGAAGCATTAATCCAAATTCTCTTATTATCGTTGCTGTTGATCAGTTACTTCTATTAGTTTTAGTACAAGGTGTTTTCTTCTTCTTCTTCTTTTTCCTAGACTTGCGTTCTGTTTGGTCCTCCATATGTATCCATTTTGGTGCATATATAAGTTCATCCGCGTGACGAAATTTAGTCAATAAATTATGGAACTTGAAGAATAAAAAAAATATGGCTTGTCAATATTATATATATATATATAATAGTTCTTTTTCTCCTGAAATTACTCACTCTCCTATTTTTATAACTGAAATCATTAAACTTAAGAGTGTTATTCACAGAGATTAAATTAGATGAAGATCCATCTACTAAACGAAAAAAAAAAAAAAAATTAAAGAGAGAAAGGCAAAGCTCCATATTGGGGCATGGAATTGTAGTTCACACGCGGATCCTCTGACTTCTATATAATCAGATTCAAAAAGCTTTCCAGCCGATCATATGGGTGTGTATATCTGCAGCATGTATTAGCTTCAATTCAATCTCAGCACAAGGATTTAATAAGCAGCAGCTTCCTTTGCTTTATCAACGTTAATTTGTATTTCAGGATTCTAATTCGAATTTACAAGAGGAGATCCCAACTTTAAACGATTTAAATATCAAGGCATGCTAGCCTCAACTTTTAACGATTCAATCTCAGTGTGTGCCGTTCTACTTCTAGCCTCATCGTCTATTTCTCAACAGAGCCAAGTTTGTCCTAACCTCGTGCACAAAAATCGTGTCCAACAGATTTTGCTCGTTGTTTAAATTATAAAAGAGATCTAAGGAGAACAATTAGAGATTTAATATTACAGCTCCATCCCGATTTTGACATTGGCACAATGTTATAATATATCTTGTTCGCCGGGGGGGAGAGGGCCGGGAATAACGATGATGTTCACCAGTAACAAATATTCACCTTTTTGAGGAAATATTTTGAAAATAAAAAAATTCATAACTAAACATCCAACATCTCAAAAAAAATTTAACATCATGAAATCCAACACATTTTCACACAAACCCCAATAAAAATTCAATCTACCTACATATTCACATTACTATCAAATTTTCTACCGATTTTGAGAATTTTTTATTGCCCAAATAACCTTAGATTATGGTCTAGAGCAGAAACACTTACGATGGACTGGTAACCCTTGTCTTCCATCACCAGAGAAAAGAAATAACTTCGTTAATAGTTTATGGAAGTCATTATTTTTTATGTATTAATTATTGTTCTGCAAGTTCATCACCTAACAATTATAAAGAAAACAATATAAATTTTTATTCTAAATTGAAATTAGCAGCTAAAAGAGAAAAAAACAACTTAAGATCGAAAGAGATTAGAAGTTAAAAGAGAGAATGAAATTACATAAGCGAGATAACATCAATAAAAAAGAAAGAAAATACCAAGTTAAAGTTGTCATGTGTAAAGAGGCAAAAGAAATTTGGTGGGGTAGATGATTTTTTTATGTTATATTTTTCAATGGTGAGACGAAATCGAAAGGCTTTTTTTTTAAAAAAAAAAAAAAAAAAGAAGGAGAAGTGCAATTGAGAGAAATAAAATAAAAAATAGAAATGAAAACCATAATTTACCTTATAAAATAAATTAATTGCATCCCTTGGTGAACGTTTAATTCCATTACATTTGTTATTATTTTACAAAATACTTTAATTCATTTCTTATTTGTTGTCATTTTAAGGAGTATGATTTTTAAAGCATTAAATTTGTCTCATTTATTTTGGAGGATAAAGAAGGGGTAAAAAAGGGATAGTATTTTTGGTCTGGCAAAATATATTTAAAAAAAAATTGAGGGGACAAAATAGCATTTGAAGGTGTAAAAAGGGGGATGGGATAGTAATTTTAGGCTTGAAAAGGAGATTTTTTCAAAAAATTTTAAAATTAAAACATACGAATAAATTTGATTGGAATCCCATGCGCACAAAGATCGTCGTTAGATCATTAATGTTTTAGAATGTGATATAATTTGTTTTAAAAAAAAAAAAAAACTCGTGCAGGAACCTGAGGCACTGAATTAAAGTAGCTCCCACATCTGTTGCTCTGTACTGCCATCTTACATGCATATTCTCGCATCCCAACATTTTCTATTGCCTCTGGCAGCAGCTATAAGAATCACAGAACTCCATTGCCAGCATTCCCATCACACTCCTCTTTAATTTTTTAATTTATTATTATTATTTTTTTAATGTTGTGTTTGGAAAGAGGATTTGCAGTGACATTATAATGATAATTTTCAAAATTCCTTTAGCATTAAAAGCCGGATAATAATAATCTCGCAAATCATCAGATTTCTTCGTTTTAACAAAGATACAATAATTAACAGCGAGCCAAATCACTAGAGATACTTGAGAGATATTCCCTTACTTTCATAGGAACCGGTGTAATACTTAAATATTAATCGAATCACTTTGATCATCTACATCTGGATATATACGGTTCGTGGAGCTAGTAGAAAATTCGTCTTTCTAATTATTGCGCTATATATATATATATATATATAAGGGGCCCGGCCTGATAGCAAAGCAATAAAAAATTTAGACGATTTGTTTATAAATATATGATAAACAACAAGCCATTTAATTAGGGGGAACTCGTTTACTACTACTGTTCTATGGAGTAATTACGGATAGTTCTTGAAGATACCCTTATCTGGTTGACTTCTCATGACAAGGTCCAAAGAACCAAATTAAGCTTGGTCGCGGAGTTTTGTCTGTTTTGATATGGTCAACGATGAGGAAGAAGAATCGAAGCCCGATTTCTTCAACTGGGAATCTTGTGGATCAATAAACAACGGAGCTAGAGAGGGAAATATCGTTTACTTTAGGGTACCTTCTAATATAATGTGAATTATCATGTGTACTTGATCAAGATACCCTTAGAGCGTGACTTCTCAGACAGTCCAAATAATCCAAATAGTGGTAGAGAAGTTTTGTCTCTTTTGCTACGGTCAATCGATGTGGGATCAGATCAGTGTTAGCCAAAAATAATTAGGTCCATACAGAGCTATAGGGGAATCGTTTACTTTGTGTTCTAGTGGGAAATCATGGGTAGTTGAAGATATCCAAACGAGGTTGACTGCTTAGTACAATTAGATCCAAAGAATTAGGTAGAAAAGTTTGTCTGCAGCTTTGCTATGGCAGCTGGTCAATCGATGTCGAAGAAGAATCGAAGCTAGCCTCTGTTGTTCTAGGATTCTTTTGCCGTCTTTCCCATTAGGGACAAGAGATCCCAACCACGTCTACGCGTATAGCTAGCTATCATAATTTGATCATGTTTAAAACAAAGACCTCGCCTAATTAATTCGGAAAACCCATAACGAAGTCAAAAGAGCCAGACGCAAATAAATGTCACCCAGTTTCTAATACTCTCATGACTTGATCTACTTCATACATCTCTATGACAATTCATCAAAACTGACTAAATAGCCCTCACTGATCATGACTACCTATCTTGGTTTACTTTTTGTGGCTCTCTCAGCGGTTTCGAAACCCTGTTTTGCTGCATTTGTGAGCATCGACTGTGGCTCGATCAGTGGTTACACTGACGGAAATTCTATACGATGGAGCGGAGATGGCAATTATACTCTGAATGGTTTGGGCTACGAGATTGATTTTCCGCTTTTCAGAGCTGGTCATGTGGTGAGCACTCTAAGAGCATTCACAACTCCAAAGAAAAACTGTTACACCATTTACAATTTGGAGAATGGGGAACGAGTTCTCGTTCGTGCAACCTTCTACTACTCAAATTATGATGGAAAGAACAATCCACCCTCCTTTGATCTACTGTTCGATGGAAACCTCTGGCGGTCTTTGAACTTATCAGAATATGGAGAAGACAAGATCCTCACGACTGAGGTAATATATGCTGTGATTGGAAATTCTACTAGCATATGCGTTGCCCAAACAGTGCCTAACCAGCGGCCTTTCATAAACTCGATTGAGCTCCGCAGCTTGGATTCGAAAATGTACAATCATGCTGGTTCCAATCGTTTCTTGTATTTGTTGAATAGAGCCGCTCAAGGTGCAAATCAAACTATCAGGTATTCGTATATATATATATGCTATTCCTTAGAGCACGTACTTCAAAATTCTGTCAAAAACAAATATTTTGCTATAATCTAGCTTTAAGTTAAACTTGCCAAGCACGATCGATCACCTTCTAGGTATCCTGAAGATCCTTACGATCGAGTATGGTATCCCTACGGAGCTGAGGACCATCAAGAGAACGTCACCAACGTTGCTGCTACCATTCATGTGAGCAGCGCAGAAGATCAACCTCCCCAAGCTGTGTTGCGAAATGCAATCGCCAGTACAAGCACTATGGTGCCTGTTGTTTTGGATATCGCTAGAACGAGCACTATGGGGCCTGCTATTTTGGATACCAATGTTCCGGGAGAAAAGATCTTTTATATCGCCATTTACTTCTCCGAAGTGATTCAGTTAGAATTATCACATAAAAGATCCATTCAAATTTACATCGACAACGATCCTTATAATTTAGATCCAATTATCCCACCTTTTGGAAGCGTATTAGAGGTGCCCATTACTAATCTGACTGCTTTTCTCAACACTACAATCACTGTCTGGGCGGCTTCTAATTCCACGCTTCCTCCTCTCATCAATGCCTATGAAGTTTATGCAGTTTTCAAAGCACAACCATCTGGGACCAATAGCAAAGACGGTCAGTGATCTATTTTCCATCCCTCTGAACTCAACTCTTCCGCTCTCTTCCAAGAGTTTGTAATTTCCTTCTGTCCAACTAATTCTTCTGTCTCCCTCTCTGGTCTGTCTTTGCTAATTTAGTACAAGGGTTAGTGGCACTTCAAAATGCGTTCAATGATTTACAACAATACACAGGTGACCCGTGTCTTCCGCCACCACACTGGTGGGAATGGGTTCACTGCAGCACCGGCGCCATGCCTCGGATAATAGGGCTGTAAGTTGTGTTTATGATACGTAACCATGACGTCGACGTATTCGTCTTTATAATCACTGTCATCTGAGAAATTGGGAAAATGAAATGCAGGAATCTCAGTAGCTCTGGTCTGGCCGGTTCACTACCCGATTTTAGTTCCATGGATGCACTTCAGAGAATGTGAGTAAAGACGTACGCAGGGACATGTAAATTATTAAGCAACACGAATAGATCTCTGTCGTTCATTCGTGTTAATGTTGGGTCTGTTTCCGCTCCCCTCTTGGTTGCAGTGATTTCTCCCAGAACAGCTTAAATGGACCAATTCCTGAATTTCTTGGTTCCTTTCGACATCTAGGACTATTGTGAGTGTCATTAAACTCACAAGATTGGGCATACAGACAAACACACACACACACACACACACACACAGATATATATAATACTTGGGAAGAACTAATTCGAGAAATGAATTTTTTTTTTCTCCCTTTTGCAGGAACTTGGAAAATAATCAATTCACTGGGTCCATTCCCACCTCCTTATCAAAGAAAAAGAACTTAAAATTATTGTGAGTTCAAGATGTTGAAATTTCAATTGTACTTTTCGATAGGTATAATATATAGTCTCTGAGCTTAGATTATAATGTGTTAATTAAATCTTAGCATTTTTCTTGGTTAATTCTTAGGGTAACAGGGAATTGTCTTGATGGAATGTCATGTCCAGAACAAAACCCAACATCACTACCCCCATCAGCACCACCATCATCAACATTTGAAGCTCCACCGCCACCTGTAGTACTGCCGAACGAAACTAAACCACCCTTAACCAGTACTGGTAACAGAAAGAACGTTGACAAGATCCCAATCATATTGGGAGCCACAATTCAAGGACTCCTACTATTTTTGCTGCAGATTTCTATTAATTGTAGTACAGGGTTTGTGGTGCTCAAGTGGTTGTGACTTTTTTACGTCTGTGTGTGTGTTTTCTTCTTTTTTTGACCTTTTTTGAGCAACAACTGGATAGTATTCTACCTTGTTGCTTAAATTTGGTGCAAAACTACGTACATCAATCATGTACTCAATTCAGTTCACGAACCAAGGAATCCGAAGACTAATAATATTGATTATGCATCAGATCTCACAAAGTACCACACGTATCAAATTATCATCAAACAAAAGCTAACAGGGCCTTGTGTAAGCTAGGCATGCATGTTCATAGGCCTTTTATAGATCTAATTGCGCGCGACTTGTCGATCGGTCAAAATGATCAGCTCTCTGGCCAAAAGCGATAAGCATATGATTAGCATCTTGATACTTATACTTTGCTATTGATTGAAGCAAACCCATATATACCATCACCAGTTTTTCCTTTTCTGTGCTGCCTTACCCAATCTTAATTAATTTCTCTCTGCTCCAAAATAGATATCCAGCATCATAGTTGATCTCTGGGACTCAAAAAATCACAAAAGAAAAAGCAAATAACATTTTCCCTTCACTGTGCTTTCTCCTAACTAGTGAGGATTTAGTCGGCCAATATTATTAGTGGTAGAGATCTAATTTACTGTCAAATTGATTAATTTGCTTAGTAAAAATAGGATCCATCAGTATTGATCCAAAATAGATGTTCATAGGCTGTACAACACCCTAGATTGACCTTGGACTTGGTGTAAGATCTTCATTAACCAACGTTGATTAGAAAAGAATCTATGCAGAGAATTACCTGCGTGTGATTCTGATACTATAAAAAAAAAACTTCAGAAAACTTTCACAGCACTGTTAGATAATATTCCCCTGTCTATACGTAATCCTCAAGTTCCTATTGTTGGAAGAACTCTTGGTTTTCCCAACTTTTAGTTTTCTATTTGACCTTTCTTAAGGTGGTCCACTTTATCTATTGATGATCATAGGTAATTGCCCTTAATGACAAGGTGGCTAGCTAACTTTTGATATTCTTTGATAGAAGGAATAATAGGGTAGTCCAAAGGTTATAAGAATAATAAGTGAGGGTACCTAATGTTTCCTATATCAAGGGGCTTGTGTTTTTTATTGGAACCACCCACAAAGTTCTAAGGCTAAGACTAGAAGCTGCTTCTCTACAGAAAAACACTGCTCCCTTTTGTGGGTATTTCATTTTGTTAAAGCACAAATGTCTGGAGGTAAAAGATCCTATTATAACTTTATATTTTTCAGTTCTTACATCTATATGATCTCCAAAGGAATTACATGGCGAGGTCCCCTAACTTGCTTCTGTCACGAAGCCCAGTTAATTTTTTCTGTACAGGGACACCGAGCCCGCGATCAGGGATGGAGCAAGGAATTGAGGATTGGGGCAGGGTCGCCAATTACATAAAAAAAATATTTTGAGTGTTCATAAAAAAATAAAAAAACCCATTAGAGAATGCTAAAAAAAGTATGTTTTTTTAGCCTAAAACGAGTTAACACAAAGGCATATTAGAATGACTAGGTAGAAATTAATCATCGCTGGCAATCTCAAACACTCTTTTATCTATATGATTTTATTGATTTAATTATACACACGCCATTATTATCGCTGGCAATCTCACTTTGATATGCCTTAATTTGTTGTTATACTCAACGCTTTATTGATTCTAGTTCTAAATAACATTCGGAACTTGTCTTTTCAGTTTTACAAGTCTGACCATCGATTTCTTATATATATATATATCATCGCACATATATTATATTATATATATTTGTGAGAACAATTCAGATTAAAAAGATATATTATATCTTAATTGATTTAATATAAACTTATAGTTAGTACTGTTTTCTTTTATTCTTTAGTACAATGAAATTTCAACTCTATATATTATAAGAAGTCTTATTGATTGGTAGTATAGTACTGTACACGCTAATCTTTTTTTTTTTCCTTTCGTTTTCTTTAAGTACTAGCTAGCTAGACAATGATTTGATTAATGGAGAAAAGGAAAATAAAAGAGAAAATGATGGAATTATTTGTGTCGATCAAATTCTCGAGTTGAAACTTTCTTTAAAACATCTTCGATTATGTGAACGCCGGCTTCGTGCAGAGACTTGATCAAACTGCGTAAATAAGGAAATTGAATACGTTCAATTGCAGTTGGTCACGCAAAAACACGGGTAGGCAGCAAGAAAAAAACCAATTACGAAAGTCCAATATTGACGAAGTCGATCGAAAGTTGCCTTTGCCGGGAGCAAATGGAGTTCACGTAAGCGACAGAGTCAAAGGCGGGGGGGGCTTATATACACATATATCAGCCCCCATGCCAGCAGCCAGCTTTGTCCCCATCTGCATTCAACTAGTCCAACCACCATGGAAATGGCTACCCATTTCGCATTGCTACTTCTCGTGGCTCTTTCAGCGTCGTCAATTCTAAAGCCCTCTATGGCTATGTTCTTGAGCATCGATTGCGGGGCCACTTATAATGAGACGTTTCCCGTTAATTATATCAATTGGACAAGCGACGGTGAGTATGTCCATACTGGTGAGTCCCGAGTGGTTGATCGGAATCGCTCAACGGATCCTGTAATGAACACTCTAAGAGTATTCCCAAAGTTGAAGAAGAATTGCTATACCTTCCCTTTGCGCCAAGGGGAACGAGTTCTTGTCCGAGCAAGCTTTTACTACGGGAATTACGATGGGTTGGACTCTCCTCCCACCTTCGAGCTGCAGTTCGATGGCAACTACTGGGCCACTGTCAACATGTCTAAGGCTTACCTTAGCAACCCTCTTTTTGGGGAGGCGATATATGATGTCAAGGGAAATTCTACCAGCATATGTGTGGCTCAAACTCTCCCTAATCAGATACCCTTCATCAATGCAATAGAAGTCCGGAGCTTGGGTTCGAATATGTACAGCCAGGTCGATTCCGATCATGCCTTGATTATGAAAGGAAGGTTCTCAGAGTGCGTATCGCTTGGAGGGTATGTTGGAATGTTGGATTACCACATGATCTAGCTCTATATATGCATGCCTTATATATTCCTGTCCCTGATTCCTCCATTAATGCATTTTGTTTAATTTCCTGCATCATGCAGACTTGTTAGGTATCCATATGATGAGTACGATCGAACTTGGATTACTAGTTCTATTTTCGGAGGAACTTGTGTCCGAAATGAAGCAGCCTCTGTTGATGCTAATACTACAGAAGATATTCCACCACAGATTGTGCTCCAAATGGCTAGTCTCGCCCAAAGTACTTCATATTACATAGACTTATTCCCCAGAGTAAGAGATGAAGTACTTCCCATTTACATCAACCTCTACTTCTCTGAAGTCGCTCTGTTAAACGCTACGGAGAGAAGGTCCTTCCAGGTTTACGTAAACAACAAAACTTATTCCGACCCCATTATCCCGCCCTATCAAAGCACATATGAAGCATACATCACCAACGTGACTGCCGCTTCCATAAATTATTTGGCTCTGGTGCCCACACCCGATTCCACGCTGCCTCCTCTGATCAATGCTTTTGAAGTTTATACTGTTACTGAGCTAGCTGATGGAACTTATAGTAAAGATGGTTAGTTTTCTTTCAAATTAACTTAAGTTCCATTCCTAGCTACATTAGCGTACGTTGAGTGCGATAACTTAGTTCTCTTCTGTTTGTGTTCTTGATAACACAGTGGAAGGGTTATTGGTGCTACAAAAAAGCTTTGAATTGCTGAAGAATTGGACTGGAGATCCATGTCTTCCATCCCCCTACGCCTGGGAATGGGTCCAATGTAACACTAGTACTTTCACACCTCGTGTGATAGCATTGTAAGTTAGTAATTTTTTTTTTTTAAATCTTAAAAGTTCGTTCTTTAATATTCAAAAAAGTTTAAAGAACTCAGTCACATGCTCTAAAGGACTAATTAGATCCTAATATCTGATTTCATAAATTTTCACCTTTTTTTTTTTTTGTCTGTCAACTTTATAAACAGGGATCTCAGTGGCTTTGGTCTTTCTGGTTCACTTCCAGATTTTGGTTCCATGGATGCGCTTCAAACAATGTAAGCTAAATGCGTGAACTAACTTTGGTTGTCTTCCTCTGCTTCTGTCTTTCTTTCCCCTATTTATTTCACCCTCTATTAATTGCATGCAGCGACTTGAGTTATAATCACTTATCTGGACCGGTTCCTGATTTCATGACCAACTCTTTTCCAAATCTAAAGCTACTGTGAGTTCCCCAACTTTTTAATGTCTTCTTCTTAAGTTCACTTCACAAAGTTTAGAGGTTTAATTATTTGTTATTAATTTCTCTTTTATTTTTTTCAATCTTTTCTCCAGGGATCTGTCATATAATCAATTTACTGGAAACATTCCCCCCATCTACGGTGCTTCGAACATGTCAATATTGTAAGTTGAATGATACTCCACTTTAATTGATATAGATGATCAGTTTTTTTTTCTTCTCCTTTTGCCCTTATCAATTATTATTATTTATTTATTTTATAAATAACTTCTAAAAAATCACAGCTTCAACAACAACTGTCCCTTTGGAAATCCGTGTCCTAACACTTCAGTGCTGCCACCACCGAGACCATCATCTACCACTCCACCTCCACCGCCGCCATCTCGTCCGTCCTCAGGGTCATTGGAGTACCTGAGTTTCATAATATCAGGTCAACAACAACCCATTACTAGTGGAAGCAACAAGAGAGCCGAAAAGTTGCCACTGTTTTTGGGAGCCACAATTCAAATCTCTCTGCTTTTGCTCTTGAGGAACTTCAATCATGAGTGAGTGTTTGGATACCTGTTCATGTACACAGAGAATGGGCGGCTTTGCAAGTTCTCAAGCCTGCCCAGGTGAATGTATACTGGGAATGTAAGAAAAACAGCTAAAGAAAACAAATGTTTATATGTGGTTTCCTTCCTCTGGGGTTCTTGCATTGAACTTTTGGGGTCTTCCAACACTACCTATAGCTAGTCCCTCATTGTGTTGCTGCACCGACTGATGTCTGATTAAATATTATAATTACTAGAACCGACTATATATCAATCATACGCAAACAACTGTTAAACACGATCCATTTATCACCCAGAAACGCAGAATACCTCCGTGTTCTGTATTTGTTACTTAATTTACCAACCGGTCTTAAAGTATGCAAGCTCCGGTCTTGATCAAATAATTTTTTTTTTTTTAATAAACACTTTTACTCTCTTATTATGAGAATTCTGAAACTTCAAATTTCAAATTACTATTTTTTCATATTGTATTCATCAACAACATTTTTTACCCTGATTTTCGTCAATTTGGATAAAAAAAATAATCTTTTAAAGCGTGCATTGACAATTTTAGCCCACACATTTCTTCTGACACGGTATTTTTGAAAGGGTAGAATGATCATTCGGAATATCTTCAATCGCGCACAAGCCAATATTGTTCAGGAAATACAATCATCTGGAACAACTAGAGGATAGTAATTGGACGTATCCTCCTTTTAAAAGAAAATCCTGTTGGCTTAAATGAATCGCTAATTGGTTGGGGCATCAAGTAAGTCTAAAGACATTCTTGGAACAGGCCTATTTCCTTACTCTGTTCCCGCCTTCCCACTCATAGTGACTGATCCTGAAAGCCAAGCAACTGCTCAACTGGCAGGTTTGGAATCTACTCACTGGATAGGAAGAAGAATTCGGAGACCATGCAGATGATCCAAATTTGATTACAGTTGTCTGTACTTTCCATCTCTATACCTACTTTGAGAACCTATTCAATTTCCATGGCCAATCCTAGTCACAGGCTTATCATATACCACCCACTTTTTATGCACTTTTTGACGGGCACTCCCAAGAAATATTATGCATATACCTCATTATATTCAATGCTTTTCTTCCATGCCAATAAATCATGCCCCAATGCTTACACATCTTTCAACACATGCCATTTTCAGATTTCATTTGGTGCAGAAATTAGCAGAGTAACCGGACCTAATGTCATGGTATGAGCTCATCTTGCA
Source organism: Morella rubra (assembly GCA_003952965.2). NCBI lineage: Eukaryota > Viridiplantae > Streptophyta > Magnoliopsida > Fagales > Myricaceae > Morella > Morella rubra. The sequence continues at coordinate 4,165,390 of CM025853.1, read as the reverse complement.
AAAGGATCTCATAAATATCCGTCCTCAGATTCAGTTCTTTATCCCGCATGACTTCTTGAAGATCTGACAGTTCTTTGGCAGTTAGAATGCCGTTCAGCTTCAGAAAACCATCAAGCCATAGCCTCTTAGACCTGTGAATCATAAGGAGGAAAACAACAGTCAGCAACAGAGAAACAAGCAATATTCATCTAAGCATGCGCTGATGTCCAGTATATTCTCTTTATCAGATAAGAGCATTCAATGTGAAGCATTAATTTGTATGCAAACAGAGAGTTAGCCAATATATATCAGGCCAAGTGTGATGCTGCGCTCAATTTCTAAGGCAAAGTGATACAATCAAACACTTGGCACCTCCACTATGCCTTGTAGTTTTGTTTTTTTTACATTCCGGGACTCAGGGTCGTGTTTGTTGGGGACTAGAAATTGGTCAAGCCCTGCTGCATCCTCTGCATTCTTGAGAGGATGCAGCATGGTAAGACCTCGTTTAACCAGAGTTTCAAGCGGACGAAAATACTTTATACAAGCCAGTTCTCACACTGGCATTCTGAAAAGAGTCAAATTCTGAAAGAACTAAAAGAGTGCGCAACTGGAGGGGGAGGTGGGGAAGTGGTTTACTCAAACTCCCAAACCACATGAGTAAAGCATGAATGTCTTTCAGCGTCATGATAATCACTAGTAAAGGAATTGAGCCTCGTTGCCAGTCCATCTGACTCTTTAAACCTCAAAAGAAAAAGAAAACCCTAAAAGATATACTTGAAGGAAGAAAAGGACCAAAAAACAAAGACAACAGAGAATCAGAACAAAAACGAAATAAGAGACTTGTTTGTGGGCAGGAAAAAGCCCATACAAACTGAAATTATCCTTACCATGGGCAGGCATGGATAGCCCGGAAGAAAATCCGCCTGGCAGCAGAAGGGTTGCAGGCTATATTAATCTCATATGCAATATAGCAACGCCAGAGTAAAACTGAGTTTTCCAACTTCTCATTTGCCAATGCCCTTTCAAACAATCCATGAATCCTGTGCTGGGAACTTCCTTTACTCATCTCGAACACCAGAGCAAAAATTGAAACTATCACTGATGGTTTCCTGAGAGTATATATGAAGTCAGATAAGAGATTGAATAAAAAGAAAATGGAATAATTATGGTCATGTAACTGGAATTGTAAAGCCAAAAGAAAATCTCACGTGTAACAGAATATTGAATTATGGGAATGCATCATACATATAAATAAAAAAAAAATGAGGATTAACTATATCTATTATATGTCTTCTGCTCCATTGGCAAAGGTCTTGGCTTGCCAAGTGCACAAGTGCTTGAGTTTAGAGAGCAGCCACTGATGCGAAAATGACCTATGCTGTGTAACAGCCTTTACTTGCCAAAAATGATCAGACTAACTTTACAAATTGATTCCAATAATTCATGTGAATCGCACAGATTGTCAGGAAAAAGACATTATGCAGATAGTAGACAGAGTGGCCAATTCTCTTCACTCCATTTACAAATATATCATCACCTCAATTGGATAAAACACATTTTGATAAGACTATCCACAGTTAGAATCTTGGTCAAAGCAGCCGACCCAGGATGTTTGGTGTGGTGATAAGTCCTTGTCTTTAGCTTTTCCGGTGGTTTTTTCCTTGGCTAGATATAAGGAGGCTTCAGTGGCGGAGAGCATGGTGGGGAATGATGGTTTAGTAGTGGGGAATGATGCTAATGATTGGGAAGTGGAGGAGTTCTCTGCGTTCTGTTCTCCTCTTGTATGTGTCGGTCCTTAGGAGAGGGGAGGAGGATAAGATGATTTGGACAGGTTCTAAAAATGGTTGTTTTCGGTTAAGTCTATGTATACTCTTGTTGCTAGTAGGATCCAGCTTGTCTTTTCCTTGGAAAGGGTTTGGAGTCGAAATGCCCTTTGAGGATTTCTTTCTTTGTGTGGGAGGCTTTGCATGGGAAAATTCTTACTACGGATAATCTTCGAAGAAAGGATCTACATTGCTGATTGGTGCTATCTTTGTCGCAGTGATGGGGAATCGGTTGACCATGTGCTTCTCCATTGTCCTTTGCGCGTGGGCTTTGGAATCATGTGCTTGGTGTTTTGAATTTTCCTTGGGTGATGCCTGAGAAGGTGGTGGGAGTGTTGTGGAGTTGGAATAGGAAGTTTCGAATCCGATTGCCCAAGCTATTTGGAGAATGATTCCTTCTTGCATTGGTGGTGTCTTTGGAGGGAGCGGAATAGTAGATGTTTTGATGATTGTTTTGTCTTTGAGAAGTTGCAAGGATTTGTGTTTCTTTCTCTTTTTAGTTGGGTTAATGCGTTGCTTGGTGCCCTTTTGTTGATTTTGTTTTGTTGCTTGTTTGACTTTTATAGTTGTACTGTTTTCGTTGTTGGTTATTTATCAAGAAATAGAACTAATAAGATTGGTTATTTATCAAAAAAGAACTAATCAATTCAAAGTACCTCTCCATTGAAATGGCAAGTCACTAGAGCCCCCAAACACCTCATTGTATGGGAAAAAAGACCAACGCAAAGAATCAACTAAATCAAAAACAGATAAGCATCTTTATTTTCTATTCTCCTAAATAAGGATGGAAACAAGGTAAAGACAGTTATCTTTATCTCCTCCACCTTAAAATAAAACTGGAACATCTCTGCCCTCCCGCCCTAATGCTTCACCAAATTCACTGCACTCATAACGTCTGCATACTAACTCCAAAGCCCATTGACCCCAAGAATCTCCATATTCAAAGTACAAGACATCATCTTCAAAAACGATCCCCCCTCTTCACCAAACTGCCACACCCAATTCCCAACAGAGCTTGTCCAAAACTGTTTAATTCTCTCGCCCCAACACCCCAATCTTCAAAGGAGAGCAGACCACATTCATTTCTAATAATTAAAATTAAAATCCCTTACGTACTGTACCCTATAGGAAATTCTGTTACAATATCGACAACCAACATAACAAATGGGTGTCTATAAGCAAAACCTTCAGAATATCATCACCAAACAAAATAGTGTGCTTGTGAAACAGCACATAAGAAATTGTCAAAACGCCTCACTAAGGATCTAAAATAAGGTATGATTACCTCAACACATCACATTCAGGGAAGTAACAGACTAAAGTATAACTCTTTCACCCCACCAATCAAGATCTAGGTGATTCCTTGATGTATTTACATCACATGACGAGAAATGAAAATTGGAAATTAGCACAACACCCAACAAAATATTATAACACAATAAATGAGTAGAAAAGACAAGGCGGACTCAGTGTTCAGCAAAGATTATCAATGGAACCAAATTTCAGCCGTTATTGAAAAAAAATTATTGTGGACGTGAAAACCGAAAAAGTGAAAGATTTATTGACAAAAATTCTGAGTTAGTTATGTTTGGGATTGAGAATTTTTTAATAGAGAAAATTTTGGCCAAAATTCTTATTTGCAAACATGACCTAAGAAACCATCCAGCTTCAACTAAATGGGAAATTAATTCTCAAGGAGACAAATATAATTACCTAGTTTCATAGAATGCTCTGAAACGGGGGACACTGCTAATTTTTCAATCCTAGGGAATGTTAGAAAAAGATTTTCACTTCTACAACAGGGAGAAGCTTTGATTATATTGTCTCCACCTGGAATCACCATTGAACTCATCCTTTCCACCATTATACTTCAACTACGTTCAAACTTCTTGATGTCTTTCTGGTTTATGGCAGGCCAGGCCTAAGGTCTTTCACAGGATCCCCAGGCCAATTGCGGCATCATGGGAGCCCACACAGGATCTGTGCTGGCCACAGACCTTTGGAAGCCATTCCAGCCCCCAAGGACCAACCAAGTCGAATCATCCATAACAGAAATTCGGGACCCTGGGTTCTAAATACTTGGCCAGAAACATATTCAAGACCAGGAGTTCAAGGCTTGGAGCTCTAAGCTCTGCATGTAACTGTCCTTCTGTTAAAACTCACAAACATCTACTCATTTCAAAATTAATACTATTTAACAATTAGAGAGGAATATGAATGAAGGTCTTACTTGTAACAGAAGTCATCAAAAATGCCCCGCAGTTTATTCGATGTTGTGTAAAGATGGCCAATCTCCACTAAAGCACTAAAAAGTTCAGGGCTAAAGGGGTATATTTGCAACCCCCGAGAGATAGTCTCCCATACTTTCGATAAGCTCGATTGCTTGTGATGTCTCTGAAGCATCCTCACATAATAATTGAACAAAAACTCAAGTTGATGACTATGGCTTCTTCTTTCTGCAGTTTTGCAACATTCAATCAGTCGTGATAAAGGAACAAGTTTAACACAGTAAACTGAACCATAGGGCGACAAAATGGTTTGGTTCATTTACGTTAAAAAATTTAAATCCTCTGGTGATAACGTAAGTCAACTAAATATGACATCCAAAAGTGAAACAAATTCAATCTCTAGTTGCTGTCAGTATAATCTCTTGTACTGTCACCTTTTTTTTCCTTATAAAGTTTAACTTACTTATAAAAAAAAAAAAAAAAACTTGTGATCTGTTACAACATAACAAGCCATACTTTTTTTTGATAAATAAGAAGATTTTATTAAAAAGAGAAGAAGTGGAAAAAGTACAAAGGTTGTACTAGAGTCACTAGAAAATACAAGCGAAGAAACTAAGAAAATCCTGGAAGTCTAAGAAATGGCCCCCCCACATAGCAGTAACCCAAAGAAATAGAGAGTGCATGAAAACCCCCCGTAATCGCTCCATAGAAGAAAGTAAATCCTCCAAACATCGTCGATTACGCTCCTGCCAAAGACACCACCATACACAAGATGGAATCATCTTCCAAACTGCCTTAGCGACTGGATCTACAAACTGCCTTCCCCAACATAGTATGACATCAACCACCCTGGCGGGCATAACCCAATGAAGATTCGTGATACCAAAAATATGTTGCCAAAGCCCTCTCGCCAAAGAACAATGCAATAAAACATGGTCAACAGACTCGCCATCCATCTTACATAGGTAGCACCAGTCGAGGACATACACACCCTTCCTCCTAAGATTATCAGTAGTCAAAATTCTACTATGGGTAGCCTCCCACACGAAGAAAGAAACTCTCGTGGAAACGTTTGTCTTCCACACTCCCCGCCAAGGGAAAGACTCAGTCGGATTCCCAGAAATAAGACCATAGAAGGATTTAACAGAGAAAACGCCGTTCTTGGAACCCTTCCACTTCAATTTGTCTGCACTGTTTTTACGAACCACCGTAGCATAAAGAGTAGAGTAGAAAGCCGTAAATTCTGCCAGTTCCCAATCATTCGTAGATCTCGTAAACAGAACATCCCAAGTAGTGGAATTATGAGTCACCGACAGAAAATCCGCCACCACCCCGTCCTTGAACTGAGATAAGGAATACAAAAGAGGAAACACCCGGCATAATGGTCTATCACTACACCAACAATCATGCCAGAAGCGAATTCTGTGCCCAGTACCCACCACAAACCGAAGGTGCTCATGAACCAAATTCCATCCTCTACAAATATGCTTCCAAAGACTCACCCCGAAGGAGCCTCGGGAGGGTAAAGTCATCCAATCGCCTTCGAAGTACCAAATTTCTCCCCAATAATAATCCTCCACAAACTATCCCTCTCAGTAGCAAAGCGCCACAACCATTTGCTTAACAATGCCTTGTTGTACGCCGACAGTCTCCGAAGCCCCAACCCCCCAAAATGAAGAGGCGAACATACCTTCTCCCACTTAATGAGATGAAATTTGTGAACATCCACGTCACTACCCCACAAGAAGTCCCTTTGTAATTTTTCAATTCTAGAAGCCACAGAACACGGAAGAGGAAAGAGAGAAAGGAAATAAGTAGGTAAACAGGAAAGCGTAGATTTGATCAATGTTACCCGACCCCCTTTGGATAAATACATACGCTTCCACCCAGCCAAACGCTTGTGTCATTCTCTCTAAAATTCCATCCCAAATATGCACACTTTTAGATCTAGCACCCAAAGGAAGTCCCAAATAAGTCATTGGCAAAGCAGAGATACTACAACCCAAAAAGAAGCCAACTCCTGCACATTCCCAACATTACCAATCGGAATCATCTCTGACTTCGAAAGATTAACCTTTAACCCAGAGACCGCCTCAAAACACAAAAGTAAACAACGAAGACTCCGGATCTGCTCCACCTCCGCCCCACACAAAATAAAGTATCATCAGCAAAAGTAAGTGAGAAACACAAGTCCCTCACCAACACCACCCACCTTAAAACCAACAACAGCCCTATTCGAAACGAGCTTTCCCATCATGCGGGAGAACGCTTCCATCACAATAACAAATAAAAGAGGAGAAAGAGGGTCACCTTGACGCAAGCCACGAGTACTTCCAAAAAATCCTTCGGGTGCACCATTCACAAGCACCGAAAACTTCACCGAAGAAATACAAAATTCTATCCAACGACACCACTTATCTCCAAACCCACATCGCCTCAGAAGGTACAACAAAAAATTCCAATTGACATGATCATAAGCTTTATGAATGTCCAACTTACATAACAACCCGGTTCATTCAACCTCATGCGTGAGTCAATACATTCATTTGCTATCAAAAAAATCTCTACAGCAAGAAGAAATGATCTTTCTAGCATAATTTCAATCTATTTGCCAAAACCTTAGCAAGAATCTTATAGATTCCTCCCACAAGGCTTATAGGACGAAAGTCTTTCAACTCAACAGCTCCCGATTTTTTGGAATAAGAACGATAAACGAAGTATTCAAACTGCGAACAAATGTACCCACCCGAGCAAACTCATTAATAGCATCAAGAACATCCCTCTTAATCACATCCCAACAAGACTGGTAGAAAGCTAGAGAGAAACCATCTGGACCCGGAGCTTTATCCCCATTAGACCAACCACCTTTGACACCTCATCCTCCTCAAAAGGCCTCTCCAACCACTCAGCCTCCTCCCCTGAAATGGCATAAAAATCCAACCCATCTAACAATGGTCGCCAAGATAAGGTTCATCATATAACGAGGAATAGAATTGCACGATCTTATCAGAAATATCTCTAGGATCCGTCACCACTCCCCCTCCACCTCCACCTGCGAAATAGAATTAATCCTCTATTCGGAATTAGCCACCGATGAAAGAACTTGGTACATCTATCTCCCTCCTTAAGCCACAACGCTCGGGATTTCTGCCTCCAACTCACTTCTTCCAAACTAATCAGATGATCTAACTCCCTAGTAACTCCCACCTTCCTCTCCAGCCCCTCTCCCTCATCCATCGCTTCCAAAAGAGACAGCTCTCGAAGCAAAGCCTCCTTACGAAAGTTAAGATTTCCAAAAACTTCTGTATTCCAACTCTAAGATCATGTTTCAAGGCCTTCAATTTCAAATTAACACGTAACTGGGAGACCCTGAAAAAGCATAACTACTCCACCAGCCCCTAATTCTCTCCACAAAACCCTCATCTTTCAACCACATATTCTCAAACGAAAAGGCTTCTTCCCACCCCCAAATGTTTTGCTTTCCAACATGATAGGAAAATGATCAGAATAAATCCGGGGCAATCTACGTTGAACAGTCTCCGGATACAACGTCTCCCACTCCGAAGTAAAAACGAACCGATCAATCCGAGACCACGATTGAGCAGCTCTATTATTAGACCAAGTATACGAGCCACCAATCAAAGGGATATCCACCAATGCACAATCTGAAAGAAGCGGAGAAATCCTCCATAGCTCTACCACTACCTCCGGCCCCTGTCCTCTCACCAGGAAATAGAGTAACATTGAAGTCACCCAAATACACCACGGAATATTCCACCAAGAGGACACCCCCGCCAACTCGTCCCATAAAAGCCTCAGACTAGAATCATCATTAGGGCCATAAACCCCCGAAAAAGCCCATTGCGTCCCATCATCAACATTCTTGAATGAAACCGACAAGGAAAAGCTACCCTCACATTGATCCACCATTTCTATCACACGCGAATCCCATAAAATTAATATCCCTCCCGAAGCACCATCAGCTGGGACAAAACTCCACCTCACATGGGGACCGCCCCATAAACACCTCACCACTGCCCTCGAAATCAACGCCAACTTGGTTTCCTGAAAACACAGTAAGTCAGGTTTCCAACCACGCACCAAATTCCAATCCGACGACATTTAACCCTATCATTAAGACCCCTGACATTCCAACTTAGAATTCTGGGCTTCATTGACAAATTGATAAAGCCCTCCCCCCCTTCCTACCTCGCTTTGAAGTAGACACTTGCCCCTCATAGTTAACAGTAGTTTGCAGCCCCTTCAATTCCCTCACCAACTTCCCTCCTAACTTGCATGGGGAATTTAGATGCACTTGCATGCGGTCCCTTTCTAAAGCTTGAAAAAGATCCATCAATTTCTGTTCGTACCCATCACAAGACACCCCTACCAGATGGCGAAAAGAGGTAACCATTTGCAAAACCCACCATGACGGTTCAGACGCAGCAGAAAACGACCCCCCCTCCAGAGGAGGATAACACATCTGCAGTGGTTCCCATGGCTCACCCACACTCCCACTACCCACAAGATGACTCCCCAACGAGCTCTGCCCAACTTCCAAAATAGTTCCACCAGAAACAGGTGATGCACTCAACACTATCTCACCCCCTCATGGTGGCTGAGCAGACACCTCCTCCGCCAACACGATCTCCCCCCCCTCCATCCCTTGCAGCAGCCGCTTGCCCAGCCGAAGCAGCTTGGCCATCCACAGCCATAATTCTTTTACGAGAGTAGACAGCACCCACTGGAGGACGATTCAGCTGAGCCATTCCCTCCGGCGCCTGCAACTGGTCACCATAAGGAAGCTCCGGCGCCGGCGAGCCAGTGGGCAGGTCTCCGACCGACACAGGCTGCAGCGACGATGGGATTTGCAGAAGACCCACGCACGCCGACTCCAACAGCTGGCCACCAACGGCACACTCCAACGTCGGCGAGCCAGAGGTGATGCTGCCGACCACCACAGACAACTCCGAGCCACCTCTGCATGAGCGCCGGAGCTGTTGGAGCAACCACCCGTGCCTCCTTGAGCGACGTTGATACCGTCGACCCCCCCTGGACCAACACAAGGCATCTCCATGTCCTCCTCAGCCCGACCCAACTCCTTCCCCAGACTCACGCCCAAATCTCCCGCACCATAATTTGGGCCCCCACATGTCAGCCCAAACTCACGCCCAAGGAGATGACACTGAGAATGGGCCATGTCTTTCTGGGCTTTTAAGGTAAAACCACATACACTACAGCTTAAGTCTTTAAAGTAAAATCCACCCTGGCACTGTTGACGTAAAAGAGAGGCAAGCCGGTCCACTTCCTTTCGCAGGCTCATAACCTGTTTCCCCAAATCAGCGCCATTAAGAGACAACGCCTCTCTTTCCGACAAACCAGCGGGACACTTTCCCTCCTCAGCTTTCTCCTTAGACATAGAAGAGGAAATCAGCTTGGGAAGCGGACCATCTGCAGCCTCTGTTGCATGTACATTGTTCGAAGTGTCAGCAACCCGTGAATTTTGAACAGGGGCACTGGACCTCCCACCGTCATCGTGCACCACCGCCGGAGCCAACACCACCTTAGCAAAAGAATCTTCTGGCCGAATGCGAGAAGACTCACCCGATTCACTGAGAGACTCGCAGAGCGAAAACAGGACACTGCCTCAAGAAAAACTCGGTTCAAGATCTGCCAACCATGGCCATGTTTGCCTTCCGGCACCAGCACGGCCCCCACCTTCCTTCCCTCCATATTCAACAACCGCAATGTAACGACCACCTTTGTTACAACATCTTTGTGCCAGAAAGCCACGCCTAGACTCGTTGAATTTAGAAGCAAAGTCTACTGCATAGAAGCCACCATCAGTTTATCAGACATATTAACCATCCACACAGCTCCATACTTTCCCATGTGAATCACATTCACAGACCGCAAACTCCATTTTGAGAATAGAAGATCACCCTTCGCACTAATCCTCACTTGGAATTCCTTAGACTCAATACGAAAGCAACGATTAAAGAGCGACATCTCAATTGTTAAGCACACCCCTTCTATCCCAAATCTATCCTCACCCCTACTACCCTTAACAAGCCAGACTTATTGTCACTTGTGCTCTATTGTAATATAAGTCAGTGTTAATCGAAACATCTACCTCAAGTTTATTACGTAATTCATAGCTTGTGGGAAGGCACTCAAAAGCAGTAATAGAAGAGACATGTTATGAACTTGCTTCCCCCTGAATATGCTGGTGTCAGCCTCTCATCCCCATTCCCCCCGACCACAAACCCAGCTACAATCTAACTTCCCCTCCCAATTGTTGATGCCACCCCTCCAACCCCCCGATCCCTAGCCATGCACCCACTTACAGTAGAATTGCCTCTTTGCGTCCCCCTGGCAAGTCTGCCAGAACCACCCCCCATCCCCCACCCAGCATGCCTCTCCTCCCTTGAGAAATTCATGCCCATCTCTTTGCCTGACCAATATATTGGACTCTCATATATGACACTTGCTCCATTTAAGCAACTACCAAAATGTTTTGTTCTGTCCAATCTTCTAGCGACTAACCAAATTCTACTACAGCCAAACAACATTAGTTACAGCCCATCACAGAACAACTGGAAAAATAAGGACCAGTACCCTAGGACCACACCACTCAAAATTGATCTGTAATCATTTTTGTTTGGTAGACTATAGTTTTTCATTTTGGAAACTTCTATACTCTCCCATAAGTTCTAGTCTTCGGCTCATAAGCTCTTAACTTACCTGTATTATCTTAACATGAATGCTAAGATAGAACAAGTAAACCAGCGAAGCTTTTAGAATAAAACCTAATCAAACTACAGCAATATATGAACTAAGTTTATCACGATCATTTCAGAGTGTCAGCCAAGCACTCAAGAATCATGGGGTGTACTTGGATTGGCAAAATTATTCGCTTTTTGTATAATCATATAGAAAAGATTTTTAGCAGTCTTTTTGGGTCTTTCTATGAGAATTTTTAAAATATGTTTTTTGGCTTCTGTGAAAGTAGTGGGATCTCAAAAATATATTTGGGACAAAACTTTTTGTGAGAGGCTCGTTTTTGGGTTTTTGCAAAAGTGGTTTTAGTTTTTGTGCTTTTTTTTCACAGAAACAGAGGCTAATGATGAGACGAAAACTTCTTTTGGGAAATTAAAAATTATTTTGTTATTTGAAATATGTTTGGATGGGAAAGAGACTTGAAATCAAAAAATGCTTTTGGACTAAGAAAACAAACATAGCAATAGCTTTCCAAAAGTATTTGCAGCTAAAAATGCTTGTCTATTTTTTTTTACTTAAGCAGAAATTAATGCCGCATTACTTACTGAAGAAAAACAGTTCTAACTTTGGAACAAAATGTACAATACCAAGAAAAAAGGAGGCATCAAAGTGCAAAGCAAATATCAATAACCTGGAAGGACAATCACGAAAGCCTGATCTATAACTTCAACACCTGCAGCCCATCCAGACGTCCATTCCTCAAATAAAGCTGCTGAACATATGAGAGCAACAGATTGGTCATCTATAAGACCACGTACCCAGGCAGATCTTACTGTTCTTATTTTATCTTTAAATCCTTGGCGAGCTCTCAGAAGTTGCAAAAACTACAGCAATATATGAACTAAGTTTATCACGATCATTTCAGAGTGTCAGCCAAGCACTCAAGAATCATGGGGTGTACTTGGATTGGCAAAATTATTCGCTTTTTGTATAATCATATAGAAAAGATTTTTAGCAGTCTTTTTGGGTCTTTCTATGAGAATTTTTAAAATATGTTTTTTGGCTTCTGTGAAAGTAGTGGGATCTCAAAAATATATTTGGGACAAAACTTTTTGTGAGAGGCTCGTTTTTGGGTTTTTGCAAAAGTGGTTTTAGTTTTTGTGCTTTTTTTTCACAGAAACAGAGGCTAATGATGAGACGAAAACTTCTTTTGGGAAATTAAAAATTATTTTGTTATTTGAAATATGTTTGGATGGGAAAGAGACTTGAAATCAAAAAATGCTTTTGGACTAAGAAAACAAACATAGCAATAGCTTTCCAAAAGTATTTGCAGCTAAAAATGCTTGTCTATTTTTTTTTACTTAAGCAGAAATTAATGCCGCATTACTTACTGAAGAAAAACAGTTCTAACTTTGGAACAAAATGTACAATACCAAGAAAAAAGGAGGCATCAAAGTGCAAAGCAAATATCAATAACCTGGAAGGACAATCACGAAAGCCTGATCTATAACTTCAACACCTGCAGCCCATCCAGACGTCCATTCCTCAAATAAAGCTGCTGAACATATGAGAGCAACAGATTGGTCATCTATAAGACCACGTACCCAGGCAGATCTTACTGTTCTTATTTTATCTTTAAATCCTTGGCGAGCTCTCAGAAGTTGCAAACTTGACGGTTGGCATTTAAATGGACTGTATGCTACACCAGTTCCTAAGCATGACAAAATATGCAGCACACGAGATAATGATTCGCCACTACTGCCATGATTATTGGCAAGCTCTGCCTCAGCATACCAAAAATATAGAAGAGGAGCATTAGACCGCACTTCCTATTCAGTCATTCAAATAAAAAGCAAATTCAATATCATATCCTGATAGGTCATGAAAGAAAAATTCAGTCAGAAGTAAAGCATTGAAAGTAATATATAATAAAACAGGAATCTGCAGACTAAATTGAGATGTTAACTTAAATATATTAAACTGAAACTGTACTTAGTAATACTTCAATTGTAAATGAAAACAATATTCAGACTAAAAACTGAAACGGAAAAAGCAATATTTGAGCAGGAATTCCGGGAATGACCAATTCAGAAGAGCAAATATATGAAAGAAATATGTGGGATAGAAATGTTTTAGAAATAGACCATTCATCAACCCATTGACTTTGTCCGGTCACATGTCATGAACAACCATCTACAACTGATTATGATGACAACTTAATTCATGAAGTCTTCAAAAACAAATTAAACAAATTACGCTATAAATGTAAACTTATAGATACAAGGCGCAATATACATAAAATGAGTTACATAACCATAAATAGAAAAAACAGAATATAGTACACACGCATGCACTGATAGAAATTGTACTAAAAGCAACAATAGCTGATAGTCTCCCTCTTATTTAACATCTTAGCCGAATCAAGTCTCATTGGCAGCATTGTGGATAGTTTCAAGCCTTGGCCAAAACCGAATGGACATCAAAAAATGCCAAGGGATTCACAGGTTCTCAATTTGAACACGAGCGAACATGCTTCATCCTCACTATTTAATGAAAACACTTAAAAGGGTCGTAAACACTCAAAATAAGACCAACCACCCAATTTGAGGGAAAAACTAAGGCCAAAATTCAACTCACATCTGAAGCTTAATGTCTCACTTTAATCCCAAGTCTCCCACGTAATGAGCCTAGATATAATTAGTGGTGTTTGGTTGCCAAATATTTGGCCATCCCAAATATTTAGCCTAAGAAAATACCCCAAAATAATCTCCCCCCCCCCACACCAAATTATCTATTTTTATCAAAGTAAACATAAAAAATTCACTCAAATAATTTCTCTTTTCATTTTTTCACCAATTCCCCTGCACCAAAATTTTGGCAGCCCAACCCCACCTTAATATCTTTTCAATTGTTTCACATTAAAAATTGCATAATGATCTGTTTCAGCAAAACCAAAACTAGCTACCAATCTTCTAGTCATGAAATGTAAATAGAACCAAGAAAGAAGGATACTTCAGTCAGAAGGAAATATCTCAAAAAGTCAATTTTAGGAACCTTCCAGTAATTATCCAAAGAAGCAAGATGCTACCTTGTAGTTGCATGGCAAATTGTCCACCATATACAGAAAATAATATGCTTCAGTTTGAATATAGCCAGGAAAACTCAGAAAACATAGTGGCATCCAATTTTGTATGAACCTAGAAAAATCACAAAGATAAAAGTTGCCTTTGACACTATTTTGATAGTTTTGTGGGAAACATGGCCAAAGCCAGACTTAGCTAGCTATCAATAAAGATGGGCTACAAGGCCCAGCTAAATAAAATAGATAAGTCAACCCCAAAACCATTCTTTGTATTACAAAAGTTCAGAATCTATTTTGGTTGTGACAGAAAAATTTTCTTTAAGGAACAAGAAATGGAACACCGTACCATTGAGGGTCCTTCAATTGACGACAGTGCCATATCAAACACTCTTCTTGCATGATCAATATTCCCATAGACAGCCTCTCTTCGAGCATAAACTCCACATAGCAAGACATCCTACAATAACAAAGACAAACCAAGAACCACAACAAAAAATTCTGCATCGCATTAAACATCAACAAGATTTTCTGTGAAGCAGCAAAATGTGCACTTAGTTTCAATTACACTTTAGCCACCTCACTTTAACTGTTTAACAAAAGACAAACATAAAATTCTTGTTTTCTTTTTGATTTGGCATCTCTATGTGAGTGCCCTTAGTGGGTGAAATAACAATGAGTACCTGTCGATCAGCTTTCAGCAGACGCTTTGCCAGGGCTCGACATGGGGTAGCTGAACTGGTAACAGAATTCAATTTTCCAACGGATAGCTCCTCAGCAACTAAAGCAGCTTCTTCAAGGATGTAATTCCGTGGAAAATCAGTTAGACAAAGTAAGGTTACGTTGCAAAGAAATTTCATCAGGCCAGTCCTCCTAGAGATCTCATCTGTGCTGCCCAAAATCTCTTCCAAACTGAAAGTATTCAAACTGCTTTCTGTTTTGGTTAAAGCATCATGAACCCTTCTCAAAGGTTGTAACATCAACTCTGGCAATGCCTCTAAGCTGAGGATTTTGTCAATCCAACTAGGATTGTTTGTGCACATGCTGATGCGGAGGAAAAATGAGCGTCACTATTCAATAAGTATATAGATTGAAAATGTATAGGAAATAGAATACCAACTTCTATACAATTGGGTACATGGTATGAATATCACAAAACCTAGAGATCCTCACAGTCTACCATTAGCAAGCATATTTAAATTTAAATTTCCTTTAATTTTCACACGAAAAGCCAGTGGCTTTGAACCCACAAACTAGCCTCCATCTCATCTTGATCTGAGGAGGAGATGCCATTTGAAACTGTCTTTTCTCAGGTGATTGAGTAGGAGGACATGGATCACATGAGACAAACGCGATTTGTCTAAAATCCTAGAACCTTTTTTATATTTTTTGGAAACTATGTTGGACTTGATTTTTTGTTGCATCATGAAAATCATGAGAAAGGGTACCGAATTGGGTACATGGTATGAATATCACAAAACCTAGAGATCCTCACAGTCTACCATTAGCAAGCATATTTAAATTTAAATTTCCTTTAATTTTCACATGAAAAGCCAGTGGCTTTGAACCCACGAACTAGCCTCCATCTCATCCTGATCTGAGGAGGAGATGCCATTTGAAACTGTCTTTTCTCAGGTGATTGAGTAGGAGGACATGGATCACATGAGACAAACGCGATTTGTCTAAAATCCTAGAACCTTTTTTTATATTTTTTGGAAACTATGTTGGACTTGATTGTTTGTTGCATCATGAAAATCTTGAGAAAGGGTACCGAACTATGAAATGATATGGAGAAATTGGGTGGGATCGCTGTAATAGAAGCCATGAGATTTTAGTAAACAAGTAGAATGTCTCCATGTAAAAATGGTACTGTTCACCGCTGAAATAGTCCATTAGATGGCTTCTACTGTGAAGTGGAGGGAGCTGGCAATACCAGCCTCGATCATAAGAAAGGTTTTCTTTTTTGGGAGCTCAAAATAATTTTTTGGAAAATGTTTCATCTTCCTATCAATAGTTTGCATTAATACCTTCCTTAAGCTTTTGAGGCTGTATCAAGTACTAAACTGCTATTAGCTCTTGTGCAATTGATTTTGTGGGTCGAAAGTGAAGCTTATCGTAGACAACCGACAATCCTACCTAAAGAGGCATAGAGCAACTTACATTATAACACTGGACCAAGCCTATGCCCCTCCACCCTCCCCGACCCCAACCACCCACCCCCGGAACCCCCCACCCCCAAAAAAAAAAAAAATTCCACCCGCCAGCAAAAAAAAAGAAAACCAAACACTAAAAAAAATTCAAAGCTCTCGACCAAACTACAGAAAGCAAATCATTTTCTCCAAAAAGTCTGCATCAAAAGCTTGGCATGATGTACCCTTGTTTCTACCTTTTTGGACGTTGCCATGTCTCACATCCCCTATTATGCTGTCTATGGTATAGGTCACAAATAAATCAGGCACCACAAAACATATTAAAACCCTCATCCCTCTCTTCCCTTACTCTTCACCTTCTAAGCAAGCTATCAAATAAGTTCGAAAAAACAGCAGGAATTTTAAAACAGAATCTGCATTTATAGCATCAGCAATCCATGGTTATGCTACCTATACTGCAGAAGCAAATAACATGTTGCATGATTAATCTATCAAGATTCCTTATAGATTCGTCCACGCCTGCTCCTCCAAAATAAAAATAAATAAATAACCAAAAATAAAAAGAAAATTGCAGAGAGATTAGCTCAACCTACAATCTGGCCCTTTAGGTTCACAATAGGGAAGAGAACCTAAAACTGCTCTGATTCCAACCAAGAGTTTCAAAGATTTTGGAGGGTACTGATTTCATAACAAGGTGCTTCCACTAATAGCCAATACTTGATCCTCTCTTGTCTATGGCAATGCAGTCATAAGAAATGAGTCTTGATTAATATTTGATACCTGATTGATGTATAGGACTCACTCGAGAAACAATATTGGGTATTTAAATGTGAGAGAATATTATGTCAATAAGGGAAACTCGTACTCCAAATATTTGGTAAAAAAAGTTCACTCCATCCCATACTGTTTTTTTTTTTTTTTGATAAGGCAATTTATTAAAAGAAAAAAGAATAGAAGAAACAATACAAAGGACTATACTGAGACCGCTAGACCAAACAAGCTAAAAAACTAATGAAATCTAAAAACTTTGAAAAAGGGAGAACCCAACATAGCATTCACCCACAAGAACAAGGACTTCAAAAAATTGCCCCTCAGACCCTCCATGGACAAAACCACACCCTCAAAACATCTCTCATTTCTCTCTCTCCATAAATTCCACCAAATACAAGTAGGGATCACTCTCCAAATAGCTAAGGCCCGAGGGTCTTTAAAATCCCTTTTCCAGCACAACAAAACTTCAGCTACCCTCCTAGGCATCACCCAATCATAGTCCATAATAGAGAGCACTAAGGACCACAACTCCCTAGCAACCAAACAGTGCAGCAAAATGTGCTCAACAGACTCCCCATCACATTTGCAAAGATAGCACCAATCTAGCACATCACTCCCCTCCTCCTCAAGTTATCAGTGGTAAGGATTCTTCCAGGGTGGCTTCCCAAACAAAGAAGGACGCCCTAGGCTGAGCTAAAGACCTCCAAATCTGTTTCCAAGGGAAACTCTCATCGAAATCCCTAACAAGACACGAATACCAAGATTTCACCGAGAAAGCACCATTCTTGGATCTCACCCATCTCATCTTGTCTTCAGCATGACTCTTCAAAACTTTAAGTAAAGTAAAGAGAAGAGCGCCGAAAACTCCTCCAACTCCCAATCATTGGCCCTCCTAACAAACTGAATATTCCACGAAGTACTCCCGGAACCCCTCTCCAAGCAGTCCGCAACCATAGCATTTTTATTGCATGCAAGAGAAAACAAAAAAGGAAACATATCCTCTAAGGATCTCTCACCGCACCAACGATCCTTCCAGAAACGGACTCTCAAGCCACTTCCCACCTCAAAATGGATGTTCTCAACAAAGGAATCCCATCCTTTGCTAATATTCTTCCAAAGACTAACACCATAAGAGCCATTGCATTCAAGAGTGTTCCACCCACCCAAAGCACAACTGTATTTCTCCATGATAACAATTCTCCACAAGCTATCTCGCTCAACCCCAAACCGCCAAAGCCATTTCCCAAGAAGGGCCCTATTAAACAAAGCAAGCCTTCTCAAACCCAACCCACCGCAACTAATAGGAGAACACACTTTCTCCCACTTCACAAGATGAAATTTCTGTACGCTATCATCACTTCCCCATAAAAAAATCCCTCTAAATCTTCTCCAACCTATTAGCCACCGCAATAGGAATAGGAAAAGAGACAAAAAATAAGTGGGGAGACAAGACAAAGTGGACTTGATCAACGTGATTCTACCACCCTTGGATAGATAGCACCGTTTCCACCTCGCCAACCTCCTCTCCGTCCTCTCGATAATATCGACCTTCAGGGAAACTCGTACTCTAAACCTAATTTCTTTTTGTTTTCATCTCCCTCTTCTTCCCTTCCGGAATGGATATCAATTACTTCCTTCCTTTGTTAACCTTACTACACATGAATTTTAAAAATTTTGTTTCTTTTTCCACATCATTCTTTGTATCACCTTTTTTGGTCTTCTCAAGTAAACCTAGCTATTTTAAGTTGCTTATAATTTTGAAAAGATTCAAGCCAAATCCAACTTTCAACCAGCAAGAAAAGTCCTCCTAACATGCGAATCTGATCCCATTCACCTTGGAAACAATCTGCGACCATCCTTAGCTGCAACCCCCAACTATCATGCCGGTGAATAAAACTAAGAAATTGGTCCTAAGAGTTCCAATTATCTCCTAATACTGTAGTTACGGCAAAAAAATGTTGCCTCTTGTCAATACGACTCCACATAAAAGGTAATTTAGTTCGTCCAGATGTATTATTTGTACCCAGGTTTGTCCACTTATATCTTCTGAACAAGCACCAAAAGTTTTCCAATAAGATATGCAAACTATGGTGCAAATGGTTTCTAAGAAGATCATGCCAACAAGACAACCGTCCTTCTCTAATTCCAGAAGTTGTAGGAGAAGATTCCTTAAAACAGATCTCCGGAATACTTGAGAAGTTTCATATATACTGCTGAAAGAATGTCACATTCTGAAGAGGATTCTTGAAGAACCATACAAAAAGCACAAAGATACTCTTTCCATATGAAGTTTTTCTTTCTCTAATCGCAATTATAATAAATCTAATCAAAATTCCATACTATAAATGCTTGAGCTCATTGAACATCATCACAGAACATGATCTACCAATTTAAACCATTTAACTATGCCTAATTTTGGTTATCCTAGTTGTTTACCAAAATAAGGGAGCTATTAGTCTAACTTGGCCCATAACAGATGCAAGTAGTCCAGCCTCAAATGTTACCAAGAAAAGTTCAAAGCAGTGGGCCAAGACAGTCCATAAATTCATTGATTCACATGAAAAAACAAAATAAGTGTGCTAACAATGGAAGACTTACCACTGAGATATTTTCCCACCGAAGAAATCAATGAATTGGGATACTAGAGATAATTGGGCCTCTCTCGAACTCAATGAAAACAGGTACTCATTGATGTCTTCGTACAATATAACTCTAGAAAGTTGTTCATCTGCTTCTCTATCAGATGTACTATCACGAGAGCCCCCAGCTGTTCATGGCCAATTTAAGTTTACAAATGTGAGCATTTAAGTGCAGATACAAACAACATTGGATGTCATAGTGAAGCTCCATTTGAAGGTGGAGGGAAGATTGAGAGAGAGAGAGAGAGAGAGAGACCAGATTTTGCACGAACAGGCATCCACTGATCATTGTCCCTTGATGACTCTTCTTCCGACCATCTAGTCCAAGTTGAAGTGTTTTTAACCTCACAACTAGCCTCAGTTTCAACATCAATGCCCAGCTTTTTTAGCAAAGCTTCAGTTTCATCTTCCAACTCGATATCTTCATTCTCAAATTCCTCTCGAAGCTCCACATCAGCCAAGTCATCATTGCCTCCATCTAATGAATTTCTACCACTATCCTTATCTTTGGATGGTAGCTCCGACCAACCTGTCCAACCACCTTTTTCCTCATCACTCGAGATCTCATCTTTAACAATATTTTGCCTATTCTCCTCCTCTTTTTCCAACCATGTGGACCAACCAAGGGCTCCTTCTTCTCCAACTCTGGCACCGTCACTATTCCAAAAGTGCTCAAACAGTCTCCTTTTACTCTGCTCAGTTAGCAGTAAAGAAGGAGAAAACCAACTAAACTCAATTTCTGCCTGAAATAAGGCAGTAGCTAACTCCTGGTAGCCGGCCTGCCACTCAAACCTGCAAAGACTGAGGAATATATCAACAAGACCAAGTTCTAGCTGAACAGTTGCTGTATCTGGAGAAAGCTTCTCTGTTGATTGGTGAACCTGCATTAACATTAGAAAACATAAAAACCAAATTAAGGTGACCTAAGATGCTCGGGGTGATTTTTTAAGAACTCCAAAGCTATTCCCTGAATAGCAGACAAGAAAAACAATGACAATGTTAAGATCTAAAGATATCTATAACCTATACCTCCTGCATATTGATTACAAAAATAACTTGAAACCCTAAAAAGTTCAGATGATTGCAAAACTAACAGAGTCCTTTCAATAGACAAAACCATATGGGAGCTGTTTATCAAGCAATGGATGAAACGCTGAGCTGAGATACATTGATTACCAAAGCATCAGATAAACAAAACAACCAATCTTATATTTGAAATCCCTTTTGCATTCTAATTTCATATAAGAAACAAGTTCAGACTTCAAGAACTAACCGCCCTACTGTCTTCCATTCCAAAACTATATAGGTTAATAGGTTTTTCTCTTTCCTTTTGTTTTCTTTTGCATAGATGTACATCTTTCTTCTCCAACTTGGCACCGTCACTATTTGCTCATGAGTTAGCAGTATTTTTCTGCCTGAAATAAGGCAGTAGCTAACTCCTGGTAGCCGGCCTGCCACTCAAACCTGCAAAGACTGAGGAATATATCAACAAGACCAAGTTCTAGCTGAACAGTTGCTGTATCTGGAGAAAGCTTCTCTGTTGATTGGTGAACCTGCATTAACATTAGAAAACATAAAAACCAAATTAAGGTGACCTAAGATGCTCGGGGTGATTTTTTAAGAACTCCAAAGCTATTCCCTGAATAGCAGACAAGAAAAACAATGACAATGTTAAGATCTAAAGATATCTATAACCTATACCTCCTGCATATTGATTACAAAAATAACTTGAAACCCTAAAAAGTTCAGATGATTGCAAAACTAACAGAGTCCTTTCAATAGACAAAACCATATGGGAGCTGTTTATCAAGCAATGGATGAAACGCTGAGCTGAGATACATTGATTACCAAAGCATCAGATAAACAAAACAACCAATCTTATATTTGAAATCCCTTTTGCATTCTAATTTCATATAAGAAACAAGTTCAGACTTCAAGAACTAACCGCCCTACTGTCTTCCATTCCAAAACTATATAGGTTAATAGGTTTTTCTCTTTCCTTTTGTTTTCTTTTGCATAGATGTACATCTTATTAGATTTTGATGATGTATTTTAAATTTAAATCTCACGAAGGGCAATTAGATTTGAAGAAGTTTTTTGCTCACCAATATCTGATGGTCCAATATGAAAGCATACCAGTCACTGGAACATGCAATATAAACGAGTACGTTTTCCCCACAAAAAAAAAAAACCAAAAACAAAACAAAAGCAGAAATAAAAGATGATGGCAGCTGAACAATTACAATAACGATCTGCAGGGAAAGAAACCAGAATACGTTAGAATGAGAACCTGCCTAAAGTGCTTGCTGCATGCAACAGACACAGCTTGGATTGCATGTGCATACATTTTTCTCATGTCTGAAACCTTGAATCTGGAGAACTCGCCTTGAACAACACGCAGGAACTCCCTCCACAACTTGTGGTTTCCCGGATGCTGCATGAGTATCTTTTCCCATCTACCAGTCAAGACATCAGTGCTGTCTCTCCTCTGGTAAGCCTTCAGAAGACAAAGCAATAAATCTTCATTATCTGGGTTAAGCTCAGCCGCCTTCTCCAGTATGCTAATCTTCTTTTCAAGAGTCTGCAAGCGAGCACCTTTCTGGGGTTGCATAGCTGCAACCCTGTCCTGGAATTCTGCAAAATCCAACCAGAACTTTTCATTGTGTGGGTGCTCCCTTGTCAGTTTGTTGAACTCCCGTGTTTTGCGAAGAACTTCATCTTCCCAAGATTCTTCAACCATCGAAGTTCCTGATGCAGAACTACCATCAACACCTTCCTCAGAGGTTTGAATGTCTGATAAAGGAATGAATTCATCCTCTGTAGATTTTCGGGGAGCAATAAGACGAACACGCTTTAAGTTCTTATGGCGCTCCAAAGCTGCATATTTTGCCGACCAATACCGACCAGCAGATACTAGTTTACCATCCAACGCATCGACATCGCCATCTCTATCCAATACTGAGACCCTCTGGTTCCTATGGTACAAACCTTGAAAATCAAGCCCGGATAGCTTTAAAGGATTATAGGGTCGGTAGCGAGCTATGTCCATTCTGCATTATAGACAGCCAGGCTCTGCTTAAAACGACAGCTTCTAAAACAATAACCTCAAAGTGCACCATTATTCGTTTGTTGGCCACGGGAAGGTGGAGTAGGGGAGGTGGGAAAAGAAACAAAATAAACAATTTGAATGCAAGATTCCTCTACATCACAAGGACTATCAACAATGCCTGAGAACCATACTGGTACACAATGAAGAAACAAGAACAGACTAGGCGAGGCAATCTTATCAATCTTCGAACAACTGTCAGTCTTGCATGTGTGAAAAACAGAGACTAATAGTTCAAGGGCCACCAAGATTTACACGTAGGACCTAAAACAGGCCACTTTAATCCTATGTTACACAAACTGTTGGTCATATACCAGGTGACTGTTCAAGGGCAATGAACCGAAAGCTTATGGTGACAGTGCTGAGGGTAACAGTTTTTCTTACAAGAATGTAATTCAAAAAGAAAAGAGTATGGAATGCGAAATGGGTTTCCAAACTATCCTCCTAGAGTTTACTGATGTGAACTCCATCATTTACAATCTCAAATTTAAGAAGATTAAAGTAAAAAAGATAATGATAATGGAGATTTGCTAGAGAATTGAGTAAAATATACAACGATCTAGAGAACATAGATCTAGGCAGATTCCATTAAACTTAAGGGTAATTGCAAGGGAACTTATTCATCTCTGACAAGAATATCCATGGAGACAAAGTTGTCAGCATTCCAAAGCTTACTATTATCACCACGACCAGATCTCTCTTTCCAACATACCAATACCTCCACAACCTTCCTAAGGACGCCAATGCACTTCAAATAAAGGTGGCATTACAACACTTTACACAGTATAACCAAAAATGATCCAGTGTCTCACAGCTATTTGTGCTTGAATAGCATCAGCCCTTGATAATTTTATCCTCGGCTTAAGATTGTCAACTTCAGAATTCAGTCAATGTAATTGTCTAAATATAAGTTATATTTTTCAGAGGAACATCGCAGACCAATGCTCTTTCCAAGGGAAATTATATATATATATACATATATAGACCCACTTAGACATCATACAAAGATAAAACATTAAATCTTCCATTCCATGTCAGTCTACAAAACATTCTACTCCACCCTGACCCAACATGGAATTGAAACATGACAAATCAAAATCTAATCAACAGGCTCAAAAATGTTCCAACTTTTGTTTTCATTTGCACTAAAAATTTAAATTCTTAAATTAAACGTTGCTACCCAAAGCACTGAAAAGATCAAGTGTTCAAACTTTCATTTTAAGCATCCAATGAGGTTATAAATAGTTACAGCACGTAGAAAATAGTCACACATTTTTGTCATTCTTGTTCAAAGGAATTGAATCACCAAATATTTCAAAATAAAGTGCAAAGCTCAATGCTTCATTGGGTTCCCGAGACGAGAAAGGCAGTCCACTCCAATTGAGCATAACAAAAATGAGGAATCTAGATGAGGCAAATTTGTGGCTACCAGAACCAGCACAACTCAAACTTTAATCTTCTCCGCAGAGTTTGACGCAAGGAAATACAATTCTAGTTCCAAAAAGCTAAAAAGAGGCCCTAGAACCTGCACTTGTAAGCAAACGTGCAGTAAAATCAGTGATGAGTACCTGTAAAGGCCACCGAAAGCCAAGTTATCGGGATCCCCACGCGAATCGAAGTAATAATCTTTTGAAGGTTTGGTTTCGGAACCCGCCCAAGCTCGAACGTCGGACTTTCTCGCGCGGTAATCGTCCGGTCCTCCTCTCTCTTTGGACCTCTTCCTCTTCCGCTTCTTTTTCCTCTTGATGTCGTTCCTTCTGTCACGCTCAGACTCAGAGGAAGATTCGAGATAGTCATAGGAAGGCGGGGGCTTTGTTTCAGGTCGTTTATCTTTCAGCCGTTCTTCTTCTTCTTCTTCTTCCTTTAAGTCTGGTTCCAGCTGGTTGGAGAGGGTGGTGGTCAGGTTGGAAACGGCGTCGTTGATAACGGAAAGGTCGGCGGTGAAGCTGGAGTTGGAGAGCCATTGGGGAACGCTGGCGGGGGTTAGGGAGCTTTGCTGAGAGCGGGAGGCGTCCAAGGTGGGAAAGAGAGGGAAGAGAGAAGCTTTTGGTTCTTCTTCTGCTTCTTCTGCTGCTGCTGCCTCTGCAGGTTTCTCCTCCATTGTAAAGAATCACAGGAGACAACGTCCAGTGACTCGGTTTATCGACTTGTTCGGATATGGATTTGGCAAGAGTCCGTGCCGAGTCGAGGCTACTTCAAGGCTCTTGGCTATCAGAGCATCAGATCAATTATGCGCCGAAAACAACATTAATCGAAAAGCATTTGACTGAGAAAAAAGCACAAAAATTAAGGTCTGAGAAGTGAACTAGCTCTAGCTTTGTTAATTTGCTTTAGAAGAATTAATTAAGAAAAAAGGGAAGGGAATTGGTAGACAATATATATATTTAGTTCATAAGCATGTAGTATCGGGTGAACAGACATTTTGGCCATTCTAATTAAGTTTTCCTATCAAATATATCTTTCATTACAATAAATATAAAAAAAATTTATTTAAATCATCTCGCTCAATAAGGTTGAGAAAAAATTCCGACCAAAATCAAAATTTCAAGTTCCGTAATTCTGGCACATATCAGAATTGGAATCGAAATGTATTTTTTATATTTTTCAGAATCGAAATTAGAATTGAAAATTTCGGCTGAATTAGTGAAATTTCCAATTTTGATTTTTTTAATTATTTTTAAAAAATATGGTTCAAAACCTTGTAATTTTAAGTAAGGTTTTGGGCAAAAGTTTATTTTATTTTAAATAGGTTTAAAATATTGTAATTTTAAGATAGGGCTCACAACCTTTTTTTTATGCCCATAGTTTTTAAATGTAGTAATTTTATTTTAGATGAATGTTTTATTTTAAATTTTGAATGAATATTTATTTTACATGTTATTTATTATTAATTTATAATATATAACAAAAAAATTTGTATAAAATTCCGACCTAAAATTCATAATGGGCTTATTAGAGCCCAAAAACATCTAACAAAAAAAATCTCACATAATGAAACTAAAATTTCTAATTCCATTAAACCAAATATTTGATTTCAGTGAGTATTGAAACGGAAACCGAAATAAGCCATTATTGTTCTATGCATTCCGATACTCACCCTTATCACTCAACACTTTTTCATTAATTCCAATAAAATTTTATTTTTTATTAATTTCTCTCACAATCTCATGAAACTTTAATCCACATCAATTATACAATATTCCCAAAATTTTGATTTGCAAACACCACTTGATCGAACTCATTGTTCTCACTTATCGGGATTACTATTTTAATCCATCTCAACCTAAAATTGAAATATGCTTCAATGATGAACCAATACCTCAACCATACTGGTAAGAGATGGTTGTGATTTTTAAAACGAATGACAAGCTTAAAAATAGTTCAAAATCCCAAAAGGAAATGCAGTACTAGGTGGGAACTCACGCCAATTTCCTCAAGATCATTATGTCGAATACATGGTGTGCTGCCAACCGAACAAAAAACAGCACAAAGAAGAAAAAAGGGGCTGCACTAGAAGAAATAGATTGATTCCCAGCCACATTGGATTGTCGCTCTTACGGCTTCAGATTGCCTTGAGGCAGCAAGTCTTGTGTCACAAACCAATCAAAATTTCCATACGAAGCTATTTCACAAAATATTACTAAATAACCTAAAAGAATTGTCACACATCATGTACAACAAGATCTTAAATCTTCTCGCACCAGTTCAAACAAAGGAAAGCAAGAACCACCCCAAGAGTACGCGTGAGAAATTACATTCTTGATTATGGTTCACTGGAATACCACTTGGAATGGGGAAGGACAGACACGTATCACCAAAAATCCAAACACACCTCTAAATGCGGTGGCAGAGATGTAAGGGGCAATGTCTATTTGAAGATCACTGCCGGGAATCCAAACGTGGCTCCTTCCCCCTTGAATGAGATAACCCAAAACCAAGCTACAGGGACCTACAGCATGGCAGCTCCCCCCAACAGAATCTTCAGACGGTTCAAGATGATATGGGTTCATATGGGTACGACAGCCATGGGTGCTTCAAGGCCTCGGAAGCCGAAGGGCGCTTTTTGGGGTTTACCTCAAGTAGATGACCAACAAAGTCTATGAAGCCTTGATCCCCCATTGGCAATCGGTGCCTCATTGATGTCTTCTTCGGTATCAGGTATTCCAGCCTATTCGTTTCCTGTAGAATGGTAAAACAGCAATGTCTTCTGTATCATATACACAACAAGACCAAAACGTTTTGAAAGCAATACTAACAGATTAAGAACAAGCATTTTAATTTGTTTCAGTACATATCAGTAATGAGTTGAAATTAATGCAAATAAAACTTAATTACCTAAACAAAAGTATTATGCAAGAGAATTAGGCTTATAGTGCAAAAAGTTTGTGTACCAAAGTAAGGAAGAAAGTCAGCTCCAACTAGATTATATGTTAAGGTGAAAAAGTAATTTCAACTGGTTACCAGTATGGCTACCTAGAGTACCAGTCCCACAATGAATCAAATTTTGTTGATACAAGTTAACTTACAAAGTGGCCTAGGAAAAACAAAAAAAGTTAAGCTACTAAGTGTCAAAAAGAAGACAATGAAAGTACTCAATGGAAGCTGCAGTAGCATAGCAGGTGACATCCAAGCGTGGAAATTCCTAATATCTAAAGTAGACACGCAGAGAACTCCTTAGAAGCCAGTGGGAGCTCCAACTTGTATCCAAGAAAAAAAAAATAGAAGCCACTGAAGTGGCCAGGTTGCTTTCTGACAATCATGAGTAAGACGTGTGTGGTATGGTAGATTATGCCAGATCACATATGGGTCAGGTCACTATTAGTCATTATTCCATTTACAACCACATTATTTTGCAGGACATGAAGATCTGATGCCTACTAATAATAAAGGATATCTGGAGAGAGAGAGAGAGCGACAGACAGACAAACACAGAGGCACTGAGATAGAGAAAGTGGGAACTGATGCATAGAAAAAGAAAAGGGAAAGTGTACAGTGAGATAATGTTGCTGGAAATGGAAGTCGAAGGCAGAGAGCAGTATCAGGTAATAGGGCTTTCAGAGGTAGGACGCGTTGTTTGTTGTTGGTGTTGGTTTGGTGGGTGGGGGTAGGAGAGAAGGGGGAGCGGGGAGGTCAGTTTTACTGTCTTCAAAATTGGCCTTATCATTTTCAATCCATATTATGCATGTTGATGTCTGTTATTCATCTATTTAACCAAAAAGGTAGCATTGTACATATTACACTTTCATGCCAATAAATAACTGTATTCTCATATCCTATATCTTAAAGAATTAACACAGCCTCATTTCTGTTTCTTGTAAATGTATCACAGCCTCGTAGGCTAGGGTTACTTCTTAAAATTACACAAGTGACGTGGATTATGTTGGAAAATGTAAGATCCAATGCCACTAGTCATCAGACCAAATGGAATCTCCTCCCACAGACAAAAGATGGAAGGCAAATCACATATTCACTTCCACATTCTTCTACCAATTGAATCTCTACTGATTCAAAAGATAACATACCTAGCAAGAATTTAATATTTGAAATAGGTGTGGGGAAGGATTGGGAGTGGGGGTTGGCCTAATGAACTCCCACAGGCATGCTGGTTGGCAGCCTGCATGTGGCAGTCCATTTTGGTTTATGGCCATTGTTGGACAACCAATCCTGATCCCTCTCCACTTCTCAGTATAGTATACGGTTATCATCAGGATCAAAACCAATGGACATGTCAATATATACTCTTCAATCCATAGAAATTAATTACTTACAGTATTCCAAATTATAACTTTTACCTGATTCCGTTCATAGAGCATGTGATTTTTTGTAAAATATTTGTATGTATCCCGTCCTTTGGCAAGCATGCTTTGCGCAATGGGACCAATAATTCCAATCACCCGAGCTAGCAAAGTTGCAGGTGAATCATTTTGGAAGAGAACCTGCATCATTGCAAAGTCAATTTCAACCATTTGCAGCAGAATCAAGTAAAAGAGAGATGGCAAAATAATTAACCACAATTCAGTAAGAGTGGTTTTGAAAATAGTCAATGCGTCAACCTCAAAGCAAGAAATATGCCAACGAAATAATAAGCCCATATGAGACAGTTAGCGTTTATATGCATATAACAAGGTTTGGTGTATGACTTACGTTGCCAGTACAAAGTTCTGCCAAGATGCACCCAAGTGACCATACATCTATCTTCTTATCATATGGAAGACCTAAGATAACTTCTGGGGCTCTATAGGACCTGGATTGAACATAGGAGCAGAGGTGATCTGTCTCAAAACAACTACTCCCAAGATCAATGACCTTCACCTCACATCTACTGTAACTTTTGACCAATATATTCTCAGGCTTCAAGTCACAATGTATTAGGCCAAGACCATGCAGAAACTGAAGTGCCTCGAGACATTGAATGGTAATTGACTGCAAAATCCAACCCAATTAAGGATTATGCCAGCATGGCCAAAAAATGAAAGAAAAAACCATTTAAGAAGAAAAAGACACCCCACAAACCTGCAATCTTGGCATCGTGAAGTAAACCTCCCCTCCTGATTCTCTATTAAATTTGTGAAACTCATACAGGTTTGCCTTAAGAAGTTCACATACTATTAATAGATGCTCCTGCAAAATAAGTTAAAGGTAGCTACTCGTCAATTTTTTTTTTTCAATATTGCACCAATTGAAAATCATGTCAAACACCAATGAACATCAAGACCAAATATGACTAATGCAATTGACATATGGTAGAGCCCAGACAAGATTAACAGAAATTGAGTTTTTCCTTGAGAAAACCATCTATAAGAAAGCATGACAAATTGCAAACTACTTGAATATCAACAAGGCAGACAAGGGCTGCATCTAATAACATGTGCAATAAGCAACAAATCTCTACGAAAGGTTCTGGACATAGAGACAGTTACATTGCACTGAATCTGGAGCCTGACTTGGTCAGAAACTGCTAAAGAAAATTACTAATCATGACTGTCATGCACATTGAACTGTTGCTAAGATGTTTGTTAAACACAAGTTACCAGTTGTTCCATGCATTGACCTAATAAGAATATTTCTACATCTGCAATCAATGAAAGTGTCAGCTTGACTTACTTTTAAGGTTTTTATTTGCTTTGATGAAAAAGGTGCCGAAACCACAGACATTTTTTTTTTTTTGATAAATAAGTTAACCTTTATTAATGAAGAAACGAAAATAGTTGACAGTACAAGAGACTACACTGAAACAACTAGAGCATACAAGCTAAAAAACTCAAAAAAGAATGCACTTGATTTATAAGGCATAAAAGATATAGGAGAACAAAGTGACATGAAGTATATGCAACTCTCATTACTCATTGCATTAGTTAAACAGGAAAAATTAAAAAGTTATACTGTCAAAACACCAAATAGACAAATCAGTATCCCACGTCCTGTTACCAGCCACAATAACTAAACTAACTCCTAATTGAACTGGGATCATTTTCAACGGATCCTCACTAACTACTCAGGGTCACCAACATCCATTTTTTCCCACCATTCTGTCTTATTTGAATCATACACCCTACTGTTTCAAAAATAACTCAATACCTTAAAACTGAAAAGCAACCGTACATTGGGAGAAAGTTGCAGTCTTCTGGTGCTAATACATAGTGAGTTTGTTTACTGCATTGGGTCTCACATGTAGGCACTAGAAGATGGCAAATGCAATGATTTGTGGGCACATTTCTCCAGTGTCAAGAGCTTAAAGGCAACTATAACAGGAGTCCGAAAATTTTACGAATAATTGATGACCAACAAACGATCACTAGGAACAAACAAAAAGAGAAGGGCATAAGAAATTTAAGCATATGTTCTCTACTATGTTATGGCTCCCTCTCACAAATTGAATACACTCCTCCCATAAAGCTCTTGGAACTGACTAAACGACAGACTAGCCACCATTGTCAACTTCTAACCAAGATAAGACAACAACTTGCCCATCCCACTTAAATACCCACCTGAGTTCAAAAAAAACCTATGCTATGCTATATTGGTGAAATACTGGACATGTGTGCTATTCGTAGGACTTTCAGCAACTCAGTAAAGGAAGAAACAAACTAGTTTAACTAGTACATGGACATGAATCAAACAGCCATAACAGCATCAAAAATCAAGAAGAGGTTAATAACATTTCCACTTACTCGATAATAGAAATAATCATACAATCGGAGGATGTGATACTTGTCACCGGGATCATGCTTATTCACATACTTGAGAAGCTTTATTTCATCAAGACTCTGATCAAAAAAATCCTTGTTGTTCTTTATAATTTTCACACAGACATCCATGCCTGTATGCAGGTCGTGCGCTTGTATAGCTTTACTGAATGCAGCTGACCCAAGATACTCAGTAACATGATAGCGCCCAGCTAAGACCGAATTTAGAACAACGTGGAAGTTCTTGTCCTCCTCAAAGCCAGTTCTGGGCAACAACAGGCGTATTGTAGTAATATGTTAGGAAATAGGAAAGTGTACAAACTGGAAGGCCTGCTTGCTTTGGCAGCATGAAAAAGTGAATTGGGATAAATGATGTAACTACAATTTCCAACGAGTTATAGCTCAAATAGTACTTCCTCCACCGTAAGGTCATGGTGGAGAGAGAGGCCGTGTTCCAGACCCACTGGGTGAGTGCATACGTGTGCAAGAAAGTCACAACCCACAAAAAAGATCTACAATATAATATAGATGTAAATAGCAGCATGTCAAGTCCAAGAAATAAAAAGAACCAGCAGGAAGATGAGTATGTAGGAAAAGACATGCCTGTTTTTCCTATGCACGATCTTGAGGTTAAAGGTCTCAAACTCCTCCTCCTGAGCCTTTATCTGCCTTACTTGCTCTTGCACAGCAGCTGCCTCGTCATCCTCAAGTGATGCTGCTGGATCCTCTTCCCTTTCAGCAGCAGTTTTTTTGTCCTCTTCTCGCTTCACATGCTCTCTCTCATCGTAACCATAATTAGAGAGTGATGACGGAGAAGAATCTGTGGATCTCACAGCATTAGCATTATTTTCATCCCTGGAACTTTTGACAGGCGAAGAATCAGTGCTTTTCCGCCTCCACGAAGCAAGCATGTCCTCAGACGTCACCAAAGCAGTAAGACGGTCATCAGTTTCATCACTGATTATGGTATTACAGTTATTTGACCATAAAGATTTACCAGAGTTTGCCTGCTCCAACTTCCCATCCCTCAGTGGTGGGGGGAAGGAAAATCCCCCATCAGGATGGTTTTTCATCTGCATGCTTGAACCCTTCTCATTCCCAACTACGTATTTGTTGGCCTCTAGATTAGCAGTTCTCTTTCTATCTCTGTTTGATCGATCAACATATTTCTTGTCTGAGTCATGATGAGGATGTCTAGAGCCACCAATTCCAACATCATGATCACGGAAATATTCTACATCCCCTTCACTACTGCCTCCAACCAAACTTTCTCGTACTTCACTCCCCATGTCTGCAGCATCACTATTAATCCCTACACCAATTGACCGAACTGAACCATGTTGATCATCATCCATACAAATATCATCTAGCCGTGACCTCCCACACTCATTGAGGACTTTCCCATCCCCTAACATGATTAATTCATTTGTCTGAGTAACGAAGCCCTGCCAGACAGGTTCCGAACGCATCAGATTCAATTCTTCTTCATCCATCAATTGTCCATCATATTGAGCAATCAAATCATTCTCATCAGTCCTCCCATACATATCAGTCGCTGCCAACCCCATAGGATCATCTGAAGCTGTAACTGGCTCCACATTTTTTGCTTGAAAATACCGCTCACCAGAAAAGTAAGAATCCTCCTCAGCAAAAGATTGATCATCATCCTCATCTTTGGTTGGAGCTCTTTCTTGTGGATCTGGGACACTGCCATGCCCAGTGCCCTTTTCATTGTCACTTGGGTAATCAATTTCATGAGCCAGAAACCAGGCCTCATCCTCAATAGGTTGTCTCATGTATCCAACATCCTCATCATCGTCGTACTCATCAGAGTCCCAATACTCATTTGGATAGTCAACAGATTCACTTAAGCCATCTCCGACAGTGGCAAAACCAGAAACCAGATCAGATGTATCCTCTGCAATTCCCTGACTTACAGAGAGCCAACTACCTCCCGGAATCCTTTTCCCTCCTGTGCATTATCAAAAGTTGTAGATAATTAAGTGATCAGCCAAAGAGATATATAACCAGAGCCTCATTTATACTAGAATTTGAAAACAAAGGAGAAACAAGAAAAAGAAAAGGAAGGATCACAAATTGACAATCAAGAGATTGAATGGAATTGATATATCCAAAAATTGGGATCTGTTCCAGATGCATTCAACATCTCTTCGATCTAAGTAATCAGCCATGCTTGCTTAAACAATATAGCTACAAAGATAAGATTCCAAGGTTTCACCAGCCACAGAAATGCATCCACCACATTGTGGAACTTCAAACAGGAAATGATGCCACATCTTTAGCTTTACCTTAACACATTTTAACTGCAATGTGATAACATATGCACACAAGAAGCACCTGACATGTACCAAGTTGTTGGATCCTAAACTGCAATACAACTGCCCAGACCAACAACATAAGTTTTCGTATTTTTTTTTTTTCTGATAAGTTAGAATTTTATTGAAAAAGAAAGAGTGTTAGCAGTACAAAAGACTGTACGAAGAATATCTAAAGCATATAAACTATAAAGCTACAAAAATCCAAAAGGTCCACAAAAGGACAACCCAACACCGCATTAGCCCACAGAAAACGAGACTGCAACATCTGACCCCTTAAGTACTCCATCAATAACGCCTTATCGTCAAAACATCTAAAATTTCTCTCCCTCCATAAACACCACCAAATACAGGAGGGTATCATCTTCCAAACCTCCAAGGCTATCGGGTCATCAAATTTCCTCTTCCAACATATCAAAAACTCAACCACCCTTCTAGGCATAACCTAAGAAAGGTACAACACAAGTTTTCGTATTTAGAACAACTTACAAAAGTTTTGGACATAATGTCCATAGAATAGGTGTGCATATGCGTGTGTATTTATATATGAAGTTCATGAATCCTAATGTTGATCACAAGGGGAACAAATTGAAAACTTGGGGAAGAAGCCAATAGTCTTCATAATGCAAAATTTTCCAACGTTACTTTTTATATGGGGGAATTTATTATGAAAAGGGAAAGAAAAAGAAACATCATGTGCAAAAGGCAACATTACAGGCTGGACTCCCATAATGTAACACGCACACGCGGATGCAAGAATATACAAAAATAAGAGAAGGGATAGGGATAGGTCTTTCAAGTATAATATAAAACACCAACACAGAGTTATTCTGGTTTGTGGTTTGATCAGCAATGAAAGAAAACAAGTCCCATCAATGGTATGCCTAAAATGGCAATGCTAATACATGTTACAAAACCTAAGCACATGCTACACCAATGAATTATAGCTCGACCAGCACTACCCCTATAAGAGAGGGTGGATGACAAGCTGGGCAGTTAAGATTCACTGGATGCAAGTATAATTTACAAATTACTTATAAAAAAAAAAAAAGCAATTATAATTTACAAATCAAAAGGAAAAAAAATTGCTTGTAATTTATGAGAAGACACCTGCAAGGGATCCATCGAAAGAAAATAATTTCCGTCAAATCATTTCTTCTAAGATCTATCTACTCATCCCCAATAGTAATTTCTTGCAAGAAACATTATTATATTGATGCTTACAGCCAGTGACCCTTATAGAAGAACTAATGAGTTCTATTTAACATATTCACCAAGTAATATAATGCTGACACTAAATAGAACATCAAACATGGAATTTGGCCCATGTTCTTCCATCTATCGCCTAAGGGGCTAAAATTTAGTAAGTTCCAGTTGAAACTGCTCCCAATGCTTCAGTTTTTTGGGAGACAAATGAATACACAGCAGGTTTTAAATTCAATAGTTTCTGTGGAGTATTTAAACCAATATTACACTATTTCAGTAATTGTCTGATTATCTGGCATATAGAAGCCTAGAATTCTATTTATTTCAAGGGACAATAGATATTTTGGATTTTCCTTAAGGAAATTGAAGTATAGGATGGTTGGTAGCCAGACTATGATCTTAGTGTACAAATTCATTAGGATTCCTCCTTTCTATCGACATCACTTGCAAATATAGCTAGTAGCCTAAGGTATCCAATTAGAATTTTCTGGAACGTTATACTACATTTACCGTAGAACTACACTTAATACTCCTACCAGCATGCGCACATATGTAATGATAAACTAATGCGATTGCTGACGAAAAGAAAAATAGTTGCAAGCAAAAGAATCCTCCAATCATCTCCATATGAGCTAACCTGCAGAGTTAATCTCTTGTCCAATGGGAACATCCAGAAATGACCCTATAAGGAGAGCATTATCGATACCAGTGAGTTTTGCACCAGGTCCATCTCGCTCATACTTTTCCTCCCAATTAATATTCAGTGGCTTTTCCTCTGACTTGAGTTTAACAGGTGGCAACCTAGGAAATTCTTCCTTCTGATTCTCGGATGCCAACGGAAAACTCAAACTGCTAATACTTTTTTGGTCAGAACCTCCCTGCAACTTACCAAAGTACAAGGCTCTTCCCACCTCATCCGCCTGTTCTTTTACTGCTGCCCTAGCTTCAATCATTTCTGACTTTCTCTTTCCTTCTTTTTTGTCAGAAACTGCAGCATGATCATAACTGGTTGACAAATCCACCTTGGAGAACGGAAAAACCGTCTTAACAGAACAATCTTTCCACATATCAGAAGACGAATTCGTGAGCTCCTCATTTCTTGACCATGGGTTATCAGCAGATTTTTCTTTGAAATATGCACTGCCGGTCTTAAGTTGCTGATCAAGTTCCTTTGGCTCACTTGCTTGGGTTCTCTCAAACTTGGGTTCCACATTAGCTTTACTCGTACTTCCAAGCCATGAAGTTCTCTTTTCACCAGATAAAGTAATATCTTCTCCAGTCATGAGAGTGGCATTACCAGCATCAGGAGCTTCGCTCATACGATATCTAGGTTGTCCTGGTATCTGGAGTTCTGAATACACGGTAGTAGTACTTCTACCATCATTCTGATGAGCCCCAGCAGGACCATTACTAGGAGTGAACTTCCAAGAATACAAATCAAGCACAGTATCTTCTGAACCTTTCAAGAAACTGAAGCTCTTGTCACTCGTCCCAACTGATTCATTATTTTTGTTCCTCTCACCACTAGAAGCAGCATTCTTCCATTTGCTGGCTGAACCATTACTACCTGTCCCACACTCTATCTCTTTCACAATTAATTCCTTCGAAACTTCACGACTATCCTGAGAGACTGAACTTTCATTTTCCACTACCTGTTTGACCCCATTCTCCTCCTCTGTCACATTACCCGAGTCCTTATCCTTGTCTCCTATCATAAGCCTCTGAAGGAAACCATTCAAATCTGGACGGTTATTAAGCTCACTGAGCAAAGCTGCCTCAGCTCTTGTGAAGCGATTTCTCCGTAGAAATTCCAGAATCACATCAACTGAGTTTGGTTCTGCCATTTCTAACCTCAAAACCTACAAGTAGGTCTCGGAAAGAAGCATCTACTGCACCTGCAGAAACCAAGCAAAACAACGTCATTCGGAGCATTAAAAAAGAAATGCTATTTTCTTATTGCACCATAATTTGCCAAGAAAAATCAGGAACCACCCCCCAAAAAAAAATTACAACAAAGAATCTGAAATGTACTGTGTACAAACCATACCTCGTGTAAGGCTCAAACAAGTGGCGGCATTTTTGTCTTCATGCGTCCTGAACAAGAAGGAAAACCTAACATTTAGAATTCCAAAAAGTTTCCTTCCCACTTTCCCACATTTTCCGAACAACCAAGCAGAGCAAAACTTTGATCCTTTCTTTTCTCTCTCTATCACTCGGAAAACGTTAAAACCTAAGTCGCAGAAGCAGTCAAAAGCCCAGCTTGCCTGGCCCTTAGACAAAGAATCAGGCATTAATATCGCGGATCCGCAGATTGGCAATATCAAATCCCCCGGATTCCCAATTTCCTTTTCCCACACCTCTAACCCTAAACCGCAATTTCCACTGCGGAACTCAATTTCTACCCCCAGTGTAGAAGGCCAAAAGCACTTTTCTCGAAAAACCAACTTAAACCAAGATCTGACATTCTGCTTATACGCTGATTTTTACGGGTTTCGTGGAAAAGCAGGAATGTGTTCAAAAATGGAAAGATTAAAAAAAACATATATAAAAAACAAAATAGAGATAAACGAGGAGGAGGAGCACCTGAGGCCGGTAGTGGCCGGTCGCTGCTTTGTGATGTGTTGTTGTTGTTGTTTTTTTTTTTTTCTGTTTGCCCCCTTCTCTCTCCCCTCTCTCTCTCTACTGTGCCTTGTAGGCTTTAGGGTCCTCCTGGTACCTGCGCTCCTGGATTGGACCAAGAGGTTCTTGGATGCTTTTGGATTTATTCACTAAATTCTATTTTATTTATGCTGTTACCCTCTTAAACATTTTCAAGTTTTTCCCTCTTCACGTGTTCCTTCCCCCCCCCCCCCCAAGAAAAAAAACTCTCCTCATTTTTGTTTTTCTTTTTTTCCATACCAATTTTTCAGATATTGTGTCTATTTATTATTTTATTAAGTTTTAAATTAAGTTCAAAATAAAACATAATTAGTTTTATTAATAATTAATGTTTTTATAAGTATTATTAATAATTTCTTAAAACAAGGAGGATGGGGGTTGCAAGTTATTGTTTTCTTTTTCTTTTTATTTTTATTTTTATTTTTAAATAGGCTTTAAGGAGTGTGTCCTTAGTCCTAAGTACTGAAGAGGAGGACATGTACTTATGACTCCTTCTGTGTCGGGAGTCCTCAAAGGCAGTCTACCCCAAAGTTGCTCTGGGTTTGGATGATTTTGAACTGTGGGGGTGGAATTGGGTTGACAAAAGTTTGACCCAAGACCCCGAATCCAAAACCGCAAAAGAAGAAACTTGGCTTTATATTGAACTTGGATTTCTTTACGTGGACGTTTGGAAAATAATTGTTTAATATTATTTAGTCGTGTTCAATCAAAGACCAATACTTTAAGACGTAAACAAGATAGTGTTGGGTTTTTCTTATCTACAAAAAAGGAAAAAAAAAAAAAAAAGTAGTGTTGGGTTTGAATCTGACAGCATCTCTTGGATGAAAATATTAAATTGTAAAAAAAAAATATCTACTTCTAAAAATATACGAGGCTAGATCTCTATTTCTAAAGATTGTATTTGACTTGTACATAGAAGAGCCTGTTTATAGGACTTAAATCACGAAGAAACCACATTTTTATCTGATGTTTGTTTCTTAAAAAATTTAGACAATTCTTAGGGTATGGTCGTTTTGTAAAAAATTATAAGATTTTTAGGATTTTTTTAGAATTGAGAATATTTATGTAGATTTGAGTTTTATAGGTTTTTGTGTAAAAGTTAGCAAAATTTTTTAAAGATATTTAATTTTTGTTGAAGTTTGTAAAAAGTTATAAAGAGAGATGATTTGATGTAATTGTTTAATAAAAAAGTATTGAGTTAGGTGAAAAAATATAGAGAAAGAATATTTGTTATAATTTTTTTAAAAAGGTATTAGAGTTTGTGTGAAAAATTATTGGAGATTGTGTAAAAGGTATTGGTGTTTGTATATGAATTTTTGAGATTTTGGATGTTCGTTTTGTATATTTTGTTGAATCCTATTGTATTCTAAAATACTTTTGCAAACGAACATGTCCTAAATCTCAAAATCTTAATAATAAAATTTACACAAATTCCAACACATTTTCACACCAACTTCGATACTTTTTTTATAAATAAAAAATTATATTAATCATTTCTCTCTTTATTTTTTTAACAAATATCTTTTTTTAAACAAATTTTATTACTTTTTCATTAAAAAATGAGATAGAAGTGGTGTGATTTCAAGAGACTTAGAGAGTTAGACTAGGTAGAAGTCACTTAGAAACCTAACGGGGGATTATCCGAAACTCCTTCTCATCAGAAATTAGTTTTCTTACTTTATAACATATTCTAATAAAATTAATAAAATTCATTATACGATCAAATAATTTTAAACTTTTTCACTATTTTTTTATAAATACTATAAAAAAATTTAATAACTTTTCTTATAAACTCAAAATTCTTAAAAATGTTGCGTCTCAAAACATCACTAGCAATTATGGTACTAAGAACATTAAACTCTAAACACTCTTTGATGCCGAGCTTGGGTTGGTAGCCGAAGACAACGCCAAGTGCCGCCCAGGCCGATCGAGTTCAATGTGGTGGTAATATAATATTATTGATCCAGACCCAGCTCAATCTGGACGCTAGTCTATTTGACTATAAAATGAAAAGACGTTGGCTTTTCGCACTCCTTTACACTCTTTTAACTCTCCAGCATCTGTGAGCCTATTGATTAAAGAGTCTACTGAGGATCGTTATAGCTGTTGAGCAGATGAAACGACAGGCTGCTGCTAAATATTGGTTTGATACTGTTGACATGTACATGAGCAAATGTTTATTAAGAATGTTCCAAAGAACCGGAATGGGAAGTGTGAAGAATGTGACTGTCTTTTGATGTTTGATTATAAAAAAAATTTAGTAGTAAAAATTTTGGGGTATTAGAATTAATGAAAAAGTGAAGAGATAAATGATTTGAATAAATTTTTATATTTATTTAAAGTAAAAAGTGATGATTCGATGGATAGAGAGAATTTTGGGAAGTTATTTTATTATGATAGAAATTTTGGAGTCCAAAATTTCCACTCTCAAATATCTCCCTCTTAAATGGCTTCCACATATTAATGATCCTTTGTTTTTTTTTTCCCGTAAAGAAAAGTTATTAAGATTTACCTTCGTTTTTTTTTTTTTCAAAAAATAATAACCAAAATAATACTTGGCATGTAACTTGTGCAAAAGTTAAAAAAAAAATGAAAAAAAAAAAGTCAAATTACATTATGTTTGAAGGCCCTCTTATTTTATGCTACCTAGCGGCTCTCTCCTTCCCCTTCTCACTCCTTTGGAGGGGACTAGGCGCATCGAGCAGTGGGAGGTGCGAGTTGGTGGGGATGGCTAACCCCGACACCCATACAAGGTAAACTCCAATAGTTTAGGCATGTTTGTTTTGGTAAAATTTTAAGAATTTTAAGTATGGTGTGAATATTTAGGTGATGTTAGTTTTATTGGTATGCGTGTAGAAATTGTTGAATTATATTGATGTTTATAAAAAAAGTAATGTTGAATTGTATTGATATTTGTGTAAGAATAATGTTGTGATTATAAGTTTAGAAAGATTAGATTCAAATTCTAAAATTTTCTTCCAAACGAGCATGCCCTTAATCTCCAGTAAAGGGATGGCGGTCTCCCCCTTTCATTAGGGCCCCCTCCAACTATGTTAACTTTTGGATAACAAAGTGAATTTTGTATGATAAGTTTACTTAGGCGAGCATGCATAATCCACACGTAAATCTTGAGGAAGTTTGGTGGTTTATAAATTCTATTTAAGTTATTAGTTCTATTTTTAAAGGAAATTGAACTCAAGATCGTGCGTCTTATCCACGTGATCCTTAATTAGTTCTAACCATTTAGGCAACTCGGATGGGATTCACCAGCTATATTAACTTGTATGTGATATATTTTGCTCCTTTTGGATGTAAATGAAAAGGAGTAACACATGTTTGTTGGGTAATACAGTTCGTTGACATGGTCTTTTTAACCTCTTTAAGCGTGTGAAGTTGAATCAATATGGCCTAGGGGACATAGTTATCCAAAAATGGTACAATGCTTACTTTTGTGTATTAGAATCTAAGGCCCAAGATTACCATTAAATATGAAAAAGTTGTTCTACTTTTTTTCTATATGAAAAGAAAAACAAAAGAATTTTCATATATAATCCTTCTATTAATGACTCTTCTCCATTTTTTATCATGGGATGATTTTCATTGTCATTATGGGATAAAAGCTTGTCTCTTTTACATAGAACTCATGAATGGTGCTACATAGAAATTAGAACTTGTGTACTCTTTCTTCGCTCGTAAATAGGATTGAGTTCCAGTTTCAAATCAAACGATTCTATTAAGAAAAAAAAAACTTGAATTCTCTAAAGAGCAAATTTGATAATAAGTTTTTCAAATGTGTCTTTGTTGGGATGAAACGATAGGCAACCGAAAAGTTTAGAGAGAGACAGTCTTCCCTTCCCTCTTCTGTGTCTGCACACTTCTCTCTGGGCAATGGGAGACCGTCCCCCCAAACCTTGGCTGACTAATGCTTTGCTTTCCAGTTAGTTTATTTTTTTTCCTTTTTCTTGGTCGATTTTCATTTTGAGAGGCTCTGTTTCCTCACCTATGAAAGGGAAGAAAGAAGAGATTAGACCAACTTTCTTTATCCGCATCACATATATATAGTTGATTTTCCATTGATTCAATTAGTAAATGCTAGCAATTGTTTTTTATATGTATACATTTTTAATCTAATATCCTTGTATCTTGATCACTTGTATACTTGGGAATAAAATATACTCTTCTGAGTAGTCCATGGTACAAAGAAAGAGATCAAATCATGTATATACCTCGTGACCTTCAATTAGGTTTAAAATAACTCGAGTTGACAATCTTTTGTCTGCAACTTATTGTACCAATTTCTCAGGCACATGTGAAATACCACAAGATCAACACCTTTTTAGAAGACTTTTTATATGAACAATGCGTTCTGTAAGAATATTAGTGTTTTGGCATGTTTTGTGCTTTAGGGTCTGTTTGTTTGGTTGTAAAACTATTGTTTTACGTAAAAAGTTTTTCATTGAAACTTTTTCAAGAAAAAATTTTCATTTTCAGCGTTTGGTTATTCTTTTAAAATATTTTCATGAAAATATTTTTTCATGTTTGGCACGCTAAATGATTTACGTATTTTCAGTATTCGTTTTTTTCGAAATGCACTTCACAACTTGAACCTGACTCGAAAAAGACTCGGAATGAGCAAATGAAACCCAACCTGACCCGACTAGGTCCATTCCGGGTAAGGCCATCGGGTTTTCACTATTTTTCATGCAGCAAGTGATTCTCATCAAAAACTTTACACAACTCAAAAAAAGCAACTGGTTTCATCTTGATTTGATTTACGCAATGAGAATCGGTTCCATAAAGTATATTGTTAGGGTAAATTTCTCTTTCATCGACTTGATTAACATGAGGCTCCCTAGACAATTGAAGATCCTACGACTATATCACCTAATACTAGATGACCAACAGCAATAACACAAGCAGCTGCACCCATAATTGCTGCTTTTCTCTCATTATCACCCATCTACACATGAAAATTCACAGTTTATCAAATAACCAAAAAGATCGATTTAGGGAAGGATTACTGCAAAATAATGAAAAAAATCTAACTATAAAGTTCAGTCCCACATTAAAGTTACTATAGACAGTTGATGTGTAAAGGATATTAGTGCTTTAATTGTGTAACTCTACACCCAATTTGTCAAGCCAAAAAATTGATAAATATAACCTTCAAACAATAATCTAACAAAAAATTGATAAATGTACCCTTTTCAACTCACAATAGAAACCTCTTATCTCTTTTCTCCTTTCATGTTTCCTTTTGACCTCTTGAAAGGTGTCTGTCGAACAACATACACACAGGCTAACATGTGAGAAAGTGAAAATGGGATAAAAAAAAGAAAATAAAGGAAAATAAAAGAAGAGATAGAAAGAAAAAAGAGCATGTCGTTTTAACAAAAATGTCTTCTTAACCATTCAAAATATAATAGATACCCAATTGACTCAAACTGTAAAATTCCTCAGTGCATGTAATACCTTCTCGTCAGCTTTCTAACCTACACCAAACTTTTGAACCAGAATTCACTAACATCATTGCACATGATGGTTTTTGTCGTTTCTTTTAACTTTACGAGGGTGGAGAGCTTTACTAGAATTCACTAACATCATTCTATTAGCATGTTTCATTACTTTTTATGTAGATAGGATGGAGCAAAGGGTAGTGGTGAAAGTTACAACTGCGGAAAATTAACTTACCAATTCTCTTTGTTGATCCCGAGAATTCTTCATAATCTTTAGGTTCTTGTCGATCTCACAATCCTGAGATTCTACAATAGCAGCCCAAGCGTTCTGCCTCCTTCCTCTCCACGCTCACAATTATCTTAGGGTTTTCTCTGAGTCCTGATGATCAACTCTTAAAACTAACAATTAGTCAAATTTTGGGCAGAATATCTCATAGCTATCCTTATATATGAAAACCCTAGCTGTGATAGTACGTGAGATTGTTAGGGATCTCAGATCTCGGCCGTAAGATCACATGGAAAAACTCTTTTTCCATTAACTCCTTATATTCTTTTATTCCGAATTTTGGGCTTCTACTAATTGTAATCATGTCCATCAACATATTACAATTCACCCTCGAGAATTTGAGATTGATTTGTGAAATCCCTTTTGCTAACAATATTAACTTATTTATTCTTCCACCATGCTATATTCCACATGAGCCAACAGGATCAAAATAATATCACCAATTAAATCCCTAGTGCATATAATTCTTAATTCCAATCTGTAACTCGTTGAACTCCCAAATTGTTTTCCAAAATAATTTATTAATTACACTAGCCAATGATTTTCTAGAGTTCAACCCCATACAGATTTAATGAATATACTATCTCGTTAAGAAACTGGTGGATTCTTTATTGAGTATTTATACAAAACTATGTACTATATACAATACCCAACTTTGTCTGGAATATTTGACCTATAAAGATCATCACCAAATGACTTGGTCAGAGCACAAGTATACAACAAACAATTCCATATAAACCTCTTAGGTTTAAAGATACTATAAGTCGATTGTGCGAATATCATTCTCACCATTGGTGATCACTTCTAGAAGATATTCATATTTGATCTCGTTCAATGCATGTACTCTTACAGTGCATCAACTCGTTTGCTTAAAGTTACCACCTCAATGACAAGTCCATCATTCTATTTAATAGAGGCACAACGAGTGTAGACTTATATACATAAACATGTACTTGGTCTAGAACAAATGTCAAGTAAATAAGGAACCGAAAATTCATACTCTCCTCTTTTGATTCATTAATCATTGGCATGACTTCTTTACAATATCACTTAACAATAAAACTGTGTGACATCTTACGCCACAACACAATACCCATAAATAAATAAACACATGTGATAAAACAAAAGAAATAATTATCTTATAATCATCCTAAAATAAAACTGGTTTTTAGGGCATACTTCTTACAAGTGGCTTATTCTAGGGTAAAGTATGTTTAGAATGGAGCTACAAGAACACAATAGACGATAATATGAAGAGATCAACTTAGAAATTGCTCGAGTTCTAAGTGATGCATGGCAACACCAATATGTGCTGATACTGTATTTGGTGGCATTGAATTTCCTGAGGCAATCATTCTATTTTTTAAAAAGACCAAAGCAAAGCAGCTATATTGTTTTTGGCATTAACATGAAGAGAAGTATGAAATTCTTAGCAAACAGTGGATTTAAATCTAAACTTCAAGCTGTTCACAAATCCATTTAGCAAAACTGTATGCTTCTTAACAAAAATGCATACTAGCAAGGGTTTGCAAAAGATAGGAAGCTAACCAGAACACTCAGAATACTGGTGATATGCTAATTTCCATCTACCAATACAGGGTAACTACAGTTCCTTGTACCAGAAATCTTGACAGAAACATGAGTCAATTCACATACAAAAAAGACCAAGGCTCTATAAAATTGCCAGAATGATTACTTGATGAGAACAGGAAATAAACCAATCAATTCCTCAGTCCCCATAAATCTAGTACGATCTTAATAGGATGCCAGACCACATGGTTCAGTGGTTCACTATACAACCTGCTTGCAATACTCTTTAGGAATGCACTTAAATAATAGCTACATACAAGAAATAAGTGACATATTACCACCGTTTAATTAAAGGAGATAAAGTATCTCCAATGCTACAATTCCTTGGATAGTCTACATAACTATAAAACAAAGTAATTTGACAGGCTCCAATTGGAAGTATTGTACCCAAAATAGGAGAGCTATGAATCCAAGATGAAAAACCTTAAACGTGTGCATGGTAGAGATTGGTGTAACTTTTGCACTCCATTTTAGTTAACATTAACTTTTTTTTGCTCCATTTTAGTAAGCCTAATTGTGTCTAAACCAATTCGTTAAATGACAGTTTATGAGCAAAGTAGTAAAGCTCAGAATTTAGAACAACCAGATGGACAAGTGATTTCAGTTGTAAACATAGGTCCTCCATCTCCACTTAGAATTTCCAATGGACTGAATCACTTGAAAGCTACTCCATCAGAGTTCAAATC
The DNA here is from genome assembly GCA_003952965.2 of Morella rubra. NCBI lineage: Eukaryota > Viridiplantae > Streptophyta > Magnoliopsida > Fagales > Myricaceae > Morella > Morella rubra. The sequence goes on along the minus strand of CM025853.1, from coordinate 4,120,491 downwards.
ATAAACCGTTTAAATGGACACAGAGAAGCTTAAAACCTGCAAACGTAAGATTGTCTAATATACTTCAAACTGAAGAAGAAATTGCCCAAGAGTCCAAAGGCATTTTGCCGGATATAGCAGAATATTAAAACAGAACTTGCAACGAAACCCATTTGGTTTCCACCTATGAAAACATTATGGATTGGTTTCTACTTTAATCAAAACCCTAAAAGAACACAATCCTCCTCTTTGCAATCAATTTAGCTCATACACAATCCGATCAAGAAAAGTCGCAAAAATCACAGAAAAATAAAGAAAAGCAAAAACTTCGAATCTAGAGAAGAAAAAAGTTGGAGTTCTTACAATGAATCACATAGAGTGTATAGATCCCAAATGCAACTCCGAATCTAGGGCTTTCGTTTTTCTTGATTTGGCGAGAGAGGTTGATGAGTGGGTGAGAGAGAGAAGCAGAGACAGAGACTGTGTTACGAAAACGTCGGGGGAGTGAAATCTGGAAACTTCAGGGGAGTGAGAACTGGAAATGTCGGGGAGAAAAAAAAAGTAGTTTAGTTTACGAAAAAGTTGAGGTTAGTTTATTTTCTGGAAAAGAAGAGAGCTTTTATGTTGCCTTTAAAACATTTTCCATTGACCCCATTTTCAATTGCATCTCAAATACTGGAAAGCAAGTAAAAGATTTTACAAATTTCAATCAACAGTCAAACAAACAGACCCTTAATTGTACTTTGCTTTCCTGAGATTTTTCGCTAAAGACTTTGGAAGTATTTGGCTGTTTGAAGGTTTCTCGCAGAGTTTGACTGCAGTTCATCAGAGTTCATGGGTAACTTTGAAACAGAATTCTGTTATATTGTCTTGCGTTCATTTATTCGTTCCAATGCCTTGAAGCCTCGTGGACCCTTTTCTTAACTCCCTTATATGCCTTCTGTCTGTAATCCATCTATAACGTATTTTTCCAAAGATTTACAGAGAATCAAAGCCTATTCTCCAAGAACCATTTCCAAGTCTTTATTCCTCTATTTTTGTAAAAGCTATGAGAGAATGATGCTCTGAGTATAGATCAGGTCTGTGTGTATTCTCTCAATTGATCTCAAAGAATTCAGTCACGAGATTGTGAAGAACATCAAGAGTTGCTAAAAGTTCTAGCACTGAAGAAGAACAGCCACATGAGTTCATGGTGAAGAGTTGTCTTGTCTGAAAGAATCACGAAATTGAATGGGAAGGAGGTTCATGTCCCCTGCAAGTTGCAGATCCAAATAGTTGTGTTTGGAAATTTTATAAACCTATTCACCCCCTTCAGGTTTATTAAGGTAAGTTACGTGTCTAAAACAGTTTGTTCATTTTCCTCGTAGGCCATTTCAGTAGTACCCATCCTGGCATTAAAGGAATGTACACATAACTAACATTGCCTTATAGTTGAAGTGAAATGAGAATAGGAAAGTTTGAGATAATCTTCGTGGGTGTTTATTTTTGGGACAACAAAGTGTTTTACTTTGTATTTTTAAAGGTTGGTGTAGTTTGTCTATAAAGAGACATATCTGCTTGGTGCAGTAGAGCGATGAAGTAAGCTCGTGAGGGATAAGGGACATGAGAACAAAATTGCATTAGTCATGTCCTAGATGTCAGAGGGTGTGCCAATTTGAGATTAAAGGGCAAAAGGTTAACCATGTTGATGTTGTGGGTGTTCAAACTCTAAGCTTTAGGTTTAACAAATTGAAACTGGGTGATGATTGGGAAGCAAAACGCTTAAACATTTTGAGTTTGTAGGAGAAAATTTTGAGAGTGTGAGCTTTTATAAAGGTTTGTAAAAAGTTAGTGAAAAAAGTTCAGAAGATATAATTGTAAAATATTTTTTTATTAGGATTCCTTAAAAGTAAGAAAAGAGAATATTTGATTGAATTATTTTAAAAAAGTAATAGAGTTTGTTAAAAAAAAGGAAATAGAAGATTTGACATAGTTCTTTTTCTTTATAAAAGTGTATTTGAAATTAATGCTAAAAAAATACTAGAATATTTTGCCTTGAAAATTTTCTTAAAACGTTAGAAAACTTTTCTAAGTGCCTATACTTCTATAGAGACAATTGAAAGTTTGTCTGCGAAAAATTACTTACTTGATCTTGATGAACAATCTTGATCTTCTCTGTGATTGACTCTTCAATCTTCTTTTAATTTTAAGTCTCGTTGATCTCACAACTTATCAGCTCAAATGTTCTGTTTCATTCATTTCTAAGCTCACACCGTCATATGGTTTCTCTAAGGTCCTGATGACCAACCACTTGAATTGATCGACTATCTCATAGTCTATCATTTTAATAAAACCAAACCCTAGCTGTGATAGTGCATAAGATCGTTAAGGATCTCAAATCTCAGATCTCGGCCATAGGATCACATGGAAAACTCTTTTCCATTATACTCTTTCATTCCGAATTTTAGGCTTTTACTAATTGCAATCATGTCCATCAACATATCACAATTCACCCTTGCTTATTTGAGATTTATTTGTGAAATCTCTTCTGCCAATAATTATTTATTTATTTATCTTTCCACAATATTATATTCCATATGAGCCAATAGGACCGGAATCATATTACTGATTAAGTCTCCAACTCATATAATTCTTAATTTACATTTGTAACCCGTTGGATTTTCGATTGTTTCCAAAACAATTTCACAAATAAATATATATTATATATATCAACTCGAAAAATATTTTCACAAAATTCCATTATTCAATGGTTTCTTTTCTAGTTTAACCCTATTCAGATGTATCGAATATACTGCCTTATCAAGAGATTAGTAAATTCTTTATTGAGTATTTATACAAACTCATTTATTATGTACAAGACTCAACGTTATCTGAAATATTTGAATACAATAAATTAATTGTGCTGAATACCTTTTTAACTTCAGTGATCATTTTTAAAAGGTATCCATATTTGTTCCCGTTTAATATATATACTTTACAGTGCACTAATTCGTTTCCCTAAGGTCATCATCTACAACGAGTGTAGACCTATTATACATAAACATGCAACTTAGTCTAGAACAAACGTCAAGTGAATAAATCGAAAAATCATACTCTCCGCCTTTGATTCATTAATAATTAGCATGACTTTTTTATAATGTTACTCAACAATATCTATGTAACATTTTATGTCACATCATAATACTCAATAAATAAATAAAAATATATAACCTCTAAATAAATAATTTTTAGGTCACAATTCTTACAAAGTGACTTTAACTCTCTCTGATGTGCCGTGGTTCGAAGTCAGTCAGACATACTCCGTGGATGGACCTTTCTCTAGTTGTGAAGTAACTTGCAATGGCAGAAAAGTTCAACCCATCGACATGCTGTCATCTTCTACGACTTCTTTTTTTTTTTTGGTGGAACTAACTTGAGGGGGAAAAAGGTTTTTTGGAAAGAGACGTGCTTATTCCTGAAGTTTTCAGGACTCGGATCCGGATCCGGATCACTAAAGCTAAAAAGTATTGCACAGAATGTCAGATCCTGATCGGAAGGCAGGTAGTGATCATCCCAACGCGTTGACTGCTGAACCACCAGATCAGACACCCTCTCATGACTTCTAACCACACCAGTAACGTGCGTCCACGTCGACTGAGATAGGAAGAGAAACGGAAACGAAATACCCTCAACACTCGAAACGTATCTACCAAAAAAGAAAAAAACACTCGAAACGCGCTGCAGCGTCGGTGGGCACAGTAACAGAAAATTGTAAAAACGGCCCCGTTTAGGTGAGGCATCACACGTCTGCGAGTGGGCACGACTACTCCGTCAGTGTTTCTTTTAAGATTTTTTTAGTGGACGCGCAACGCCTCCTCGTTTTATTAATTGTCTCCCACCGTTTCGTTAGGCACCCACTACCCAGTTTCGAAGCCAGATCTCTCTGTGTGTCGTTCGTTCTCTGTCTGAGGTTCTCTCTGTCCATCAGAGGTTTTGGGGGGAAGGGGAGAGAAATGGAGAATTCTATGGCGGCGGCGGTGGTCATCGCCTTGTTGGTTCTGTTTGGGACGGATCAGGGGACGTTCGGTGCATCGGATCACCGCTACAAGGAAGGAGAGACGGTGCCTCTCTATGCTAACAAGGTCGGCCCGTTTCATAATCCCAGGTAAATTCTTCTGAACGTTGGAGCTCGATCTGAAAGCTCTATGCCTTTGTATTTACGGACTTGTAAAGTTTGGTCTTGCTCCAGCTGGATCTGAGCTGGTTCGTAGAGGCACTCTATAACGTAGTTCTTTTTTCACTTCTTATCCGTTTGTAATGATTTTCGCAAATTTTGGTTTCCGGAGCAGCGGAGCTTAGTCTTGCTATAATGTTTTAGCTACAAAAAATTTTAATATTTGAAATCAGGTATTTCCGCTCAAACACATCTTTGTCGGTAATCAGCCGAATGTTAATGTAATTTTTCCTGTGCTTAGCTGGGAGATAGGTAGGCATTGTGTGTTTGGGAATGTTGATGTGGGGCGTGGATTTGTTCCCAGAGCTGGATCTAGCGTTTAACAGTTTGTCATGTTCTTTAACATTGGAGAAAAGTTTTTTTTTTTCCTTGTAGAAATGACATTGTTGGTTGTACCTTCGAGAACAATAGAGGTCTTTTTGAGAGACGGGAAAAGCCAATATGATCATGTTGCCAATGTTGCTGTTGAAACTGATGCTTGACTATAGAAGACAAACCTGATTTCCCAGAAAGACCCGCATGTTTTCGTTTCTATCTCTAGTTCAAGAGAAGCAAAGCAGCAATAAGTGATTACGCCTTAAACTGTTTTTGCTATCTATTCTGGAATAAAGTTTAAGTCTGAATGTGTTGATTGAGTGGGAACAATAAGATTTCTGCAGGCCCTTAGCGATAGAAGATAGATCAAGATATGGGTGGTGCCTTTGTTTTCTCACCAAGGCCTGTATCTTCTGGGGCAATTTTCATTTCTAAATGGGCGATAATACTTATTTTATCTTTCTCTCTTGCAGTGAAACATACCGGTATTTTGACCTCCCATTCTGTTCACCAGGTTTGGATCAGTTCATTAGGGTATTTTTGTTCCTTAGTCATACATTTCTACCTCTTTCTGAGGAACTTGGTTAATCAGTTGGATCCAATTGCAGATAATGTAAAAGATAAAACAGAAGCTCTTGGTGAAGTGCTAAATGGTGATCGTTTAGTCAGTGCCCCCTACAAGCTGGATTTCCGAAGTGAGAAAGATTCTGAGGTTGTTTGCAAGAAAGAACTCTCAAAGGAACAAGTGGCTCTGTTCCGATCTGCCGTTATGAAGGATTACTATTTTCAGATGTATTATGATGACTTACCCATTTGGGGCTTCATTGGGAAGGTCGACAAGGAAAACAGAGACCCAAGCGACTACAAATATTATCTTTACAGGCATATTAATTTTGATATCTTTTATAACAAGGACCGTGTGATTGAAATCAATGTTCGAACAGACCCTCATGCTGTTGTGGACCTTACAAAGGATAAAGAAGTTGATGTGGAATTTCTGTACACCGTGAAATGGAAGGAAACAAACATCCCTTTTGACAAGAGGATGGACAAGTACTCACAGTCTTCTTCACTTCCTCATCATCTGGAGATCCATTGGTTCTCCATTATAAATTCATGTGTGACAGTGCTTCTTCTAACTGGGTTCCTTGCCACGATCCTCATGCGAGTCCTTAAGAATGATTTTGTCAAGTAAGAATCAATTAATAGTATGTCAGTTTACTTTTGAGTGTACTTTCGTTTTGTCTTTCTTGATTTTTTGTTAAGTTCTGCTTTTGTTTCTCTATAAAAGATATGCCCATGATGAGGAATCAGCTGAAGACCAGGAAGAGACTGGATGGAAATACATCCATGGAGATGTATTCAGGTATCCCAAGTACAAGTCTCTGTTCGCAGCTTCCCTTGGTTCCGGTACCCAACTATTTACTCTGTAAGTTACTCTTCAATCTGGCTGTTCACTGGCACCAAATTTTATTCGAAGACTTTTGTCAAACAGATACATATTTGTTCTGAAGACATTAGATAATTGTTGTATCTTTACTTTCCATGCAGCACGATTTTCATCTTTATACTAGCACTTGTTGGTGTATTTTATCCATACAACCGTGGGGCACTATTCACTGCATTGGTTGTGATATATGCTCTCACATCAGGAATTGCGGGCTATACTGCAACCTCCTTTTATTGTCAGCTAGAGGGAACAAATTGGGTATGTGCTCGCAAATTCATTCTTCAAAGACTTTGGTTTTGAACTGACATCAATTTGATCTGTACATGCTTCACGAATCTGATATTCAATCTTCTGGCGTGACAGGTTAGGAATCTATTGTTTACCGGATGTCTCTTTTGTGGACCTCTGTTTCTTATGTTCTGCTTTCTAAACACTGTTGCAATTGCTTATAATGCTACTGCTGCTCTCCCATTTGGCACAATTGTGGTGATTGTTCTTATTTGGACTCTAGTAACATCACCTTTACTGGTATTGGGTGGGATTGCTGGGAAGAATAGCAAGGCTGAATTCCAAGCTCCTTGCCGAACCACCAAATATCCCAGAGAGATTCCACCTTTGCCATGGTACCGGGGAACGGTTCCACAGATGGCAATGGCTGGCTTTCTGCCTTTCAGTGCTATATACATTGAACTTTACTATATCTTTGCCAGTGTCTGGGGTCACAGGATCTATACTATTTACAGCATCTTGTTTATCGTCTTTATAATTCTCCTGATAGTTACTGCTTTCATCACTGTGGCATTGACATACTTCCAACTTGCTGCTGAGGATCACGAGTGGTGGTGGAGGTAAGCATCTGTTGCTATTTTTTTGTGTTGATGTAATGCCAAGTTCGAGATTTTTATCCGCAAATTCTTCAAGTTTTGGATTCATTTGGTTTTGCTTCTGTTCTCTTCCTCGAGTTTATATCCAAAGTGCTTTGATTTACCAGCATCTCAATTACAACCCCCCCCCCCGCCCCCCCCCCCTTTTGGGTGTGTGGGGTGGGGATATGGTTCCTGTGCCTGTTGGCCAGTTTTAATATGCTTTGAGCTTAGGCATGAGCTGAGTCATGACATGGATCTCATTTGGTTTGGTTTGTCTGCATACGAGTTCAATTTGTGCAGTTTATGTGAACAAGAATACTCACTCTATCCATATTCAGGTCTTTATAATTTTGTACTACATATCTTATCACACTTAAAATTGTTCAATCAAATGAGCTTTGTTTCTCTACGTTTTGCATTGATTGGTTGTATATTTGGTTAAATTGATAATTCGTAGTCTTGAGTTGGATTTTTAGGGACGAGCTTATGGTTGTTGGTTCATTTATCCTTTTCTTCCCGAATTGCCAATGTAGTAGAGTTGAACTGGCTTGAATTTAAAATTTTCTTTCTGAAATCAAAATATGGTGTTTCTGTATGTCTATCAGTAGGCTCTGAGATATGGATTCCAAAGTTGATATCTGTGCTTGATTTTGTTACAGATCTTTCCAAAGTTGATATCTGTGCTTGATTTTGTTACAGATCTTTTCTATGCGGTGGATCAACTGGCATTTTTATCTATACCTATTGCCTCTATTACTACTACGCACGCTCAGATATGTCCGGGTTTATGCAAACCTCATTTTTCTTTGGGTACATGGCTTGCATCTGCTATGGTTTCTTCCTCATGCTTGGAAGTGTAGGATTCCGAGCAGCTTTGCTATTCATCCGTCACATTTACCGGTCAATCAAGTGCGAGTAGTTTATGCTCATCAGGAGTCATGCGTTATGGCTTTTTTCTCCATCTTTTCCATAGGTGTCGTGTTGAGAAATCTGCGGTATTTTTGTAGTGCCTATTAAATGCAGAAGCAGGGTTCAGTAGATATCTTTGCTTCAAGAGCAGCATGTTAGATAATGATATGCTCGGTCGACAGTTGGTAGAGTTCGGGGAAAAAGTTTGTATCATTTCTAAAATCAAAACTTTGTAATACATTCTTTTAATACCTTCTTTGACCGCTTTTTATTGAACTATATGTGCATTGAGAAAAAGATCTATAGAGGCATACGCTTTTCTCTTCTGCTGATCACCCGCTTGGAAATGTTGAACTTCTATCCGTTTTTCTTTGGATGTTGGTCGGAAACCTTCTTTGGGGTTAACGATGGTCATTAGGAATTTCCTTTTAGTTCTAAACTAGAAGACGCTATCAGTGAGATGTAGCTCCAAATGTGATGGGACCTTGGAGGAGTAATTGAGGAAAAAATGTGGGACACGGTTTACCTATTCCTTGTGCTCCATTGTTCACTTCGATTTTACTTGTTAAGGAAAGGCTGACGTGTAGAAACGCTCGGCATTAGAGACTCAAAATTTTGCTCTCCTAGAGACTCATAATTTCACTATTGTGAATGCTATTGCCACTTGTCAAACGGCTGCTGCGTGTCTCACCAGGTGTCCAATTCGAAAAGCGGGTTTATTTACCGTAAGCTTGTCTGATTAATGGCGAACAAAACCAGGAACTGACCTGCTTAGAAAACAAAAAAAACCAGGAACTGATCGTAATTTCGTGCCATAGGATCCCTGTTATAGTGGGTTCATTGCCCGTCTTATTTCCGACGAATGCCGCAAAATGGAGAAAACATATCTAAAAGAGAACAAACAGGAGAGGACAGGACAGAACAAAAAGAGAGGACGAAGAGAATTCCAAAAGTTCTTTAAGGCTGTGTTCGGATGTATCTCAAAATTATTTTAAAACATTTTTACAATTATTTTTTCATCAATTTTAATATCTTTTCACCAATCTCAATAAATTTTTATAAATTCTAACAACTTTTAACACATTTTTTATTAATTTTAAAAGAATTCATACTACTTTAAAAAAAAAAAAAAATATAAAAAATTGTTTTGAGATCTAAATCAAATATAACCAGTCGAGAAATGAGAACTAACAAATCCTTCCAAATCTGGTCAAGAGACGAGAAGCCAAATGTAGTAGGAAAATGGGAAGAGGATTGGAGGGAAAGCGTATGAGACGAAGCAGACTGGTGCAACGGGGCTGATATGTACATATTTTCCGTAATCAACAAATGAGGAAAATTGTTTTCGTTTTTCATAATGTTCAAGGAATTTTTTTTAAGATGTGTGTGTGTGTGTTTTTTTTTTGCACTGTTCTTGAAAGTTGTGGAGTTATCTTTCTTCCCGTCTTTTTTTACTACAAAAAAAAAAAAAAAAAGCTACATTCTCCATGTTTTTTTTGGACGGAAAATATATTTTGCACTCTTGAAGTTTTGAACTATGAGATGTCTGATACTTTGCACCTATTGTTTTGATTTCATGACATTGAGCCTACGATTTAGTCGATTAAGTACCCTAAAGTTAATTTAGCCGTTAATTTAGACAGTAATTAGCCCATGTGCATCACTTGTATTTATTTTTTCCGTTTTACCTTCTAGATTAATGGCTAAATCGACTTTAAAGTATTAATTAACGAAAATTAGAAAATCGCGGGTTCAATGTCACGAAGTTAAAATATGAGGTGCAAAGTATTAGACACTCCGTAATTGAGGGGTGCATAGCGTAATTTTTGTTTTTTTATAGGCTCCGAGAAAAGATTATGAAATAGAATACTTGGATAACGATTCCTTGATCACAAAAAATCTACTTGAACTCATATTTCAGTCGAAAACAATGGGCATTTCGGTTAATCGTTTCTAAACGTTGCTTTCCAAATACTTCAGAATCAAATTTTAGAGGTTTCAGCAACGAGTTGCCTACCAAGTTAGAGCTTCTTCACTTCTTACCGAGTTCGTTAGCTTAATTAATTAAATAACCTACTATTATTTCTACTTACGATAATTAAGTTAAGCTTGAATTCAGTTGAACTTGTTTAGGAAACAAACAATCTCAAGCCAGTATCTTAACCTTTGATTGCAAATGACCTTTTTTACCTGGTAATATCCAATTTTGAAAGAGAAGATTCATTCTCATGTGAAACTAAGTGACGTTCGTTTTCATATTTTTTTTAAAATTATGATAAAATTGTGAATATTTAAATGGTATTAAAATTGTATAAGAATACGTGCAGAAATTGTTGAAAGGAATTGATTTATGTAAAAAAAGTAATAAAATATTATCTTAAAATTCAAATCCTAAAAAAAAAAAAAAAAAAAAAAAAAGAAGGAGGATGAAACGAAGATCACTAGAGTGTTCCACATTTGTTGCAAGAACTTTAAATTTTTGGAATTTCGTAAGCCACTCGACTCGAGCGAAATTAGTGGTCGGCGAATCAGAAAGCAAAGAATGACACAGACCAAAAACTAAAGAAAGACCCAAACTTGTTCTAAAATGTCTCAAGTCGCTGCCGCTTCCACACTAGCCGTTTATCGTCAGTAGGGGACTGTGAGCCATCAATATCAATTCCAGCGGCGGCTGGCTTCAACTGAGCGAAGACGAATGATAGGTGCGGCGGCAGCGGCTCTGCCACTCCATTTCTCCTTCGCTTCCCCAATCACGACCTCCACCACCAAATTCACATACCCAGTAAGCTTCTTTGGCTATTTACCAGCATTTCTTGACTTCGCAGTGCTGTTGCTTTGGTTTCGGTCTGGGGGAAAGGTTCTTGTTTTCGTGGTTCCTTTATGATGACAATCTAAAGAACCGTTTAGATTCACTTTCTCAAAACTTTAATAATTTTCTCAGCTGCCGAATTGGGATGTTGATTTTACAGTGTTTTGGTTCACCTGGGCGTAGAAATGGTCTAAGGGTTGTGGGCTATGCTTATACTGCAGTTTCTACTAAAGGGCAAGGTGCCTTTTTTGCTCTCTCTCTTATATGTGTTTTGTTCCCAATTTGGCTTCTGGTATGCTAAGATTGTAAGGTGAATTATGCAGGTGCATTTGACCCTGAGCTTCATTCAGTGCTTGAGCTTGCCACAGACTCGGAGCTCTATGAGCTTGAGAGGATCCTCTTTGGCCCCAGGTAAAATCCAGTTTTTTTTTTTTTCGGCGTCCCCCCTCCCCCCCAGCACGCTTTTTTTGGTTACTGAGAAACAATCTCACGAAACTTAGAATAGTAGTCTTATTTTGTTTATTGTTTTCTATTATTCGAAGCAATAAATGGTTTATTCCAATTAATTCTCAAGAGTTGGATTGTAGTCTAAATTTTGGTGCTGCTAATCTTTTTCCTGAATATTACAACTTGTTTTTATTCTTTCGTTTTCTTCGTGAACACACATGGGATGTTATCCTTAGCAGTCTGAGATTCCTTATATTCTTGATACATTTAGTCTTTGATGGTGTTATGGTCCTTGATCTTCAGCTACTTCAGTCCTTTGCTAAAATCGATAACAAGCAGAGGCGATGTGGACCATCTTATGATTGAAGAAGATCTCGAAGCACGAGAATATTTTATAGCAGAACTAGAGTCAAGGTTTTTTTTCCTTGCAGCTGATGCCCAGTCTACTTTAAGGTAATGGAATGAAGGTACCTGAAGTTACAGTGGCTAGTTCAATCTGTAGTTAACACTCATTTTCGAAATTCAATAAATTGGAAACTTTGGAGTCCATAGCAGCTTGGTATTGATATGGTTGAAGTTGCATATTAAAATGGAACTTATGATTAGTCCTGTTATGGGCTCTGCTTTTATTTTGTATTATGGTACATCATTTTTGTCAGAGGAGCTGCCGCTTTTCTTTTGATTATCTGCTTGATTTCATTGCAAGTATCTACTTGATTTCATTTCATATTTGGGTAGGGGGTGGAGGCCATCGTATAGAAATGTCTTGCTTTCAGTGAGAAAGAAGTTGAACATTCGATGCTCAAGCAAATTGTCAACTGAAGACCTTGAAGTAGAAATCTTTCTTCATCTACTACAGGATTACTCAAGGTACATTTCCTAATTAATTCTCCAGAGTAAAAAGTCTTAAATGCTAAGTAGAATACTGTCTCAATCTATATTATCCTTGAGAAGGTCGAGATTGAAACTTCAATCATTTTGATTGAGCAACTGGGTTGTGCAATGTGTTTGCAGAATGATTGATTCTCATCGTAAACCTATAAAATGGAAGATTTCCTACGATTGAGATATTAGTTGGCACACAATGTCACTAATTTGAGTTGAATACATAAACCATATCTACATCACAATCATCAGTTCTTGCCTCAGCATTGACTTGCATTGCTTCAAACTTCCTGTGGTTCAACAGACCATAAGCTAGCATTAGTGTTTTTTTCTTTTGGGGGAAATTATTGGTTCTTTTGCAAATTACCCATGATTTCAGCTTAACTTCTATGATTAGTTTCATAGGTCCAATTTGATGTTGACTAGTTGGCATACAACGTCACGAATTTGAATTGAATACATTATCCTTAACGATTGTTTTTGGTCACTCCTAATGAGAAGCTGATACAATGCTCCGTTTGAAATAATATCTTTGGAAGCTGAAAAACCCAGAGAACTGGGGAATAAAATTCTGTGTCATGTTTATGCTTCACCTCTCTGATCAAAATCCTCATTCCATCTTACAACATGAGCAAATGAAATATCCATATTTGAAAGTATTCACTGGAGCCTTTGTTATATTTTTATGACACTTTATCTAACGTGAATTGATCCATAATGCCCTAATCCAAACGAGAACTCTGCTAAATTTCACTGAGAGATAAGAGGTCTGGGAGGAAGATAGCTGTAAAATTTTACTGGCCTCACGTAATCCATTCTCTTCAACTCTCTATAATCAGTGTTCACACAATGGTATGACCCGTAATTGACACTGTTTCTTAAGCTAAATTTTGTAAACAGTTTCGTCAAGATGGATTTCTGACATTAAAAAAACTGGAAAAGTTCCTAACTTTATTGTCAATAAACCAAGCCCTGACATCATATGAGTGAAGGGAATCAAAGATCGCTCAAAAGGAAAATTCCTGAGAATATAGGCTTCAGGATATTCCTTGGAGCTTGGAAGTTTTGGGTAGAAACTGGGTTTGATTAAGGGTGTTAATATGTGAGTGCTATATGCATGCCTGCAGAAATATGTTGTTCCAGTTTTAACGGTCTGCTTTGTGGATCCAATGCCATCTGATATTTGTTTGTTTCCAAGCAGTACATTAGTACATGTCTCCAGGCCACAACGGTTGAAACAATGAGATGTATCGATTTTCCTTTTTGAATTAATAGCGTGCTAAAAGTTGTCAGTTAACCATTCTGTTGTACATTTGTTTCGCTAATGTAGTTTCATAAATGGGTCTATCTTCATTGCCATCTGTTGTAATGTGATAAAGTTTTAAAGAATAACTATTTCTTAAAAAAGTTTTCAATGTCTTTGGCTCAAATTGCATCTTATTGGGAGTGACCCTCCCCTCCTCTCCCTTGAACAATCGGCTTGAGGATAGGGTTGTTGAACATTCGATGCTCAAGCTGTACCGGATGCATTTGACACCAATTAAAAAGTAATTCTTGAAGAGGTCAATTTTTTTCCCCTTTCTATTTCTCTGTGATGGTTTAAAACTTTTCATTTGCCTTCTTGTAGTGATGAATTGGGAACTTTCTCATCATCTAATGATCAAGGCAGTCTAGAACTTGGACTTAGTCAAAAGAAGGTGCATACCCTTGATGCTATGAGAGAGCTTCGGTCTATACTTTTAAAGGTATGGGTAATTTTGTTTCACAGTGTTATTTCATGAACAAGTCGGTTGGTTCTTTCTCTTGAAGTTGATTTCTCTCTTTCTTCTTCCTTGAATTTTGATGTGAAGGGCGGTGGTATGTATACGTTGGCAAAGATTTATCAATTGGTAAGTAAATGGTGTATATTGGTTTACTAGCAAGGTCTTTTGTTTTCATCTCTGAAGTAGTTTTCCTTCTGTGGTAGGTAGCAAGGAGATTATCAGGGAAGGTGTTCATAGAAGCTGCCAACTATCAGATAAAAAAGGAATTCATTAAAAAGGTACAAGTTTGACATCACCAATATGTAGTGCTTGAATACATATTGAGCAATCAAAACTGAAAATAGAGCCACATTTTAGAAAGTACAATCTTGAATGGACTGACGAGACTTCTAATTTCGTTAAAAAAGAGATGTTTTTGCTGAAATGAGCATTTTCATACTTGTGCGTGTTTAACTCTTTGAACTTTCCTAACAGTTGTTGTTTGGGGGTTTGCGCTGTATGAAATAAGCTTTCCCCCTAGTACAACAAGAATGTGTATGGACTTTATAAATGTAGCCTGTGGCCAAAGTTTTCTGTGACAACAGAAATGGGTCTGTGCAAGGAAGTGGTGGGAACCTTGGAGAGAATGCAAAGTAGAGGTTGACCATGACTTGGGTTAGCAGTCTCGGTGTTGTGTATCACATCCCTTTTGTATATTTCTTACAACAATATCGGCCAAAGAATTAATCAGCCCTTTGCCTCAGCCTAATTTGGAAATAAGCATCTTATCAACCTACTATGGTTGATGTGTATTTTAAGAAAAGAGAACTTTAGTTATGTGGAAAAGAGGTAGTGTTTAATCCAGTATAGTCTTTATAGATGTGCTTGGATGAATTGGCATTAGAATATGGCAAAAGTTACAAAGGATTTTTCTTGTCTTGTTCTGGATTGCCGTCAAAACGTCTTGAGGAATTCTTCTCACACAGCTGTGGTAAGGAGGATGCTTCATGCCCCAAATTTAGTACCAAATGGAATTCTGACTACTCAATATTTCTGCTCCCTTAGAAGTAACAAGAGTTACATATTACAGATGATGATAAGTTTCTGATGTACTAAAGTCAGTTATATCCTGGTATTCATTAGGATATAGGAATAATCTCCATAGGAAATATAACTTGAAACATGAAATTACCATCCTATGAATTTGACCTCTCGTAACTGTATAGATATGGGTTTGGTTGCAAGCTTAGTTGGTTAGAAACCATAATATTTTGCATACTTCACGCTGTTGGACAACCCAATATACACTTTCTTGAATGGAAACAGGCTGTGAGCCACTGTGTTTTGGCCTATACTTGTGCAGCAATATTGCTTCTAGAAAAGTCCAGTCTAAATCTTGACAATCTGCCAATTATATTTCCGGTAGTAGCCCCGTTGTTGACAAGTCAATAGTATCAATCCTAGTCCTAGTCAGAGCACAAGAAGAGAGAGGCATTGAAAAGAAAAAGAAAAGTTAAGTAGCAAATGGCGGTACAAGGATGACTAGAGAAAAAGTGAATACAGATTCAAAAGAGAAAGGCGGAACTGATTTTGAGGACAAGATAGGTTTAAATTCATTAAGGTTGTGTTTGAGTGTTACAATTTTGGGAAGGTTAATATTTTAGGGTATTGGATTTAGTGAAAAAGTGAAGAGAGAGATGATTTTTTATATTTATTATTGTGAAAAGTAATAATTTGATGAGGGGAGAGAGATTATATTGTAATTTTTTATTGTGTTAAAATTTTAGGAAGTGTAAAATTTTGGGTTTCAAATGCACCCTAAGTTGGTTCAGTCATGTTGGATGCAAACAGTAAGTGCAGTAGAGAATATTGCCTTGGTTTAAGTGAAAGGGCACCAAGAAGGATTTGGGGAGGCCAAAGGGGACATGGGTGGAGTTGTTAAGATTGGACGGGCTAGAAGGATCTTAGTGAGCACGTAATTTTGGATAGAATTGAGCACCCCAAAAGCATATATTTAACAGCTAGAAGAACTATAATGAAGGTTTTCATGAGTTTGGCAAGAGTAGGGGCTGCTTGTAATTTATGAAGGCAATCCGATGGTGTTTTCATAGCAGTCCAAGGGGTGAGTTTACTTTTGGACATGCTTTGTTTTCCTCAGTGGGACTCACCTGACATTATCCTTTGTTGGCTTTCAGGGTGGACAATTAGCTGCTATTAATCTCGAGTCTAGAGCAGCCTTGCTCGCAGCAAAACAGGTGAATGCTTTTCCCCCCTGGCGCAAGCATGTGATTTTCTCTTTGTGATGATTCAATTCAATGTTAGTGCTGTGCACTCATGAGGAGGTATGGTTCCATATCAACGAATAGACTTATCAATGCCCTATTTTATAGCTCATACATTTTCGGGTGCCATTTAAGCAGTATTCTGAGATTAGGAAAAAACCATCTTCTTGTCATAATTTCAAAAAAAAAAAAAAAAAAACTGCTGTAACAATCACTTTGATAATTATCACGATAGCTCAATTTGAGAAAACATGGTAATGTATGTTTATAAATAGGACGAGAGAATGTTGTTTCACTTTGTGCCTTCTATATATGTAAGGAGTTCTCATTTTCGTAACTGTGGACAGGGCTTTTTGGGTGCTGCATCGAGATATCTGGGTTTTAGAAGCATGGTGACTTTACTCGGCCCAATGTATAGACTTTTTCGGTTTGTCAGTTTTTGCTATATATTTTGTCTGCTGAGGCTTTTTTTTTTTTTTCTTTTCCTTTTTACCTGCTACTTGCTTTCCTTATCTGTTTGTCACCTGCATTATTCATTCCTTCCACCTGAAGCCCCTGCTGCCTGCCTGGGATGAGTGTCCTCTGCTCTTAATTCTTAAAGGGTGATATTTTGTTACTCATGTCGATCCTACCTAGTCGCAAAAGCTTCTCATCACAATCACCTCTCGCCCAATTCACCTGGCACACATCCATGAAATGCCCTCACAGTTCACATAATTTTTGGAAAATCATATAAATGTTTAGAGCCTTCTGCCACAACTGAACAGTTGATGTCATATAACTACTGTTTCATAGTAAGTACAAGATTCGGCATAACTACAGTCAGTAATCTGTTCAAGCATTCAACAATTTTGTGGAAAAAAAATAATAATCCACATGACCTCTTCTCTTCTTTTATTTTTTCGGTTTGGATCTACCATCCGGGTGGGGGGGAATAGAGAGAGACTGAGAGAGAGGAACTTGAAGGTTGAAAGAACTTGCTTGCAGTTAAAAAAGGATAGTCCTACAAAAATTGAAAATGAAGCTTTATTTTATTTTTCCTTTTCTGATAACAAAGAGCACGCTTTCTTTCGCTTTGAACTTTTCTAAATCTGCACAAATTGTGCCTCAAGTAAATGCATTAGTTGTGGATGTTGGAAGTTCTTCACTCACAGAGCTTACCACTTAAAAGCACGCCTAGGCATGCTTTTAGCAATACTGAACTCTAGTTATGAAAGTTGAAGGACGTAGTTTGGCAGCCTCCCTTGGCCTCATAATAGAGCATCAACTATAGAAATTACTAGCCTTTCTGCACTAGAAATGTTTTCTTTCAGGCTTCTTTTAGGAATATTGTCCTTGTCTTTGACAATTTTTTTCCATTGGTATCTTTTGCAGGGTTTGGGGGACATTTCTGGCAGATGTTGTTATTCAAATGCTTGGAACTGATTATTCTAGAATCTTGCGAGCAATTTATGCTTTTGCACAGGTAATATGTTATTATGTTTTGATAGTTGTATGCATTTTGGCTCGTCATCCTGTCTGGTCCTGTTCTTTACTAGCAAGCCCATCTAAATATGATCATACCCGATGGTGATTGATCCCTGGGCTCTCAATTGATTCAGGTGGATCCATGGTTGTTAATCTTATCATTAATCTTTGCACCATAACCAAATATCTTCCGACTGTAATTGGTACTTGGCCTATTGACGAAGGATTTTTGAATTTTATATTAGTAGGTCATTGTCACACCATAGGCATGGACTTGTAAGATCTAGGTCATGGTATAGGACCTAGATAGAGTGTTAATGAGGTTCTATATAAATGGTATTTATTCAAGAAAAGAAAGCTGGTTTATACAAATCACAAGATTGTTGAATGTGCAAACACCATTTTCCGCCTTCAGTGACTTCTGACTTGCATTTTGTGCCCACCCAAACAACATCAACGAAAAACAGAAAAAAGTATCATATTAATTTTGGGTTTCTGACTGTCACTAAATTGTTGTTTTGCTCCAGATCCGCATAACCCGGACATATAGATTACCAACTAAAGCTGACTGAAGAATTCGGTGTTTTGGAAGGTTGCACTTCAAATACTTTCAGACGGTAGAGTTGGAGCTTCCCATTGGTTTTTGGGGCCGTTTTCAAGTGTAAGCTATATTGTCAAACTTCGCAGCATCACAACCAAGCTTTGTGGATAGTGTTGTCCATAGCTTTCAACACTGTATATATCTGTTAAGGCTCACTTGCTGCTTCTGACAATTTGCCTGCACTTAGTGAATCGGGATGTCATAATATTGCCGGTGCAAATTACCCTGTTTCGTTTTTCCTCTGCTGCTTTCGTTTTTCCTCTGCTGCTTCAATAAGTTCATAACCATGGGAACTGCCACTTCGCATCTGCCCAGGAAAAAGAACAAAACGGCCACTTCGCATCCTCTTTGGCTCTACTTGAAAGAAGTCAAATGCAGGGAGTTTTCATTATGCAGCGTTAAAGTTCCATTTTATTCGAAACAGAGAGGTGATTCTTAGCATGTAGTTACAGCTAGTAATGTCAGGATAATCAGAATTTAAGGCCGGCAAGCCCTGAGTGGTTTAAAACAGATTGAACCTGTTAATTAGCTGGGCCTATTGGACGTGACGAACTTGGTGGCAACACCATAAGACAACCTCAGGCTTCTGAGTTCTGAGACTATCATTGTGAGCCCTACAGGAGCCTTCTAGGTGGGGTTTTTTTTTTGCTTTTTGAACCTTCTTGGCTGGGGTTGAAGACCATCCAGTAGTATGCTCTTCTTTAATTGGGCCACGAAGGTGGTCACAGACTGACAGTATGCAGAAATAGTACATGCGAAATGCTAACTAAATAATACAAATTGCACTAAACCAATTGATACAAGAAAAGAAGGAAAGATTAAAATATGTACAATATTTATCCATGACTTCACCGCTGGATTTGTTTGGAGTCTGGGATATCGTCTCTCCATGTGCATTAAAAGTTGCCAACATCCGGCTATAGGTTCATAGAATAGGGGCCTTGCAAGCGACACTCGCAATACGGTCAGAGGTGCTCGACAAAATCGAGAGAGAGAGAGAGAGGGCTCTTGTTTGTCTATAAAAGCCTTATTTCCTAACACAGAATTAGGTGGAGGAAGAAGGCAAGGAATTGCAGGATGGGGTCAAAAGCTAGAGTAAATTACGCGTCCGATACTCACTCTACTGTCATTAAGTGCTTCCACTGGGGTATTAGGAATTGCACGATTGTGCACTTGTTTGTCTATGTACTATGCGTGTAAAGAAAAAAGAGGTTAATACGTACGTAAGGGACGCTTGCCAGACTTCGACTTCTATATATGGAGATATGGCATCTTTTGGTTTACTACTGAGCTTCTCTTTGCATCTGATCTGATGAAACAGTGCCAATTTCCAAAATATAACCCAGCTAGCTGGGACAAAGTATTTGGGTAGTATTATCTATTACTAGTTGGTTTAACACTACCTTCTAACTGCAAGGATTTGACTCAACAGTTCATCAGCTTGCTTCTGGCTACAGCCTACAGGCTACTGGTGTTGGTGCTGGTTTTGGTCTTGCCGTCTCTCCTGAGTTCATGAGAACTTACTACTTACGATTTAGTTGGTGGTTTCTTCAATGATTTCTTTGTCAAAGGGAATATTGCAGCCGGTGTTCTGTTGGTGGGAGCTGTCTGCATGGCAGTTGTTTCAGTGATTTCACCCATAGATCGGACCCAACAGAAGTACTTCTTATGGACCTATTTTGTGGTTGTTGCTGTAGGTGGGCTTGGATGGTCTTTTCTTTTTAAAAATGTTTGTGGGCTTGGATACTGCATTATTATTGTCCCTCTTCCAATGAGGAGCACACCACACGCATACCACCTGCACTATCAAATCCCTGATAATTTGTATTGTATTTTGGTGTTCTTTAATCTAGCAGGGAAAAAATAAATTTTAGAGATAAATACTTTTTACCCATGAACGATAGAGGTTTGACACGTTACACTTTAAATTACCATTTTTGACATATTGTATCATTCAATTATATACTAATATTATACATTTTTTTCTTCCGTAAAATTGGATGTGAGCTGATTTTTTCCACTAAGATGATGATAATATTTTCGATGACTTAATAAATGGACCATAATACCCTCAATTGGATGCTCATATGCAAAGTGGTTTAGAGACATTATTGTCATTTCGGTCTATTTTGATGAAAAAAGTGACGAAAAATGATAAATGTATCAGATTGATAGTTTGAAGGTGAAGTATGTAAAAGTTGATAATTTAGGTCGTAATTGCAGTTAATAGGCAAAAAGTGTATTTATAAAGATTTGAAGGTCTGTATGGCTTGACAATATTGCATCTATGAGCCGTCTCTTAATGCCTTTCTCGTCTTGGGCCTTAGAAATTTAGATGACTGGTCCTAAGTTTCATGAGCTGATGGTTTCTATATATTTTTCAAAGTCAAGTAAGAGGCAATTGTATGTTCGACCAGTACTCCAACCAGGCCACCTAATCAAGACAATTAACCACTATAAACATGTTTATAAGCAAACAAATCAAACAGAAAAGCACCTAGCTACTTACTGTATTGAGTGTTTTTTACCTTTAATCTGCTGCAATATTGTCGGTCCCAAATCTCATAAGAATTAATCTTTGATGCTAGCGATATTGTTGCTTCCATTTGTTTGTGTATAATTTGTACTATTTATGCTCTAGTTCTATATATATATATATTAGATAAAGGCGGCACTCGAGCACGAACGGCTGCTGCTTGAGCAAAGATGGTCGTCTAATTCCTAAGTTGAGTGAGGTGGTACGCTTTAATACGAATCTTTTCTCCCACATACGAGCTTAATTTCCAACATGCATTTCGGCCTTCAAACCATATATATAAAGGTGCTCTTCATGCATCGGTAGTCGATCTTTTCGACTCAAGCCATATTTTAACTTCCTTTTGAATGTTCTTCTTTTTGAAGCCTTTTCTACTACTCGAATTAGTTATAATTCAAAATTGAATCTCCCTGTACAAGGAACTCGTCATTATTGACATTAAATCTGGATATATAAGAGATTCTTCTTGATATATATATATGAAGCTGACACACAAGTTGCTTGCATTCAGTCCAATACATAGCACTAAGTAAATCATTTTTCATCTCTTATGATTAGTACAATTTCATACGTGAATCTATTGCCCTTTGCCCTTTAACAATTAAGTGGTATAAGAAGAGATCTAGCAACAGGATGATCTTTAAATTTTAGGACAAGGGAAAATCTGTCGATCAAAAAATAAAGAATTTTAACTTCTTTTCGACCCCAAAATATGTAAGGGCATTGTAATTAAATTTTGTATCATTCTTTTTGTTGGCAGGAAACTGATCTTATGTTGTTTATTTTCACAATTTCAATTTAAAGAAGCCAATTAGGGATCAATTGAAAGACTTAGCAGCAAAGATCTCATGTTTCTTGTCTCGTGGGGGTATCCTATTTTACTATCTTGAAGGAGGGGCGCCCCGCGGCGAGGAGGGGGGGGGGGGGGGGGGGGGGGGGGGGGGGGGGGTTGGTGTGAAGGGATAGATAGAGAGAGAGGAGCTGAAATTAGTTGTTGTTTGCCAAACAAGCTGTGACTCCAGTGGACCTTAAAATTAAAGAGAGGTAAGCAGGAGTACGAAGGTTTATATCAGGACCTTAATGAAATTTGCTATATATATATATATATGATATCTCTGATATCCATCGCTCCTCTTTCCCCTATGAAATAAAGTTGTTTACGAAGAATGTAGGCTAGACCAGTCTCATGAATTATATCTATCTCCAGGGAATGAGAACGAAACACACATAATTGGCATTTGAGTTCAGCCTGCCAAAACAGGCCGCTGGTTTTGAATGTGCACGACAGAGACCAGAGTTACAAAGATATCAACTCCACATATGAGCTGTGTAGCCTGCTCAAATGTCAAAGAATACATGTTATATATACTGCAAGGAAAATAAAAATGGAAACGAAATCTCCCATGTTTTATTATCTTCATGAAAACCAATAAGTTCATGCCCATCCCGTCTTGTTTTCTACTATTGACGTGAAATGAAGGCCACCACGTTTAATTGGACGTTCGTTTTCTTTTTAAAAGGAAGGGCTTTTTAATCTTTTGAACTTGATGCTTTGACTTTCAGACTTGCGCAGGCGAACTTCTCTTTTTGGATTTGAAGATAAGTCTTCCCCACCCACATGGTTTGTTCTGTGAGTTATCACTATTCTACTTTGGAATGGAAAATTATGGAGGGCCTGTAGATATACAAAGGAAAGCCGGGCCCAACATCTCAGTTGATGATTAGGGTTTGCTGGAACTAACTTTTTCTCATTAATTAACACATCGATTTTCTGAATCCAGGATATGTATGCACACAAACACACCCACATAGCAAATCCCTTGGTCTTCAGATCCTTCCTCGCAAAAGCATATGTCAGTCCATGGAAGCTTTTTGGTTGTAAATAACACCTTTGTTATCTTTATTCTTTCTAGTGTGTGCGACATGTTACCACTTATACCTTCTTTTTGGACTCTTTTTGTTTTTAACTTTCGCAAAAATGCTTCACGACCATCGAAAACATGGAGGTTTTATGCTTTCTCGCACCAGGTAGTGACACATGTGACAAGGGATGGAAAAGTCAAATCGTTTGTGAATCTCTCAACCTTGATTCTCCCTGACAATTTGGTGCACCCCTTGGTGAAAATATCCCTCATACTTTTTAGGTGTTTGTCTTTCATGTGAGATGATCCACTACCTAGGGTTGAAGGTGATGGAGAGGCACATGGAGACTAAAAGGCCATCCTCCCATAAGGGTACCAAAAAGATAAAGAGAAAAGTAAGTAAAAGAAGGGAGAAAGAAAGGAAATAAAGGAGAACAACCCACGCTGCCCTGTCCTACTAGATTATTGTACTTTAACCCACACTGATTGTTTAGTTTTCCTCATTGGAGAAGAATATATGGAATCATGTGGGCGAGGGAGATGGAAAGAGATTGATTTTGTATGGGCTTTGGAAAAAGGGAAGTCTTTTTAAGGGAACCAAACCAAAACCATCTTCTGCTGGAAAAGACTCACTTCTGTTGGGAAATGACAGAACTTTCTAAAGAATTCACTAGAACTGGATTGATATATCTGTCTCTTTCTTGTTTGGCTTCTCTCCATGATTAAGGATGAATTTATTCATAAGATTATCTTGCAAACCCGTGTCATGTGTGTGTGTGTATATATAAATATATATATACTTGTTTGTCTGTACTCGTCTGCTGCCTGCCCAAGTCCCCAGTATGAGTCGATCTGTGGGTCTTAGGGAACAAAGTAACTTCAAATATTGGGTCGGGTATTGCACAACTAGCATATGCATAATGCATTAATTGTTGGCCTTTGTTCAAATTCTTAAAGCGAATAATTCACATAATGCCACTGTCAGCTTTTTCATTTTGGTACATCAAGTGGGTCGTAATTTATGGGATTGGTGCCTTTTAAAGCAGCTAGCTACTGATCCATTAAACTCGGCCAAAGTGAATTCTTTTCGCATGGAGGCTCAGCATGTTGTTTCTGTCGATCAGTACAATGCTAAGGGGTCAACATAAAAGTATTTCTTTCCTTTGTGGACCAATAACTCTCAGAGAACGGGTTAGTCCGGGAGGACAAGAAAATAATAAGGCTTCGACGCACAGTTCCCCTTCACGAACAGACCAGATTGAAGATCACAAATTAAGCGAAGATGCATGAAGGAACAAGCTGCCAAATTAAATTTCCTACAGTCCCCACTCCCTCGGCAGTTCTCTCTCCCTCCCCACTCCCTCTCTCTCTCTCTCTCTCTCTCTCTTTCTCCCCCCCCCCCCCCCCCCGGGGCGCCCCCGGCGGCCCTCTGCCACTCTCCAGTAACGGTTAGTCAGTGTATGTAAACACTCATACAATTTTTTGGCGGTAAGATCTGCTCGATCGGCTTTTATCTTTAACAAAAGTTGGACTAAGTTACAATACTGGTATCTCTCTAGATATAATTAAACTCTAGATAAGAGAGAGCAAGGCAATTTCCAGGCTCTGCAAACGATCATTAAAGGAGAAAAAGAAAAGAGGACAAACCACCTAGTTTCCACACATAGGAAAGACGTGGTGAAAGTTCGTCGAACCTTCCATATTAGTGCAACATACGCAAGGATGCTATCTACTCTATCTGTAATGTGAGACTAGAAATGGCCGTCCTATCTGTCATACCATGAAATGTACGTATGAACTTTGCTATAAAATAAAAAATTTACCCTAAAACTTCAGGACTTCTTGTCTATATATGGTAAGTTGAAACCCATATATATCTTCACGTGTTTTATTTATGCATAGGCGAGTGGTCCTTATCAGATCAGGAGAAGTGACGAAAAGAATCGAACCAAAAACTTTCCTTTCTTGACATGCACTTTCGAATTGATTTGTATTCACCCTCTTAATTTCCCTTGGAGAAGTGCAAGAAATTTCCTCCGAGATCAGCTAGATTACAGTGCGTTTGACCTTCATTTATCAGTTGGATATTTTAATTTACTCTCTTTATTTATTTTTTGCAAACAGTTCATGGCTTTTGTGTAAACTTGAAGCTTTCGTCGTCCTTTCCAAGAGGCTGCTGTAATGAGGAATATTAGTATTCTACAGCCCTGCAGCATCATCTTGGATTTTACCAATAATCATGACATTTATACATGTAGTATAAGTTAAAAGGGCCATACCCAACATCCCACACCTCCCCTCCTTCCCTTTGTCACATGGTGTTCGTTACAATAATGAACAAGAGGTGTTTGTCCAGTGCAAAAGCTGTCAAAAAAGACATTGATATGTTCGAGATCATATATTTGTCCATGTATTAATCCAAGTAACATACAAACAAGAGAAGCCAAAGGAGAAGGCAGGAGAGGATTTTGTCAACATGACAACGTGAGAAGACGTATAAGGCATCAATCACGACATACATACAAGAGAAAACAATGATATCGCGCACATATACCTGAATCAATAATGTAAAAGACTCAGATGGCCCCTATGAGACAAGACAATATAAGAATATTATGTTCCGGAGTACAATCTCTCGCTCCTTCCCACTAAAATTCTGCCAGTACCCGGCCCTACCCTCCAGTAGTACTCCATGCCCCACCCGTCCCTTGATTCTTCATGCATTCTGTGGGTGCATTTTCCAGCCAGTGATAATGATGACTAGTCAAAATTAACCAAACTATTTCAGTGGAGAAAATTATGAAACTTCTTGTGACTATGTATATCATGTACTGCCCCTGTTTCAGGCTGAAATAGATTTCTATATTTTGGTTTTAGTGCATTTTAAGGGTGCGGATTCAATATCTCTATTAATTTTCCCAATATTCTTCCCCAAAATTGGTTGCTGGGGGGAAAAGAGGACCACATTCAATTGATTTTTCCAGGACAAACTAGTGCGGTTTTCAATAGCAAAGATATCGCATTCGTTGGAACTGTCGTTGGAAGAGAAAACAACATTTAAGTAATCTGCCTGAAACTTCTATTCATAACTTGGTACTTGATACAGCAGTTTTAACTTAACAATTAGGTGCTATATCAACGATAATTGAACAGATGACAAACAATAGACCTATAGTAAGCAAGTTTTTGTAATCTAATTAAGTTTAGATGAAAAATTAAAGTTGATTAAGATCACTCATTATTGGGTTGTCTCAGTGGTCAAGGAGAACCTGAGATTGTGTGGATAAGGTGCACGGTCACAGATTCGATTTTTCACGGGGATCATAACTTTACGCTCTAAGTCCAATCAGTGTATTTTAATTAAACTAAATTCGTCTGAGTTCAGTGTACATATTTATCTCTCCTCACCAAAGAAAAAGTCGATTAAAATCACAAGTATGCTCTTGTAAATTTCTATGAGACTCCTGCTCATCAATTGACTAACTACCGATAAACATGGGGGCAGATGCTCAACATATGATCCATGATAAACGCCTATATCTGCTCACTGTCTCACCTATACAACGGGGTATCCATGTCAATTTCCTATGAGCAGTGATTGAGACGTGGGCCTGCCTCTTAGCCATTCCCACGGAGAGATTACGCAAAATCTTGGAAAAGTATCCCATAATTTAGATCTTGATGAGCATGTAACAGTACTAATTTATAAAAGATCACATCAAAGTTAATGACCAGGCCAGCCGCTAACATTTG
Organism: Morella rubra; assembly: GCA_003952965.2. Classification (NCBI taxonomy): domain Eukaryota; kingdom Viridiplantae; phylum Streptophyta; class Magnoliopsida; order Fagales; family Myricaceae; genus Morella; species Morella rubra. The sequence goes on along the minus strand of CM025853.1, from coordinate 4,094,375 downwards.
TTTGCTAACGAAACAATAGCAACACTTCATGAGGATGTCTTCATCAACCATATAGGTGGCAAAGGAATGGTTTCCAAAAATAAAAAGTAGAAGGACAAAAGAAAAAGAACGAAAGCAGGGAAAAGGGAATGGGCTAGCTTGGAGCATTAATACTACATAATGATGAAAGAGGCGGGCACATACTAGCTAGCTTTGATCTCTATCTCCTTCTTAGCAAATCAATGGGTTTTGTAGTTTTCCTTTGGTTTCGCCGGATCAGCCAATATAATCCAAGGCCGGCCAAACGAAATATGTTAGGACGAAAGTGACAAGGGAAACTTCTAAACACAGAAGAAGATGCCAAGGAAGTCGGGTTTTTGAGTGAATGATACTCCTTCATAATTAAGAGACGAGGGGATGGACCAGCTTAAGAAAAAAACCAGAAATGGGAGGGGGGTGGGGGTAGGGTGGGGTCCACCGTCGTCCATGGAAGAGGAAAACTTCTGTGGGGTTGATTGTGCTCGATCATCGCCCGACCGGGAGGGAGAGAGGCGTTTGGCCAACCTTCTCGGTGATGTTGATAGCTGGACAATGCCACTAAACAGTGGGTCCCACTAATAGTTTCGTTTGGTTTGGAAGCTGAGAGTGTTTGACGGCTGTTACGTGGAAGGAATCTAATGGTTTTTGTCTCTAACTGAGCGAGATGGGACAATATGTCCAGTCCATGATGACGGTCTTTTACAATTTAGTTACCGTCATATTCTCTCTCTTTTTTTTTTCTTTTCTTCCCACACCGTCGTATTCTTCCTTCTTAGCTTCTTCTCTCTCTCTTTCTACCAAAATTGGGGATCGATCTATTTTGTAAGGATTTAGCTAGCCATTAATTTTAAGACTTAAAGATCATGCATATGCTGATAGGTCATCTACTTTGTACATACGGATATTTGTCCACTTCTTTTAATTGGTTTCAATTAAAATTTATAAATTTAATATATTTTTTTCATCTCTTTGTTGATTTTGTAGTGATATTTTAAAGTCTGTTCTGAGTACTATTAAAGACAAGATTATAATCCACTACAATTCTATCTGACGATTGAAGAGAAATATAGATAACATGTAAGTCCTACATGGTATTTGTATTTAAAAATCTTAATTAATGGACATATTTAAGGAAAGTTGTGAAAATTAAGGAGATTTGAATTTTATTGGGTTTTGTGAGAATATAGTAAAAAAAATAGAATTTTATAAGAGTCAGTAAAAAAGTGAAGATAGATATATTTTAAGTGAATTTTTATATTTATTATGATGGAAAGAGATGATTTGATGGAAAGAAATTTGAAGACTTTGAAATTTTTTTTTTTAACTCTTAATTGGTGTGAAAATCTAAAAGTTAAAAATTTTGTGACAAAATTCATGTTTGCATCAAAAAATTGTTAACTATTCTAAAATTTTTATAAATGCATAAGGATATTATAACATTTAATGCTACATGTGAATCTTTAAGTAGTGTGGATATTAAAATATTTAATAAGTGTTGTGTTTATCTTTATTTTAATTATATTATGTAATATGAAAACAATAAATTATAAAAAATCTCAATCTTAATAAAAAAATAATATTAAATAAAATCCACTTCATGAGTCTCGTCTCTGAAGCAAATTAAACCGGTTATTGAGGACATAGAATTTATTGGAATCCACTTCAATGGTGTCCTGAAAAACATCAGAGGCATAATTGCATCAAAGCATGATGTGGGCTCCTGAGGCCTGCAGCATCAAAACAGACGTGTATGATTCTCTTTCAGAAAAGATTGTTTCTCTATGTTTGATTTGACAGTGAACAGAGTAAAAACCTTCTTTGCTGCTCCCAGTACTGTTGTACCTTGTACTTCTTTCGATTATTACATTCATTTTCAATTGCTAATATTAGTTTAATTTTTGTTTTTAGTCCTTTATTTTGTTTTTTAAGAGTTTTGTTTATTTTTTTATATAATTATAGTATTTTTTTATCTTACGTGATAATATTTAATAAAAATTAAAAATATTATTACTCATTTCTTAAAAAAAAATATTAATATTGCAATTTACTCTGACTCATGTTATTGAAAGACTAAAATCTTCTATAATTTTCTACCTGAATTGTAAGATTACGGCTAGGACTGTAAATGAGCTTCGAGCTCGGCTCATATAATTTTGGTTCAAGCTCAGTTCATTTAATAATCAAGCCAAGTTCAAATGCGATTTGTAGTTCAATTATTAAATGAGTCAAATTCGACTAAACTCAGCTAATTTGAGGTCATTTAATATTTTGCATAAAAAAAATACATGTAAATAAAAATATATATCCAAAATACATTTGCAGACTTACAGTTATATATATAACTTATAATATTTGTACCTATAGATAGTATACTTGTATATATTGTATATCTCTATTATCGTTGTGTATATGTTTTGGCGTATACTATTTCTTTGTATTTAGTAATTAGTAACATTTATATATTTATAGAGTCTATTTACTTATATTACATATTCTATGTATATGCATGTGTTATGGTTTATATTAAATTTTTATGATATTATCATGTTATGTGACCTTATAAAATATATATTTATATGAGTTATTTTTTGTATATATAAGCACAAAAATTTACTTATGTTACAAAGTATTCTCATTGATTATGTGTTTGACATATGCTTATGATTTGGTATAAAAATTATTGGCTTGTTGTATTTTTAAATGCTTGATTGGTAGTAAGGTTTTCCTCATTACCATGTAATTATGATATTAATATTTTGCAGGCTATATTTTTTTTTGTAAAGCTTGAATATATAGAGTGAAAAACACCCTATTATTTCCTAATACACTTCTATTGGTTAGTACATATTATTGTTTATTTTACTAAGCAATATATTAGATCATTTAGTTATTGTTTTTGTGATATATAATCACAAATAAGTGCTTGAGTGTTAAAAATTTTGATGAGGTAAGAGAATTAGTGAAAAAGTAAAAATAGTTGATGGGAGTTGGTGAAAAAGTGAAGAGATAGAAGATTTAAATGAATATTATAATAAAAAAGAATAATTTGATGACGAGAGAGAGATTATTTTGTAATTTTTTTCAATTAGGGCCAAAATTTTGAGTGCAAAAGTATAGTAATTTCAAATCTTAAAAAGGTTCTCCCTAATTTTGAAAATACAAAACGAGCACGAGCTCGTTTAAAATTTAACGAGTTGATCGTTTGAACAGGGGTTTTCGAGCTTTGTTTGAGCTTAAACCGAGCTTGAGCTCTTATTTGTGTTAAATGAGTCGAGCTCGAACATTCACTACTTGGCTGGTTTGCAGTCCTAAAATTTGCAGCAGAGGATTCTCATCCGTTGTTGAGAGGTGCTTTCTCTTTTCCCGTAGTTGTTATTTTTACCAATCCAAAGTAAACGTCGGTACCTCGTAGACAGTCATCTTAATTAATTAACGGGAAGTTCGAGGTTCTACTTGACTGAGAGAATTTTTTGAGAGACATATATATATATATATAAAAGCATCAAACTCGAGAGAAACTTACTATGGGTCCGTTTGACACCTAAAATTTTACATCCCCTAAAATTTTAACACAATAAAAATTACAATATAATCTCTCTCTCTCCCATCAAATCATTACTTTTCATTACAAAAAAATATAAAAAATTACCTTTTTTTCACTTTTTCACTAAACCCAATACCTTAAAATTTTAACATCCCCAAAATTTTAACACTCAAACACACCCTATATATATATATATTCGAGAGAAACTTACTATATATCGAGTTTGATGCTTAGAGATCATGACATGCCCATACAATTTGATACTTTAATGTGGGTTTTGAACTTGATGGTTAATTAGAGGTACGATATTGTCTCCTTTTTAGCACCAACCAGAAACATGAGACTTATTCTTCCACAAATTAAGTTACCACTTTCATTTCAGAACAAATTATACCCTCTAACACTATTTTTTTCTTGAAATTTACAGATTAAACTACTAAATCTGGCACATTACAACAAAAAATAAAGCTAGGATTAGATGCTAGTAAGGCAGTTTTACAGAAGTAAAATTTGGGAGGCCAAAATGTAAAAACTAAAGGAAAATTATTAGAAAAATGCTACTTGTAGGGAAAAAAAAAAAAATCTCCATTGCTTTATTAAGTGGTTTGATCTATAAACTTATATCCATTGTGAGAAGGCTGAGACAGATTAGTATACTTAGGTGTACAAATAAGATTACGAGAAGCCCTTGATTACAAGAACCCAAAAGCAAAATGGGATGTTGAGACTCGTTACTTCCTAAATTATGGTGTTAAGTTTACACTCTCCACGTTACACTTTGAACTTTTATGTTGTATGCTATGTGACACAATTTTAATTAATTTTAGTGGTAAGATCTTAACTTGAAAGGTGCAGTAATGTTGTAATATGTCAAATTTGATAGTTTAAAGTGTAAATTAGAAAAGACTATCCTAACTAAAAGGTAGAAAATATATTTTATTTTAGCTCTCTCCTAAATTTTTTAGTTAGAAATCAGAAAAAAAAAAAAAACATAAATGCATTAGGAGAAGACGTAACGAGGTCCGCAAAAGCAAAAGAGGGATACGATACCTTCATGATAGCTTTTTGACGAGGAAAACTAGTAAATTACTTAGGCCATGATGCAGAAAATGTAATAAATATTCGTAAAAATGGAATGGCAGCATATGATGTAATGATTTTCACACGAGACTATGACTGAAACTTTTTTGGGATCAAGTGGTCGAGGTGAGAAAGTAAAGGCCGTAGCTCTGCCAGTTTCCTCCCCTAAAGATCTTCTAGTGTCGGTAATGAAAGATACACTTGCACGTGTAACATCGAAGCTATCTACGTATTACAACTAATTAACGTTAAAGCTTTTGGATCCCTCGAGGTAATCGAGCAAATCCTATGGTGTAAAATTAATGCCTTCCCTGCATCTCTCCTGATCTTTAAACGATCGAACATGAAAGCTGTATAAAGCCAACTTTTACAGACTGGTCCGGCTGATTGCCCCATGCGACAAAGCTGCATTAATATCTAAATATATTTAACTAATTGTAAGATTCGAGTTTTGTCTCTTTTAATTTATTTATTTAGTATTATTCCTTTGCTTTTATTAAAAGAGAGAGACTAGGGCGATGGAGGCCAGTCGTACCTAGAGAACACCAAGTTTTGAATTATTTTATAGATTATACTAAAATTAGATATATATGACCTAAACAAGGAAATGAAACTTCCATATTTATGAGAGATTTTTTTTTATTACGTTTGGCAGAAAATCCTTTGATTGATGGGATTCGATCTGTAAGTTTTTTTTTTGAGTATATAAGGAGAAATAATATATGTACTTAAATTTTGAGAAGGCCTAAACAAGGAAATGAAACTTCCATATTTATGAGAGATTTTTTTTTATTACGTTTGGCAGACAATCCTTTGATTGACGGAATTCAAATGCGTTCTTTTCAATTACTCCACTTGGCACTTCATTACTGTCAGACCAGTCATCTGTATTTTGAAGCAAAAGAAAAATCAACTAGAAAATAATGTAAAAATTACGTTTAAATGCAATGAAATTTACTATATATATATATATATATATATATAACCCAAAAATCAATAAATTTACTTTCTTTCAGTACCTTGACCAACCCACATAAAGATTTCATGCATATAGGAGAGAGAGATCAGAGAGAGAGAGATCCATCCATCCGGCGTGAGATGTTTGCTTGTTCAGCCCCATAATTAATCCGAATAGGAACAAAATCAAAATGGACAAGGGCATAGTTGAACAAAGGGCCCCATTCCCTGCAAACCCGGCCTGATGAAATTATTTGGGAGCCAGAAATACACCATTATTCACCCAGCATTCATACCCTCTCCTTTTCCGACGTATATCTGACTGTACAGCCGGAAACGTATATATTCTCCACCTATCTTCTCTGGCCCTTCTTAGGCAGCAATAGCTTCCCTAATCCATGTGATTTATACGATTTGCATGGGTAGGGGCCGGGTGGGCTATTCATTGATTTGTCGTGGCCTAATAAGGTTAGTCTGCAGATCACTGCCGCCTACCTACCACCTTGAGCGATCGTAATACTGTAAGCAGATGCTCAAACAAAAACTCAAAACGGCCGCCGGCCTTCTGTTTTCTCCTCGGCAAAACTGAGTCCAAGTACTCTCTAAGAGTACGTATACATACCGAGGACAAATGCATGCTGCAAAAAAGTGTGGTTGAAATTATATCAAAAGGGAGAGAATCTGACTGGAATTAATTAGCAACAGTACTTCCGAAGAAATACGAGACCCCTAACAAGTGCGTATACAATTAATACTTTGGATCTTCTATTTCGCATGGTGCTCAAGTATGGTACGTACTGTAGACTAAAGGCTAGTTAATGCTACGTACATAGCTAGGTTAATGTTCAAATTACTTCAAAGCTATATATAAAAACAACAATATAATACATAAAAGGACGAGATCTCACAATTATGCACTCAATTGCGTATTAATCGTTTACACAACCGGTCTAATAATTAAGTTAATCCAAACAAGCTATGATTTTATAAGTACGTGATCGTCAAGAAAGTAGCTACTTGGCTATTTATTTTTGGAGAAAAAAAAAACTCAAACAAAAAATGTTAGGGTAAGCTGCAGGTCCAATAACACCTGGTTCTATCCTTTTCTGGTTATATCCTTTTTACTTTTGCCTTGATAGAGAACCTCCATATGTGCAGAGCGCAGACAGAAAGAAAGGGGTCGGAGTAACACTGTACGCACGTACGTGGAGGAGGAGAAAATAAAAGCGAACATTAATTAATCAAGCCCATTTTTCCTGATTTTTGAACAGGTGCGGCGCTTTCGTAAATTTCAATAGATTGATGGCATCAAATTTTCGAGGAAAAATAATAACCCTATTTGTTAGATAATGGACTAAATAATCCTCCTCCAAACCTCGACTTTCTTCTGAATTTATTTTTGTTTCAATTCTTCCGGAAAGATGAGGATTTGGTTTGAAGATGTTTTCTTGGAACATTTTTTAATGACTTTTCAAAATAAATCACAGAAAATCTACAGCTTGATATTAACACGAGAAAAACTTTTCTTTTCGCTTGTTTGGAGGTAGCCCATACAAAAGTGCTTCATGATTAATCCCACTGATCGGTCGACTCAATGTCAATTAGAGTCTTTTCTGCCTCATAATAATGGTATAAACTTGTCATCAGTTTGCTTGTAAATTAACCATTTTCTAAGGGAACTTGATGTACTTGCATGTCACCTTCTCAACCATTATTGTTACTCCTAAAAAGAGTACGGAGGCTCATGTTTAAAGAGAGACACAATGAGAGTTTTGCGAGCTTTATCTAAGACGCAAATAGAACAATGATTTACAGCAAAAAGGAAAGAAAAGAAAGAAAAAGAGCAATGCTAGCTGCTGCATGCTTAACTAAGTCGGTCTTTGTTTAATGTGCAGCAAATATGGGGGGATGATGGGAGTCGGATTCTCAAACACATGGATCTCAAGAGAATGTCCTTTGCAATCATCTTCCCCAAGTGTTCGGCTCCCTCCCGAATCTAATCATAGTTTGCAGCAATTAGATCGGCCTAATTCTACATCAAAACCTTGTCAACCAAGGCCGGCCTTCTCTCTTTTTGCCTCTCGCTCCTAACATGCAAAGGTACTTCTTCATGGGTCTAACAATTATAATCTTATAAGATTATATATCTATATATGGGACCTGTTAGGTTTCATCTTAATTAATCCAAATATAGATAGAGTGGGGATGTGAGGCGGTGAAAATGGGTATGATATAGCTAGGGTCCCATTGCTTTTGAACCCGGCAGCCACCAAACAGGAGGCCATATTTCTGGTGTCGGACTTCCTCTTTCCTTAGATTCTTTTGTCACTTGAGGAGTAATGATAGCATGTTGCAGCCATGCATCATGGACTCAGTGCATCAGAAGTTATTAATTCCTCAGACATGCCAACAGTGCATCCATCAAATTACAGATAAGCTCTTGAGATAAATCTGTTCATTTAACTTGTTCTTACCTATGGGCCAGAAAAAGAAGCATGCAGACTGTACAAAAGTCCCCGAAAAATAGTACATTTGTGTCATGCAATGATGTTATGGACGTTGAATGCTGTCTTTATAAGCTACGGCCGGAGCCAGGGAAAATCACAATGAAAGATCTCTGACTAAAATAGTGATGTGGTTCCATGAGAATTCATTCTTTTGGCTACTTGAATTTCAAATAAATATGACTTAATTCAAAGCACGAAGGGGCCGGGAAAAATAGAAGTGAGACGCACAAGAGATATCAAGAACGCGAGATATATACTGGGATCGAACTTAATTAATGATTAAGATTTCAATGCTAGAACTAGAACTTTAAAACCACTGGTTAAGCTAGATGGTGTCCTACGTTTAATACCATATATTACAACCTTGCAGGTTCTAATAGATTGATCAAGTCGAACAAAGATTGTCTAAAACCGACAGTAGTACGTACTCAGTAACGACGGCATTAATGGATCCAAGGAAAAAAGAAGATTAATATCCTATACAGCTGAAAATGATCATATGTGATAATTAAGGCTATTCCTTCGAATCCCCACGTTCTGGCTCTAGGGGTGGAGAAAAAATCCACCTATCCGGCTCAATTCGAACAGGTCGAGTTTTGAAATATATATAAAACTGAGGAAAATTGGGTTCGAATCTTTAACACGCCTTTTTTTTTTTTTTCCCAACTTATATCTCTAATGAAATTGCATCGTTTTGTTTCTGTTAAATAGCTCTTCTTTTTTGTTTTGGTTTTTTGGGAGTAACCCAATCCGACAAACTAACTAACCCGAACTCCATCCAAACCCGAGCTGGACGGGTTCATCTGAGAATTTGGGATCAGGGTCAGATTGGACAACCCTCTCTCAGATTGAGTCGGGTTCCGGTATGGGAACCCGACCCCAACCCCGACTTTGCACATCCCTAATTCCTCTACTCTCTGCCGGAGACATTCATCTCAAGATTAATCGACTTTCGGTATATATGCTGGGGCTATTGTTAATAGATTACTGCAGTCCATAGAAATATTTGTTTTGAGACCCATTATTTCTTTAGTTTTTCTAATACTAATTCCACCGATTGTTTCTTTATTCCATCCTACTCTATTCTTTGCGCTATATATCTAATTATTACATGAATATTGCAGTTATTTATATATTTTCTATGTTTCTAAGCATCTAATTGTTTGCATACTTGCCCTGAAATAGTGATCCAAGTTAGCAATTGTCCCCTCTCTGGTCCACGACAATTTTGGTCATAAAACTTCAATTCTGAAGTTACAAGCGCAGTAATGAATTCATCGACAACCGAGATTGTATTAAATAATATATCAATGACTTAAATTTTCTTTTCTCTTTTTTTAATGTATCATGAATATATTGACTAATCCTATCTGAACCATTGATGGAATTAATTGATGTGTTGATAACATCAAACAATCTGTTAAGACTGAAGAGTTAGGACCGAAAGCTTTTCTTAATTTTAACTCTCGCGGATAAATTTTATATGTTATATACAAAAAGTGTACAAATAGGATGTATCTAATCGTATTATCCTCTCTAATTTATGTATGACAATGAAGCCAACTTGGCAACTTCCTTAAAAGACAATCATGACCAATTTATCTAGCTGTTAAGCCATCTAATTCCTCACCCTAATTGGCCAAGTCGGCAACCTTCAAAGAAAAAAGAAAAAAGAAAAAAAAAACAGGGAGAAGAGAGAGAGAGAGAACATCACTGCTACGCTGATGCACCTGGTTTACCAAAAAGTAAGCATCTTTTGTACAGGGAAATTATGACCTCATTGACCTCTATACCCCTTGAGGGTGACTTTCCATCCACAGTTTTACCTTTATAAAGGCTGCTTCCAAATTAATTAATCTCAGTCGGTACATCCCCTTCCGTAGTAAAGGGCACTTTGGTCAAGCCGCGATCTCATTCTCTCGCTGTTTAGAAGATCTTTTAGAAGGGAGGAGAGAGATTCCGAAACGGTGGTGTGGTGTGGGAGTCTGACAAGAATAGGGAGGCTTACGTGTACATGTGGAGCTCTCGGCCCTGTATTTTTTTGCATGCAAAGCAAAATATTTACTGTGCGATGAATTATGAGACTGCTTTTGTTTCTTTGTGGGGGATGTTTTTCTTCCTGGAGCCCATTGCTTGCTGCCTGTGGGATCAAGTTTCAAGCATCGCTATTGGGTCTCTCTCTCTCTCCTCTCTCTCTCTCTCCTCTGAAGAAGTTTTAATAAGGATCACCTCTACAAGCACACCTGTTGAAGATGGGGGTTGGAAGAAAGCAAAGAAAGAGAGAAAGCTGAATGAAAAAGCTGAAAGTTCAAAAGCTAATTAGAAAAGAAAGCTGAGGTAACCGAAAGAAAGAGCTTTTTATTTCCTTCCTTTTATGTCCTAGCTAGGCAAGGGCAAGCCTTTTAGCTGTATCTTCTCTCTCCCTCTCTCTCCCCCCCACCTCTAACCCGATCTCCCTCTCCCTTGGCTATTTCTTATTATTAACCTTTACTTAGAAAGTGAGCGGGATTGTTCTCGTTGGTTAGGCTTATATTATACAAGCTGGTAATCAAACACAGAGAGGTGAGAATTACCATCCATGTTAGGCAATAACTCTTCCCCCTCAGTTCCTTCTTCTGAGCCATTTTCTTGCTTAGAAAACGGTAGTAACAACAAGAGGAAAAGAAGGCCGGCGGGAACTCCAGGTACGGAATATATATCCGTTTCTTAGATATGTGAATATGCATAGTTCCATCTTTCTTTCTTTTTTAATATTTTAGTATGCTGGTTCGTCTTTGGTTCTAAATTTTGATATTTTCGTGTATAATTCATTCCATTAGATCCAGATGCAGAAGTGGTTTCTCTCTCACCCAAAACACTGCTGGAATCGGATCGTTATGTCTGCGAGATCTGCAACCAGGGGTTTCAGAGAGACCAGAACCTTCAGATGCACCGGCGAAGGCACAAGGTGCCGTGGAAGTTGCTAAAGAGAGAGAATCCAGTGGTGAAGAAGCGAGTTTTCGTGTGCCCGGAGCCAAGCTGCTTGCACCACGATCCGTGCCACGCTCTCGGTGATCTGGTTGGGATTAAGAAGCATTTCAGGAGGAAGCATAGCAATCACAAGCAATGGGTCTGTGAGAAATGCTCCAAAGGTTACGCGGTTCAATCGGATTACAAAGCCCATCTCAAAACCTGCGGCACTAGAGGACATTCTTGTGATTGCGGTCGAGTTTTCTCAAGGTTTTCTTCCAATCTCAACATATAACATGTTTCTCTAATTACCTTCCACTGGTGGTTAAAATCATCTGCATTCCTTCAGAAAACGCGCGCACACACAGACACACAAAACGAAAATGTTATCCAAATTCATGTCCTTTATCGTGGTCCTTTACCAAAAAAAAATACCATTTGATCTGTACTGGGTTTGGGTCTTCTGGGTTATATTTTTTTCTCCCTCATTTGCTGGGCAAATTTTTTAGCAATTTCACACCTCGATCACGAACTGAACCATGGCTCTCCTAAATTCCTTTTTGGTAATGGGGTTTTGACCCAAAAAAGAAATATATTATTTTAAAAAGTAAGGTTTTGACTGATGGAACCTTAATCCAGTTTTAAACAACTGTTCTTGGCAGTTGAACACATTTCCCAAAGATCAGTTTCTGTTGGTCACACCACTGTTGGTTTCGAATTCTTTTGGCAGCCCAAAACCCCAAACAGTCGCTGGTTTGTGACTATTTAGTATATATGTCTCTCCGCACCTTTTTTGATTTTTATATTAAGCAACGTCGTATTTCTCAAATGGGTGAGCCGGTCCTCGTGGAGTACATCTTAAATGATTAACATGGTTTTGTATCATCATCAAATTCATATATAATCTTCTCCTTTCAATAGCATTCAATTCTTTGTGAATTATATATGTACGTATTTAGTTTTCCAAGGCTTTCAGAACATATCTTATGAACAGTTTCCATGCTCTACTTTGGCCGCGACGTATAGAATCAGGGAAATTTGCGTTCTTTCAGTCTAACGTAGAACAACATATTCTTTTTTTATTTTCTGAGAATAGAACAGCATATTTCAAATATCGTTCTGATCTCCCTTACAGGGTGGAGAGTTTCATCGAACACCAAGATGCTTGTAGTATGGGCCGTCTCCGGCCGGAATCACAAGCACTGCAGCCAGCCTGCTTGTCTCGGACGGCTTCGAGTCCGAGCCCATCCAGCGAGACCAATTTCAGCACAGGTCCTTGGCATGCTTTAGTAATGCGAAAACCAACACCACCGGAAACCACGTTCTTGAACCCTACTGAAGGTGGAAACTCATCCAAGAATACAAGCTACCACAATTTGGACCTTCAGCTCTCGACTACTACGAATCCCATTGATTCCTCGGTCTCCCCTAAAGGAGAAGACAATCATTCCACCCAACTCCAGCTCTCAATTGGGTCATGTGAATTTGGAGAGAAGAATGAACCCAATATGACCCATCGAGAATCACCCAAGAAGAGCTTTACAAGTGACAAACCGGTGGTAGCTGCCTTAAAGCTCAAAGAACAAGCGCGCGAGCACTTAAGGCTAGCCATGGTAGAGAAGGCGTACGCTGAAGAGGCCAGACAACAAGCAAAGCGCCAGATTGAACTAGCTGAGCAGGAGTTTGCAAATGCAAAGAGACTTAGGCAACAAGCGCAGGCTGAATTGGATAAGGCACAGGTTCTGAAAGACCGTGCAATCAAGCAAGTAAATTCCACTATTCTTCAAATCACTTGCCATGCTTGCAAGCAGCAATTTCAAGCGCGAGCAATGGCGCCTCCCGATGAGAACTCTCTGGTGTTGAGTTATATGTCATCCGCCATAACAACAGAAGGTGAAGTAGAGAACGACAATCGAACTGATCTTGCAAAATCAACTAACCCTTAGATCTCTCTCTACTTCCAGCTATGTTAACAATTTTTTTTTTTATCTACCAATTATATACCAAATGAGTTGTTGTGGTTATCTCAGGTTTATTAGAAGAGTGTTGTATCTTGCAATTCATGTGTTTTTATTTGTTCATTAATTTGGTAAATCCAGACTATAATGTAATGGGTTTTGTTAATTAAACTTTGTTTTCAACGTACAATTTGGTACATCTATGATGTAGGTTTTTCACCACTACATGAATTGTATATTACCAATAATATGGGTTTTATTTGTCATTTAGTGAATATTGGTCCCAGGTCTTCATGAGCTTGACTCTCAATGCAACTATTTCATTGAATGAGCTCAGACACGCTCATTTTCCCACACCTTAAATTTGGATGCGTTAGATTTTGTCTTTGGACTATCCGGCCGGTGATATTTGTTGGCCAAGGTGGTCAGATAATGGAAGATGACACTAGCTAGCTACTCCAAGCATTAAAGAATTGTACACAGAGAGAGAGAGAGAGAGAGAGCGCGCGCGCGAGAGAGAGAGAGTGGGGAATCAGATGGTCCTTTTCTGCTGCGGTTCTGGATTCTTATAAATGTGAATAAAAAGGGCCATGTTTTTCAGTGCCACTGCTGTGAGGGGGGTAAAGACAGACCCAGTCGTCCCTCTCAAACGCCTGCAAGCATATAGACACAAACAAACACTATTGATGATTTCCTTCACACCTCTCGCTCTCACCTAAGAATCAGCGCCATGGCAGTGCGTGCAGAGGAAGCACAGCATCTTTTCCAAATATGCAGAGACCATTCAAAGCTTTTGGAGTCGAGGGGAAAAAACTTTGTAAAACTGAGTTGCTGTTACCTTTCCCGGTTAGAACCATAACAAAAAGGCCAAGGAGGAGCCAAAGTTTGTGCTGTCATCTCTCAAGAACATGTTAAAGGGTCTCTCTTTCTTTTCTTTGCTTTTTCTAGGACCATGTGCGGTTTCTCTTCACCTTCAATTACTGCCATTAATGCTGGCCTCCTCACTTTTTTTATCTGACGCATAAATATTGATATACGGTCATCCACTATCCATCTCCTTTATTAAGCAGAGAATTAGATTTCACTGCCCTCTAAGGTGCCGTTCGGCTCATTGATGGGCCTGTGAGTTTAGTCGACTCAGACCCGACCGTCGCTAGCCCCAGATGAAACTTAGTGCAGTAGTTGATAAAAAAGTGAGACGCCCAACGTTAACAAACCTATTTGCCGTACTTGGGCTTTTCTTCTGTGTCTTCCCCTTTGGACATGTTATTGAGATGGTCTGTCTAGCAGCGACAGCAGACCAAACTTTGGTTTGTTAATTTTAAAAGTTTAATTACCGCTTATCTGTGATATTAGTTTTTAACAAATCAATTTTTGAGACATAATTTTTAATGGGATGGTCCTGTAGTCCATCTTTCATACATATAGGACATTTGTTTACTAAAAGTTAACGAATTAACGGAAAATTGATATGGATTAAAAGTTGAGATATCTATTTTCAGGGTTGGATAGCCCATCTTAAATCCTGTCGTTATTAGTAAGCTAACTTTTGATGGATAAAAGGACCGTATATCTAAAAACAGACCACATAAATTGTCTCGTTCAAAGTTGTGGATACCACAGACACTAATTTTGTTAAATGTCAATACTATAGGAACTGTATTAGTAATTAAGCCAAACAATTTCTTCTTTCAGTAATTTCATGTCGATGGATTTGATGGAAAACTTTGGGGACAGATATGGATGATCTAAGTTATCAATCGAATCCTACATGATTTCTAGATCTAATTTCTGAAATTGGAGACGAAAAATTGATGGAAGGTTATTAGCACAACCTCTAGTTTTACATGGAACATGAACCAAAGGTTAAGGCAGTGGATAAGATAGGAGTCAGGCTCTCCATAGAGCAAGCACATTGCTGGTGGGATAACGACCTTAAAACGTGGAGCCCAAGGACCCAAACGGCTACCGAGTGCCCAGCAATTATTTGCACTTGTCTTTTTTCTTTTATTTATTTTTATTTTCATCAAGAGGTGCCCAATTACACACCAAAACCAAGCACTCATCATATTTTAATAAATTCAGTCTCCCCGGCAACCAAGCGAATCCCAGGCTAGCCAAGGCCTAGGCCTAGGGCTTATTTTGGTCTCTAGTTTGGAAGAACAAGGATTTGTTCTTGCAATGTTTAAGCCAAGCCTTTTTGGAGTACTAGAAAGAAAAATTGGGTGAGCTTGGAGTTCCCTGCTGCCATTCAATTCGAGTCTGAACACACTATGAGAATAAAAATCTGTAGACCCGTCCAACAAGAAACCTGTTTGTCCTCTCAATTCAGTGCGCCCTACCACTTTCTAACCAAATTTGTGGCGAGGAGGAAAACTAGGAGTTGGCAGAGAAGGGGCAGAAAGCTACCTGTATACGCCATTCCCAGATCAGTGGTCCCTTACAACTGAGATAGAAAACAATCAAAACCCTAAATATGCAATCAAAACACAAGCTACACGTATTACTGCAGCGGCTATAACAGTTTTTACTGTTCTCGAAATCTTTTTTTTGATAAGTACTGTTCTCGAAATCAGGTTGCCTACTACTCTCTGAATGCAATAAATAGTTTCAAATATTTAACTCCTTATGTTATGCACATGTACACACATAGCTCACACCACCCCCACCAACTAGAATTGCACACAAACATGCTTTGACCTTCAAACAAAAACCTCACACACATGACTTTAGACAGATGAGCTTAAGGATGGGAACATGCTCTCAAAAAAATATTTTAAAACGATCTCAATACTTCTTACATGTTCGACAACAGAATACACAAAATCTGCGTCATAAGGTTGCAGAATGAAATTGAGGGAAACAAATCAATATAGCATATAGAAGAAGCTGAAATAAAGCGTGTAAAAACTATCAAGGGTAGAGACCAAAAGGATGGTGTTGGAAAGGAATACAAAATGACCAAGTGGCTGACATGCAAAAGTGTTAGTTATATATATCCATCTAGAACCAAAAGTTGGCTTAAAGGTCCTACTACAAAATGTAATGCATAAATAGAAGAAACAGACCCTAACTAAAGTCGAACACAACAGTTGTGTTTTTATCTTTCAACAACATTCAAACACAAAAGGAACAGGCTAATAGGTAGTGGACAGGAGTCACAGGAGCAGTTTATAAATTAGCAAATGCCAAATGCCATTCGTAAAATACAAGTGATCAAACATAAAGGAAACAATTTTATTTGGTCTATAAATCCCTGTATCTGCAGCGTGGCCATCAGTTCATAACTATAGACATCTTGGATGTTGGGAGTGCCCTCTTATCATACAAGGAAAAGAAATAATTTTGAACAATTTGCTCAGATAAGACCAACTCTGCCCCAAACACAGAAGGAAACTAATAGAGTTTTACTTAGAAAATTGTAGTAGACTGGAAGTAAAAATACTGCAAAATACATGCCACTGTTATGAAACTCTAGAAGACAATAAGTGTCAAATATAAAACAGACACTGAGAGACAATACAAAAACAAAGAACCACTGATGTACCTTTCAGTTGTTTCATAATTTGAAAGACAAATGAATATGCCATAAAACTATCGAGTTAATCAACAGAGTAAGGATCCAACCCCCCTCCCCCTCTTTTTTCTCTCTTTATGAAGACCTCGAGTTGGGTTTCCTCCATCTACCCAGAAAGCCTTACTCTATTTAAGAAAAATATTAGGTTGTGTAAATGAGTTCCAAATCACCTATTCTAATCTAATGACATTACAATGACACCGCCTCTTCTGGCACCAGCAAATGCTTATTGTCACCAAAATTACGAACATCACTTCCACCAACCTACAGCTCGAGCATCACCACTGCCATTCATACTCTTCGAGTGTCTTACAATGGGAAGTTTTGGCTCCATACGGCCATTTGTTTTTCATAACAACGTATCTACAGAAACAAAAATAATGCATGTACATGCGCGTGAAATTAACTCTCTCGTTACAAATGCCTGTTCATCAAACAAGCAGAGAGTTTTCAACCTTATGTAACTCTTTAATTGATTGCAAAGACTGCCTATGAAAATAGTCATATAGCATAAAGAACCATAATCAGTTTTGCAAGTCGCACAAGGTTGAGAACTCTCTGCTTGTCCATTTCCTTAACTTACCTTCAAACTTCTACAAGAGTAGAACGCTTAAAACCTTTCAACTTCAACAAGTTAAGAGGATGAAGTAAAAACTACACTACAATTCAGTGAGAATTGGTTGAGCCTGGGGTTATAAACACACTAGGAGGAGAAAGCTGATCCAAGCTAAAGGCATTATAAGATTAGTGTGAAAAGCGTCTCTCCCTCCCTCTCTCCCACTCATCCTTTCCCTCTCGCCACCCTGTTTTGTTGACATTAGCTGGGACTAGGGTGGAAAACAGTATATATGCTAGTCTCTTTTTGCTTCTTTGATGACTATGGAAAGGAATTGTGGTTAGAATTCTATGGCAAAAGATTATCAACGTGCAACCCAACGTTTTGGAAATCTAGATTTCAAAGATTTGAAGTAAAGCAAATTTCAGATGGCTCAATCCAAAATTTCACAATGAGGGTCAATCATCGAATCGAAGTTAAATAATCATACCCACTTGCACATGATTGGGCCACCACTACCAAATCTGTTTCGGATAAAGATTAGCTCTTTCAAAGTGAATAACTAAATATAAATTCTGGAATCAAAGACATTTGAAAGAAATATTCAAATCATGTTAGGGTCCAACTATTGAGTCAGAAAAGTTTGCAAGGGCACCTGGACTCAGGTCAGATATTCCTCTGACCGATTGATAAAGAAGTAAATAGGTTACTTTCACCATCAGAACCTTCTAACCCTCACTTTACTCCAGGCCTCTTAAGAAACTATGCACAAGGATCATCTGCGGGAAAGCCACTCTATAACTCCCACAGCATGCCATAAGCCTCATCATCAGGAAGCTCAAAATTTAGAGTCAAACAATGAGCTTCATCCTTAATGAGCTCTCCAACTTCAAGTTCAAATTTAAGCACAATAATTCATGCCTTATCGGCAGAAGCTCATAGCCTACTAGTAATACCAGTCCCACGTCTAATAGGCCCTCAGATCACAGCATTAACTTCATACGAGTACGACTGCCCGATTCTCCTACATTAAGCCTTCCCCATCATTCAAACTCGAGACTTAATAAATGACAGCATCAACTCATCCACAATCATTCATTTAGGTGACTTAATTGACAGATTATCATACCACAGATAAGTTAAAACTGCAAAGATAAAGTACTACCTCAAATAAACAATAGAGATGATAACAAAAATCATTCAAGCCAAGAATCTTTGACATCATAATCTATTATATAAAGTGCAAGTTCATAGCAAAAGAGGTGCATCCATATGAACATAACCAAGAATAGATGATGATGCAAAAAGAAATAAGAAATTAATGACATTCTATTCATTGAGATGAAGCATAAATACCAAGCAACAGAGATGTACATGGAACATCAAATTTGAGGTCAGGAAGAAAAATTTTGCCGCAAGAATCTCAAAGATTTCTCCTTACATCCCTCTATGGGGCATCCAGCAGTATCGATGTTTCTAAAACATTGAGGAAAGGTGAATAGAATAACATTACAGGAGAGCCTAAAGGCAAAATATAAAAGAACAGGTTACACGGCAGAAGACTCATCAACTACAAACTACTTCAGAAGCCCCTGCTGTAGGTCACATACATATCTACAAGAGAAACATGCTGAACGCAATGGATAGTCTAAATACGATCCACATAATACAGCTACCTGATGGTGACAAACTTATTTGTTCCATGTTTAGCCCAGTGGGTCCTCAGATCAATCGGAGTATTGAAGTCA
Source organism: Morella rubra (assembly GCA_003952965.2). Lineage (NCBI taxonomy): Eukaryota > Viridiplantae > Streptophyta > Magnoliopsida > Fagales > Myricaceae > Morella > Morella rubra. The sequence goes on along the minus strand of CM025853.1, from coordinate 4,075,481 downwards.
TAACCTTCTGCTGCAAGTTTCTCCAAAACCTTCTTGAATGCTCCTATACTCATTTTTCTGCCCGCAATCCTTGCTCCACGTCGTTTGGTACTCATTGGCAAAGGATACATCGACATGTTAGTCGTACAACAAGCAGACTGCCATCCACCAGAGCCCCAGCGGTAACACTGCTGAGGTACTCCAGTGCATGAACAAACCGGTATCGGAATCCCTGAAATATCCATGTCGATCCCATTTATGACAATCTCTGTTGTTTTCTTTGATGCAGGCCTGGCTCGTGGAACAGAAGGACTACTCTCAGCCTTCCGTGGACGAGGGGCTTTCTTAGCCTTCTTCTCTTTCGGGGGTTTTGGGGCTTTCGCACCCTGCCTTTTCTTAACGGGCCCATTTTCCTTCTCAACAACTGCCTCTTCAGTATTTGGCATCCTTTCATCCTTGGAAAAATCAGGTGGTTGAACCATCTGCATATGATGAGCTGAAGACATCTCGGGCAAAACGTCATAACCAGAGTTTCCCGGCAACACATTGATATATTTTTCTCTCTGATTAATCCAAGCATCCCTCATGTACTCCATGGGGTAAATTGACTGCGAAACCCCAATATCCCTGTGGTGAAAAGTTCCATTCCCACCAGCCATGACCGCAGCATGGCGGCCCCCAATAAGTGTTTTTTCGGGCATGGAAGACATGAGCTGAAGGCCCAAATGGCTTTTAAGGGATGTTGTAGGTTCATAGTAACCCCAGTTACGCATATTCAAACTATTATCCCCATCCATTGCACCACTGCTATTCAAAGGCCAGAAAACCGCAGAAAGAAACTACAATATCTACTTATTCCTTTATCCGTGGCATTGTCTTTCGCCTAATAAAAAACAATCGAATCAACATCCAACAGAAAAGCCGATCAGAAAAGCCTTAAAACGCATAATCGAAGCTCAAAATTCCACGACTTACAAAATGAAAGATCACCCACAGAAGCAGACCAACATCTGGGTCAGGGAGAACTTTGGGACTCAGATCTCAAGAGATTGAAACGATGGAATCGAAAATTAATAATAGGAGCTAAACATGATAAGAGACTGCAATAGTAATGGTGCTTTTAACAAAGATTTAGGAGTCAAAGATCGGACTTACTTGTTGGGTATCCGAGAGAGGTTTGTTAGGGTTCCGAAAGGAGAGCGTCTGGAGGGGAAAGGCACAAAAGACTCTGAACGTGTACGCCATTTCTAGCATATTAATACTATTTACACTTACACAATAATAATTTTTTTTGTAAGCTGAGGAATGAAGATAATTTCTAATGACGGTGCCTTTTTTTCTCAGGTGCCACCGAAAAACATTGCGTCTACTTCAAACAATTTACGTTAGCCTATAAGGAAAACAAAAATATATAATTTACGTTAACCAAGGTGTGCAGTAACCTCCTTTTTTTTTTTTTTTTTCTCATTTCAAGATGCATTTTTTTTCTTTCTATATTTATTAAATGAGATAAATTTAATAAACTCGAGTCAATTCAGTTTAAATTTGTAAACAAAACGAGTATAAATTCGGTTCATCTCATATGAGCTCATTTAAAATTTATTTATACATATTATAAATTTACATATATTAATTATACCATAATATCTACCATATCTTATATACTTTTTTTTTTCTCATTTATGCTATAAAATTATGTTCAACTATATTCATATCCGGAAAGTCAAAATTATGAAATTATTGAGTTTGAATAAAGACCAGAAGTACCAATTCCTTTCCTTTCATTTCTAACAATTACAATACTGTAGAATTTGGCGGCCCTTCCAAAACTCACTAAATTTAGGCTTTATTTTTTAAAATTTTCTTATATTGACCCCCTAAAAATTACAATATTATATTTTGACAAAGACTGCTTGCAACCGAATCAAAACTCCTTATAAGGGTACATCTTTTTGTTCGAGAGTTGGCTCTAAAGATTGCCAATAAACCCATGCTTTTGATTCTTTGAGAAGCATGGAAACAAATAGTTGGCCGGGCCATCATGATCAGACACACTAGGCCACTAGTCATGCAAGTTGCAGTGGTCAAACTAAGCTTAAAGATTTATTTCATCAAGTTGGCCTTTCAATTTTTTTTTTTATTTTTTTTTTTTATGACAGGCCGAATCTTCATATTGATATGGTCCATCCTTTTAGCCCATCTAAGAATTTGAGCCCAACAAGCCCACCCTTTGAGCCCATCCTATCTCCCCTTTAAGGTCCACATTAATTTTGGGCCTTTCATGTCCTTTAATTCATAATAGAGAATTTCTTTGTTATTAGCGTACGTATTATGACACTTACTAAGGCCTACTTTGGCATGCTCAAAAATTCAGCATAGATTTGACTTTGTAAGAGCCGTTTTATTTGCTTGCTTTGTCAACGGTATTATATCAATAATCTCCAAATACAGCTTAAATAAATTTTTTCAAAGGCCACCTCAACCGACAAGTGGGTATACGGTTCAAATCATCGGTCGAGATTAGAAATTTCTGTTAGTTATTAAATTTAATTATAGATTATTTTCGATAAATTGGTTAATGGGGAGGTTATATCTTTTTATGTCTTCATAGGTTACAAAGTTAAAAGGGTTAAGAGTTTAAGAGTTACATGAGATTTCCTATAATGAGTTATATGAGATTTATTTAGATGTTACATTTTAGAAGTCACAAAAGTCTCATTGTAAACTACAAATATCTATGTAACCTTTGTGTTTTTCTTAAGTGGGTGGAATAAATTAAGCTTTTTATTGAAGTATTTTATTTTCTCTTCACTTAACTTCATAGACAAAGTATTGAGTGTAGCCCTTTTTCTAATGTCTAACACTTCTAATTAACTTATTGAATACTCGAGATAGAAAGGTTGGGATTGCGTGTGTCTCAACTCAGGATCACTCTAATGCATGGTCTTTGCACAAAATATTGTCCACATTACTAGAGAAAAGATTAAACTAAGAATTTATATACAATGTTTTTTTTTTCTTTTCTTGGTATTTTAGGAGAGACAATATTCATCCAACTTCACATTCAGTCCTAAGAGTAAGTTCTTAATAGGTTAGCTTGATTTTTGCCGTGGATTTAACTCTTTAATACACTAACCGAGTGAGATCCAATATTTATTATACTAGCTAGCATCTCATTCTTAATTAGAACTGAAACCGATTCCATATCCATATTGATCCTACCATGTTGCAGTTCCTGAGGGTCAGCTGACTGAAAAATTCAAGGTTCTTCTTGTTCATTAAAAAACTTACTAGACTGTATATATTACAGTGGTAGTCTACAAGATGCCAGTGTTGTGTTTGATTCTGTAACCAAGTCCACAGACTACCATGGATTTTCCAGCCAAGCTATCTGCCTGTACATGTCCGATGAGCAAAAGACAGCTTTCTTCTTCCACTGTTAAGACTCGGTTATTGCAAAGCACGATTAGATAAAGAAAATCAGAACTTGGTCCCCCCGGTTTCCTTAGCCAGCAGCAATGTACAGTCAGAGATAGTTAAAAACAAAGGCAGGCATATACTTCTAGCTGTCAAAGTCTTAATTAAGCTGAGACATTTCACTCTTTCTCGATCTTAACCTGATTGCGCAAGTTGTTAGTTAACTAAACTATTGTGTCTGTTTCATGTGGAAATAGTCAAAAACAGGGTCAGGTGCATGAAACTCATCCATGATGCTCTAAAAGCACGTGTACACGTGCAATTAAGAGCATATGGTTCTGTAATGAGACTTCGACGTACAATTAATATACCCCTGCAGTGTAAACCCTGTCTGCTCATTTGATTATAATTCCTAGGGTTGTTCAGATTGAGCCCATATTGTACCTTCATTTCATGAAGATGGGTGCATGTCTCTTGTTTCCAATTTTCAGAACGAACTTCACAAGCCTAAGTTCGCCTTAATTTGGAGCTACTTAAACTGCGTGCTTCATGTTTTATTGGAGAACGAATTTTGTATACAAAGACAAACTGTGCAAAATCATATAAAGGGATGACTATTATTTAAAAAAATTAATCAAATATTTCAAGAATGGTCACGCTATTTAATAAAAAGAATAACAATTCATCGACCCATTTTGTCTCCTTATTTTATTAAATGATATGATATTAACTTTGTACAAAATCTTTTCTCTGTTTCACTTTATTGCTCCAAATTACATCGTAGTTTTCTTTCATTTTTGTTCTCCTTTTGATCTTGGATGAATAATCTATGGCAGATCTTTACAATTATTTCGATATGCACATCTTCCTGATCATCATATAGGGTGGTTAAATACCATTAACATATGGTTTGAGAGCATAAACTACGAAATGCTTTCACATGTTTGAGCTGTAAGCTAAAGCTGAAGCTATTAATTGTTTATATATTGTTTCAGTTATTAAATCACTCTTATATACTCGAAGTAGGTTTGGCAAGTAAGAGAATACTCAGATTTGGTTTGGTTCATGAACTCGAATATCGCAGATAGTACGGGACGTAGCTTTTGACTACTGCATTGTAAGTGAGTGGTGACCCACGACATTAACCCGAAGATGGAGGACTCAAGATTATTTTATATGGCAATTGGCCGGAAATACACCTTCGTTGAACAAACAACAGCCAGTTAGAAATTCCTTTAATAGACATGTGTAGGTCGTCTAAACTCTAAAGTCCTCAATCATGTGTTAAAAAAACACATTATTTTTCTTTAGCAGCATAAAATTAATTATATACGAGGGACAATGTGCTTTCTAAACACCTGTTCGAGCTTGAGCTTTAGGACATTGTATTTGCCAATATATATAATATGATTGTCAAATGATCACTCAAATCATCTTGGAATCGAAGTACTGGATATCATTGTCTATATTCTAAGATTGTAATATATAAATCGAGGGTTTGAACACTTGTTGCGCGATCCATCGATCATCCCCAAAGACAGACAGAGAGGGAGATATCTGTATCAGTTTTCTACTTCTTTGGTATCCAATTTAATACTCACCTTATGCTTTATGTTAGGTCCTAGATGGAGGCTAGACCAATCGTAAGGTCTCGATGTCTTTAAGCAGGTAGCAAGTAAATCGATGAGTATCTTATAGCTCATTCAAATCCACATGGCCACGCCATGATTAATTGTCACGATCAAGTGAAAAGATGCAAAAGAAGGGGAGCAAAGTGCTATAATTGTTGAAAAGAAGAATAAACAAAATTAGGACCAAGCTTCATGATGAGTAAGAATGTCGGACAAGACTTGATTCAGTACTGCTGCAGAAGCGACCATAAAGAAGCTAGCGCAAAGGCCATGGACGAGCTTGGCTCGTGACACAATGCAATATGCATGCATGCACTCGATTTGTCCGCAATGTGGCTCTGGTGCAAGTTAAAATGATGGCCAGATTAGCCTTGTGCAAGGGGTGGAGCGAAAGGGCTCCATGCAAGCGTCTCATTGTATATGTATAGTTGAAGCGACCCTAGCCTATATATATATATATATATACCCTAATTAAGCCTTTGAATCTATAAGGGGATATCCTGGCGAGGAAAGATTTCAAAGACACTACAATTAGAAAGGGATCCAAAAGAATACAAACAACACTCAACTAAGATAAATATTAATTTGAAAAGAGCAATAGATGACATGATTAGCATAACCAGAGAGGGAAGACAGAAGACAACGAATTAGAAAAGAAAATGTCCACTCTTAATTTTCACATACAAATTAAGCAGAACTAAAATGCCCTTTCCAATGACGTACGACGGTGGAGTACTATAGGTTATAGAGAAAAAAGACGTGACAAAATAAGTGCCATACACAAGACCTGATGTCCGTGTTGCAGTTTTTTTTTTTTTTTTTTCTTAGCGTCCGTGTTGCAGTTTAATTGAACAAACGTAGGTGCCCCACCTTTTAAATTTTGGAAAACCGAAGCCTAGCTAGCCTATTTCTTTTGAAAGAGAAACTAGTTGAAGACGCGTTGCGTACGTGTTTTTCTTTTGTTTTTTCCTCGAGGATCAAACCTGCTATTCGCATCTAACACGAACTAACTAAAATTAAATTATAACTCACATATATAGTCCCATTTGCGTGCGTTCGAACTTGGATTTTAGAACAAAGGATCGAATCTAAGATATATATGTCAGACCAAATATTCCGAGGTTACATGTTAATTTCTCATAGCTGTTCGTACTTGTTTTCCCTTCAATTAAGGTAAGTGATACACACGTCCCATGAACATTGTCTATCTACGACATCAATTGATCTCTTGGTTCTATGTTTGAAGAGAAATATGGTGTTTATTTCATGAATTTGAGTTCATTAGTCATCTCCTTCAACGTAAGTATATATAAATTAAAGTTCATCTTAATTTGTATCCGTTAAATCATTCTGTGTAACCCCTTCAATCAAGTACTTGCAGCTACTGATCATTTAGGTGCGATTCATACGTTAATCATGCACCTTGTTAGATCTCTTTGGATAACAATTTTCATACTAACCACTCATATACTTATGATATCTTTTCATTGCGAAACTTCACCTCATTTAGCCTAATACCTGCATGTTCAACATTCTTCTTCTCAGCTTGTAAATTAATCACACATTGCTATCCTCTCCCTTGAAAATAAAATTTTTTTTTTTCAATTATGTCGGTAAAACACTCCGAAGGGTATAACAGTCACTACAAGTCACCAGGTCTCACAACATTTATTTTTTTAGGAAGGATCAAGTCCCACAGCATTCATGGTAATGACGGACTCTTTTGGCAATTTTCCAACAAGGACGCAAAGTAGATTTTTTACTGTTCATTGTTGGGGCTAAAGTTTCACCCAACTACTCCAATCATTATTTAACACCCTAGTCATTAGCCTAAAAAGTTTACAACATCTACTACAGTATTTTATACTGATTTCTGACAAAATTCAATAAAATTCTATTTTCTTCAATTTTTTTCACAACATTCTCAAAAAATTTGTGAATTTTTTGTATTTGCAAAAATGGTAAGTCTATCTAATTGGGAGATCATGCACTGTATACAACACACAACACCATTGGCCCGAGTCTACTCTTACGCTCCTAGATGATGTTCATTTTTATAATTATTATAGAATATAAATGTATTCAATAAATTTTATGAAACTAATGTCAAAAATCTCACACATAATTCTAATACATTTTTTTAAAAAATTATAACAAATCTTTTATTTTATATTTTTTCATTTAACTCTAATACTTTTTTTATTAAATAGTTACATCAAATTCATCTCGCAACTTTTTACAAATTCAATAAAAATTAAATATCTTACAGATTTTTTACTAATTTTTATACCAAAATTTTTAAAACTCCAATGTTACACTAAAATTTATAAAATTCCGATGTTCATAGATATTTATAATTTTACTAAAATCCTACCGTCCTTGATTAAACGAACAGCCCCCTAGTCTAAGGTAGGATCCAAAACATATCTCTTGTAAATTCAGAGAATTCCGAGGTCAAACAGTGTCATTAATGCCTTTCCTCCCTGGTGAACCTCGCGTGAAGTTCACTTGCAGTGGAGGACAAAAACGCAGGGGGTTTTGGGCCAGCCTGCGTGACTGCAATGAGGGTCTGGGGAGGCAGGAGTTGCAGCCTTATCAGAGCTCGCGTCACTGTTATCCTTGGAGTGTTGCACTGTACACATGGTCGTACATTACAATGACAAGACGCTGAGTGGGAGAAAAGGAAACAAAGCAAAATGCTTCAAAAAGCCAATTTAACATTATTATCGTTCCGACACATCAAGGTGAACAATCGACGTGATAGCTTTGCCCCCATTTCCCCACTCATCAGTATCCCTCTACGATCATGCCCGGCCTCACCCCCCATTCCCATCCAGCTCACTCCCTTTTGTCAGCATAAATCTTCCCGGTCCGGGACCCTTACCTAGTCAACACATATAATTGATCCTCTTCCCATCTCCTTCCTCGATTTTAATATTCTTCATACTGTTTCTTAAAGTATATATTTCCCTCTTGAAATCTCTTTCCTTTTTTTTATTTTAATTACATTACCAAAATTAGCCATGCATTTTTTCAAAACATAGGATATACATTATATATATATTTCTATATACCACCCCTGGCCCTTTTTTATGTATGCCCCCCTCCACGGGATGGGATATATATTATCTATAGGAGTATTCCTATGATTTGCCTTAAAATAAGCAGCTCTTAATTGGGACTTTTGAGGCTTTTCTAAAACTTTTATAAATAACGATCGAGGATAACCATGTAGGCCAGCAATAAGTTTCTCTTAATTTTTTTCTAATTTCTAATAAGAATAATCATGTAAATACAGCCAATTACTTATATATATATATAGTGTCAAAGCACACATGAACTTGTACTACTTAAATAATTCCATTATTTAGTACGAAATTAGTCAGATAATTTATAATTCGACTATTCACTTAAAGAATATACCTACCTGCTCTTCACGCATATATATATATACTCTAAAAAAATTATAAAGCCCTCATAACAATCGCTTAACATTTGGAAGAACAGACTGATACTCTTAGACGAGTTCGTATCCAATAAATAAACATTATCAGATCGAATTCTTCTACAGAGAACAAATTCTTGACTCAACTAATACACAAACAGTGAAACCCGTTTGAGTATTCTCGAATTACTGTTTCGTTTTCAAGCAAATGAGTACGTCTGGTTGAGATTCGTCGGACCACAAAAAAGACAAGCGAATGCAACCAATGTTTCTCCCAACCCCAAAAATAGACAACAAGCAATCTCAGAAAACCAAAACTGTGAAATTAATCAGCAAACTCACGTGTTCTCTACAGTTTTCTGACCTCAAGAAAGAAAAAGTTGAAGATGTTTTCTTTGTTTCTAATTAGCAGGAACCTTCGTGCAAAATAGGCCCAGTGCATGTACTATACGACGCAAGAGTAAGTATGCAGACAGACGTACGTAGGTGTTACCACTGCCACGAATCTAATCAGGTTAAGTGAATACACATGAATGGTGTACGTTGGAAGCACCACAGGATTTCCTTAGGGCAGTGCAAAAGTACAAAACAGAGCACCGGCCGCATCCCGCATGTGTGTTAAATTATGAAATTCCCGACGACTTTTTTTTCCGCATTCCCGACGTGAATTATTGCCATAAACCCCCCCCATACCCTTCACGGTCCCACCCAAGCTTGAGCTCGTCTCATCAGACAATGTAGCCACTCGTTTCTGCTCCGAATTACGAAAAAGGGATCCGCTTCTAATTTCATTTACTTGTTTTTTTTTTTGTTTTTTTGTTTTGCTTTTTGCAATTTCCATTGGGTAGCTAAATAGCTTAATTATATGGGTCGACAGAACGTCGTCTTAATTAAACCAATTTAACGGATATTGTTAGTCATGTTCATGCACCAAGAGACAGTCCAACTATCAATATTCCTTTTTGGAGACCTCCCTTTCTGTTTTCTAAATTTATAAATATAGGCCACGTGATGTTTCGTATTAGCCACAAATCATATTGACTTATTTATATATAGCATATTAACTATAGAACGCAACCATGGGCTCAGGATAATTAACTAGATTAGGTCAAAAATTTACTAAAGGGCTAACAAAATTTTTGTTGTTATATTTAAGTCAAAAAACGAAGACATATCATGTATCGAATGTCATTAAATATGCCAAATTCTGCTTGAAATTTCTATCAAAATGTAAGATTGGTGCCAACAATTTATCACGCACGAAAGGACCCACTAAGTCGGGATCATTAATTATTATTGATATGATAAATAAATACTAATATAATATACAAGACAAACTGTGAGAGAAGTTTATGATATTGTTACCAAGTTACTGATGATCAAATTTCATTTTAGTTTTAATTATTCTCTTTAAAATCTCTGGGTTAACTACTTGTTTTAAAAATGTCCTTCCATCTAGACATTGACCATAGACAAGGCACGAAGGTATATTCCACTGATAAAAAACGTGCATGTCACTATTAAGCGACTTGGACTGAGCGAATCTAGATGTCGAGTGATAATTAGCTGTGACGTAATTTTTATTAATCATGTAAGCATATTTTATCAGTTATAGTGTTGCAATAGTTACATAATGACCTTTTTGGGCCAAGTAATTAACCACATAGACTCTCAATGAAAGAATTAAAACTGAGGGATAAAATTGAAAAAAAAAAATTTAATCATAGAGATTGACGGATTAATTAAACCTTAGTTTTATCATACTTTTACATAATTATCATTATATTTATATAAGTTTTAAACAGTTTTACGCACTCTAAGGAGACATATTTGATGGCAAATAGTAGTAAGGCATGTTTGCTTCTTTTTGAAACCTCTTTTAAAAGTGTCTAATCTTGGGAAAAATCATATTTTATCTGACTAAAAAGGTGATATTGCTGGTCAAATATATCCACTATGTTTTTACATTATTATCATTGCATCAGATCAACTTGTAATTGTTAAACATTGTCTATATATGGACAAAATAGAAGGACCTGAAACTAAGCACCTTTCCTGAAATAGAAATGAATAAAATACCTGCTACTAATTTGATATCCCCCACTTGAATTGAACTGCTCCAGCACACAAATTAATTAGGAATCAATTGTGCGTTCTATTTCTGGCCAAAAGTCAATGTTTGTCGACCTAGAAAAGTTGCCCTAATTGGAGTTTACTATAATGTGTACAAGCATGATGGAAAACTTAAGTTGCTTGAGTGGGAAGCATCAATCTTGCTCCTTATCGCTTCTATCTACTACTAAAGTTTTTTTTTCCACATTGATGTTTCATATTTGAATTTCTTGATATAATTAATGCTTGAGTTTGAGAAAGTTCAGAATAAGTCCTAATAATAAGGTTTTAATATGTTATAATAAGTTGTCTTCATTCAGCCAACAAATTAATGAATTGAGTTAGCTAATGCACTTAATTAATTTTAAAGTGGTTTAGCACTGTCTTTTTCTATCTTTCTTTTTTTTAACTCGATTGCACTTATTAATGTGTTGGTTGAATGAATATGGCCACTTATTAGGAATGGAATTGAATTGATGCTAGAATACAAGTACTCTAATTTATTCTTTGTTAAAAAAAAAATTTAGAACTTAAAAAAAATTAAAAATTATGCTATACCCCTCAAACCACTATCTATTTGCTATATGTCCTACAAATTACTCACTCCTTTAGCAATTAATATCTTTAAATTACTTCTCTAACTTTCCTATCACTGAGACTGTGTCATGTGTTCTATTTTTCATGCATCTTAATTATACTATATTACAAGAACAAATGATAATTTAAAGGGTCAAATTGGCGTGGTAGTGGTAGTTTGGGATTCATTGCAAAAGAGGTGATATAGTTGTGGCTGATACAATCTAATTTTTTCCAAAAAGAAAAAGGCAGCACCAAGGATGATGTTGCCCAGGACAGCACAGGGAGATAAAAATAAAAGCTACGAAGCGACAAGCGTGGGCGGTTCACATATCCAAGCCACCAAGGAGCATGATTGTAATTTCAAACCCTCCTTTGATTCAATATATAGAATCAGACAAGCGAGAAACTAGCTTTGAGAGATTAGTCATTAGAGAGGGATCGGGAGAGAGACAGCGAGATGGAGGGAGAGAGCCCAAATGATCTATACAGAGAGTGCTTAAGAAACCATGCAGCCAGCCTCGGCAGCTACGCCACCGACGGTTGCGGGGAGTTCACGCTCGACGACACTTCTCCAGGTAGCCTATTATGCGCAGCATGCGGCTGCCACCGCAACTTCCACCGGAAGGTGACGTATATACCCTCCCATCATGTCAGAGGAGTGACCTGCAGCAGCCGTGGTCACGGACGAGACCCAGAGGCCTCGGCCGACCTCATGGATTACAGTGGTGGAGGAGTTGGGCGGCAGGTGGTGATGCTGGAGCCGGGTGAGTCTGTGGATAGGAGCTGCAGCAAAAAGAGGTTCAGGACGAAGTTCACCCCAGATCAGAAGGAGAAGATGCTGGCGTTTGCGGAGAAGCTGGGGTGGAAGCTACAGAGGAAGGATCTAGAGGATGAGATTGAGAGGTTCTGCAGAGGACTTGGGTTGAGTAGGCAGGTCTTCAAAGTGTGGATGCACAACCACAAAAACTCTTCCTCCTCTTCTTCTGCATCTACAGGCAATGCCTCATCTCTCACTCAGTAGTACCAGGAGAGAGAGAGAGAGAGAGGAAAGAAGGTCAATAAATTTTATTTTGCTTTATTTTTTCATATCTTCTTATCCTTCCTTATTTTTTTTTCTCTGAAAAATGTGTCTGGTTGTAATTTATCCTTCTTTTCTATGAAAAAAATATGCAGTACTCTGTATTATTTCTTCTTCCTTTCCATTTCTCAACATTGTAAAACATACATTTCCCAGCTGAAAAAGGGTTCATATATCATCTGCAGCTACTGACTGCTATCCAGGGATTAGGGGATGCTCACTTTCCTCCCATGAATGTTCATAAAAATCTGTGACATTTTGCTCTGATCTTTTAAGATTTCCCTTTCGGTCTGTACCCGTAGGTGGCCATTGCGATTTATCAGTAGTGTTGGATCCACTAGGTATTAATAAATACACCATTAATGATTGGTCTGAGGTTCTGGACAAGCTGATGATCTCACAGGACACAGGTAGTACTAATTCCCGTGCACGTTATATATGTGTGAATCATAAATGGAAAGATGCAATATTGGACGCCTATCAACCCCGTGATCGTCATTTAACTCATCGGTTCTTGATCTTTTCATCAGAAAAGTAAACCACAAAGAGATTTTGATGTTCATAAGAAATGAAGTTCAGGAAAGGATTGTAATTACATATATTGGAGTCTAAGTCAAAGTCTATTTTTTTTTTTTGGGTAAGCAAAAGGGGGAGAGGCAACCAGTGTACGTAGCAGCTTTCCTGAGCGTTATTACAGGAGTACCTCCACTGTCATAAGTCAAAGCCATTAAATTCTCATGCCTTGTACTAAATGTTTTGTATACGTAATTGGGAAGTAAATAGAAAGACTAATTACTTGCATCATGTTCTATCTCTCTTATAATCTCTGTACTCAGTATATATGTTCTAATCATTTTGTTCCATTCAATCTCCTTTAAAGTTCTTAATTGCTTTGATCGAGTTCGCTTATTCGAGTATGTTTTGACCTATTTTGAGGGATATGATTATTTCCATCCCCTACAGTTTTTCTCCATCTTTTTGTTTATGAAGAGTTTCAAGTGCTAATTCTGTCTAAAATTCTAGTAAAATGAATTAATATCGAAATTATTGAGCCTGATTAAATTCTAAACAATATAATATATATATATTTCCTTCTCTTTACACCAAACCTAAATAATTAGGACTAGATTTATCAACAACAAAATTTAGAACAAAATCTAAGACTTGGAATGCACTTAGACAATGTAACCTAATTAATTAATTAGCCTGATTTGGAACCTACATATCATGTTGTACTAGAAACCGTAAACCGAAGAGGTTTTTGAAACTAATCGAAGTAAAATTTCGAAAATAACATGTTCATTCCATATCATGTTTGCAAACTTGGGCAGCCATTCTTTTTACTTGGCAAAAACTTTCTACAATCATTGATCAGATGGTCAAAAAATTGCTTCGTGTTCTCCCGTTGCAATCAATTGCTTAAAATGATGGCCTAATTAGAGCCTGTGGTTCAATGACATCTCTTCCCCTTGGAGAAGCTGGGTAGTGCTAGAGTTCATTTCAGCTCCTCACCTGCAGGCTTGTCCTGCCTTCCATCCCATTTCCTAGCAGACAAATTAAGATTGCTTAAAATAATGAGTCAATAACACATGTAATGTTTTACCTGAGCCTTCAATCAACTCTAATTTCTTCTTCCTCGTACCTTGACCTCTTTTGGGCCTTTCTTACGATTAATCCACAACCTATAGAAGACATCCAGGAGTTCCCTTGGCCTCACATTTTCTCCTTGTTGGGCGTAAAAAAACCAAAAATATTTCCTTTTTCTTATTTTTTGACAAGGAACACGTACCACAGAGTCTTGAAGCAAGCAACAAAGGAAACCATCGGTTTGAGGTTGGAAGAACTGCACCAAGTATAACCTTAGAACCTGTAAATTCAAGGTCAGAATTAGAAAGAAGACACTGTCTCTGTAACCCCATTAACGCACCATCCCACAATTCCCACGTTTTGCAAGTGCACACGAAATAGTTACCTTCGCGGACATCGAGTGACGAACTTTAAATTCAATCTGATTTTCTCGAAAATACACAGCCTATATATATTTCACATTTGTCACGAGTCGAGAACATTGCTAAGACCAACAAAACTTCTACTGACACTCTAGGAGAATAACTTCGAATGCTTTTGACTCACTTAATTCCCGGTAAAATATTTTGTAAAATCCTTAATTCTCCTCTAGCTAGCTAGGAGATATTATATTTCATTTTCTGACCTCAAAAGTACTCTGATTTTATGTCAAAATCGCTGGGAAATATAAATAAATAATAACCTGTCGATGATCAATTAGATGTGTTTTCAAGAAATCCTTTAACATGACTACAGACTAATTCGGAAAATAAAGGAAACATTAATAATCTGACAATTCTTTAAGATGGATTAGGTTGCGGTGTTGTTGGATTCTATTGTCTTGCTAGCTGGATTCTGAAAATTCGAACGATTGTGTCTGTTTTTTGTGCAACTGGACCAGTGCTGTTGGCCTGTTGCGCTTCTGTAGTGCTGGCCATGACGTACAGATCAACATCTTGTCTGTTGGTTCTTTGTTCCGGAACCGTGCTGTGTACGTAATTTGCTCTGTCAAGTAGTATACTGTAACTGGCACTTGTTCTATCAAATTTTTTTGGTGGCCTCAGATGCTACATACTATACTCTGAGATCTCCATGAACTAAGCAGTATCATTAACCCTGCTGTAGCAGCTTGTGCGTGCGAAATAGTCTCCTGTAAAAGATCTCCATGAACTAATTTACAAGCTGTATAAACCCTGCTATACTGTAGCAGCTTGTGTGAAATAGTTTCTTGCTTTTGCAGTCATGCCCACAACATTTGGTAGTAGTCTAGTACGGATTGGGTGTAAAGATAAATTGTGCAAAGCCATTCAAAATGACGGGTGATTTAAAGTCAAGACAGGTAATTTAAAAAAACAAATCTAAGGTTTCAAGACTAACCACGTCATTTAAATTGTCTTAGTTGAGCAAGTCAGGCCGTTGAACCATTTTGTCTCCTCATCTCATTAAATGATGTGGACTAAATGACGTGATCAGCCTTGAAACATTAAATTTATTTCTTTAATTAATCACAATCGTCCCTTTGAATGACTTTGCATAATTTGTCTTTGCACATAATTCACTCTGGTTTGTGCACTGATCATCACTAGCTGCATGTTTGTAAGGATATGTGCCCTCAACGAAAACTTTTAGAATGTAACTAAAACAAGAAAAATGTAATTAGCCCAGGTAATTAATGTTCCTAGAACATGTTATATCGTCAACACACGCTCGCATGCATTTTAGTTCAAGCCTATGTGAACAATGTTATAGGATACGTTAAATTTTTGTGCTTATCATAGTCCACTAATTAATCAATTTGGGCAAATTATCCGAAGATGTATTTTACTTAATCGAGATGATCATATGTCGAGTGCTAATTAATAAGAAATGCAAAAATTGCAGGAGGTTTACTTGTCTTTTAGGGAAAATTATCCAAATGGTTCATGTAGTTTCATTTTGTTACAAATTGGCCTATGTGGTTCCAACTTCAATTATTTGGTCTCTATGGTCAGTAATATGATGCATGAGAGTCCTTCCATCCACAACTTCATTAATCTCTTGACGGAACATGCTGACATGTCAGCATTGTTCAAGTGTTCAAAAATGGATATGTCAACGTATTCCATCAAGGGATTAACGGAGGTGTGGACAGAAGGACCCTCGTGTATCATATTGGTGACCATAGGGACCAGATCATTCAAGTTGGAACCATATGGACCAATTTGTAACAAAGCGAAACCACAAGGACTATTTGGATAATTTCACCTGGTTTTATATGACTTAGATATACTACTGTATTAAGACGATAAAAATAAATGGATTAACTTATGTTTACAGTGAAATTCAAGGAATTGGATATACTTCGTAAGTCTCAGCTTATGGAATATTGTACACAAAAAAAGAAGAAGTGATTTTCATGTAGCTGGATCCTAACTGAATTATGAAAACTATTATCAAAATAATAACCACAAAAACTTGATCTTTTTCACATTTACCATTGGATGAGGTCGAAGAACATATCTTCGCCTTGGAGGTTTAGTTGGTAAAATTATCTGGCCCACCTAATGAGTTATGGGTCGCAATCGAGTCTTTTCCAAGTGTGAGGCCTGCATAATAAGAAAATGTGAACGAAGCTTTCCCACGGGGTGAGCCTCTGATGCTTAAGTGAGTATGAAAGAAGAATGAAGTAAGAAAGACAAGTTTAAGAAATACAAGTTTAGGAAATGGTCCTCTCTGTAAAATACATACCAGAGAGTCTTTATATATATGAGAGTTGTTCTGTGTATTCCGGTGTAGGGGAAACGATAGCTAGTACTATGAAAGGGACAGATTGCAGCATTCCTTTACTTATCTGAAGCTCTATTTTTTGACAGGTAATGTCTTAGTTGCGGTGGGTCCTAGAATCAGCGCTATATAACGTGTGTAAAGGAGAACCTGACACGGTGGGCTTCGTAGGGCAACCTATAACTGGGGTGCTTCTGAGGATTACCGCCCAAATGGGTTCCTTCGGTGGACTAGACACTTGCCCAGTCTACCCAAGCCCTTTGGGGGTAAGCTCTGGGCTTTTTGGTTTAGGCCAACATGGTCTATGTCTTTCTTAAGTTTCTTTAATTTGATGAGGCCTTTTTCTTACTCGCTGTTTTGGACTGAGACATATGAGCCGATTATTCCTTATCCATCATTAGTCATATATATAACTTTCTAACACTTGTCTTCTTCAAGAAGACCTTAAAGATAATGAATGTTTAAAAAAAAAAATCATTTTCACTCGCGAAAACTCTCTGGAGATTCTCTCTCCTTCCTGTGTCCTATACGCTCTTTTTCTTCCTTTTCCATGGCGGTGTGAATACTATTCTAGTCATAACTGTCTTCCTTTTCCTAGTCTCAACCTCTGATCTTTTATTTCAACCATCATCTCTTCCATATTTTCCTCTTATTTACCAAATTTGTGTTTTTTCTCTGTTCTTATGGCGTTTTCTTCTTGTTCTAATAGAGGAATTGCCTCTTTTCATAATGTTTCTCCTACTGGCTCTCAATCTAGTCCTTCTTCATCGATTTTTCCATCCATAATTCCATATCCATCTATCTCACCATCTATCCCTTTACCACCACATTTTTTGCCAGATATGGATTTTCAAAAAATCCCTAGATGTAACCCTTCCATTCATCCAAATACTATTCATATCAATCATACTATGCCTAGTGTCTCATCTCTTTCATGGCAGCAACCTACCACAAATATCCATTCACCATTTCTAAACTCATCATTACCAAATAACCATATAGTTTTTCCTTCCTATTGTCAAAACGCTAATACTATTGATTTGAAAGATCAAAAGTGGTTTGAGTTACCTCCTATGGATGAGGAGGATATTTTACATGTTGATGATGTGTCAAAATTAATGCTGATTGGGAACGTAGTATCAGACAGGAAGGTGAATCCTTATGCGGTGCAGGAAGTTATTTTTAAGGCTTAGCCATTTGCTCATTCTCTTCAGATTGAAGATCTGAAAAAGAATCGATTTCTCTTCTTATTTGGAATTATGGAGGAAAGAGAGATTGCTCTGACTTGTGGTCCTTGGAATGTGAGAGGAAGTATTCTGGTGTTGAAGCCATGGCCCACTAGAATGTCATGACAGGAGGTGGACCTGAATAGGGTATTGATGTGGGTGCAAATCCATGGCGTTCCACTGGGAGGAGCTAATCCTGCTACTATTCGCAGGATGGGGTCTATTATTGGGAATATAGTTAAATGTGATTTTCCTACTAGTCGAATGCTTGTTGGCACAAATTATCACAGGATAAAAGTGGAGGTTGATATTTGGAAGCCATTAGTATTAGGTTGTTTGTTACCTAGTAAGAATCAAAATTCGGCGATTATTTCTTTTCATATGAGCGTTTGTCTACATTTTGCTCTCTATGTGGGAGATTGAGTCAAAGTAGAAATTTTTGTGATACTTCTGTTGCACAATGTCCACCAAAAGGTACTTTTGGTGCTAAATTACGGGCAGATGATATAGGGGTTAAAAGATTTATTCGTTCTTCTGAATCAGGGGATACGTCAAATTTTAATTCACCATGGAATGATGATTCATCTAGCAAAAAAGGTTCGCCAAATATATCTTTGGAGATGCCAGGTGGATGGTGGAGAAAGGAGCCTCTTAATCCTCATCGGTAGAAGGTTGATCGAATTGGGAATATCAAAAAGGTGTTCAGTCGGAATTGGATGGTAATTCAACTGATAAAATATCATCCTCTAGGAGTGATGAATAGGCAGTTGGGGGACTATTGGGATTTGAGTGGTAGATTCCATGCAATTCAGTAATGGATGATACAAGTGTAAGGAATGGTGGGTCATCTTTGATTCTAACTAAGTTCCAATGTCAAGAAATCAATTTTTTGGCTGTTTCGAAGGAAAAAGTCCCTGATGATAATCTTTTGGTAGAGCACACAAAAAATTTCATAGTTGGTAGTTATCCTATTCCTCGAATGGTCTCCACAGTTATTGGGAAAAATATTCTTGTGATAAATCAACATAAATGTGGGATAAATTTGAGGGGGACTAGTAGTAAAGTTCTCTTGAATCATATGGGACTGGTTAATAGTGATGAAATCTCAAGTAAGAATCAAAATACGGATATAATGGGTCTTTCTATGTCTAGTCCAGATGGACCGGATAGAATTGCTAATCAAGTTGTTGGGCTGACACAAAATGAATCTGGTTCTTTGATTGAGTTAAAGGATCTAAAAAGAAAGTTAGCAGAATTGGAGTTGGAATTAGGTCCGTTGAGGAAAAAAAATGATGATTTTACATTAAGATGGTGGGATATTTGAAACTTTAGCATCTTCGGAATTGATTGAGGGTGGGAGGATAGTGGGAATGGTTAAAAGTACAACAAGTCAAGGATGTTAGTAAATCTGATAATCCTACTTTACATTATTTATGGTCGATCTGTACTAGGAGAAAGGTACATCATCGAGCTGGGCGTAAGGGGCGTCGAAGTGGTATGGGAGGTATTTTGAAGGCAGGACAAAGGCTGGTTATAGAATCTCATGAAGAATGTGAGATTTCTGAGATATTACCTATGGCTGAGGAGGCGAGCCTATGCACGTCCTCTAAAGGTCAATGAGGCTCACTATATGAAATTGTTGCGGTATGGCTCGACTGGTGGCAGCTCGTTCCCTTAAGGCTATGGAGAGGATGTTAGCTCTGACATCGTCTTTCTCTCTGAAACAAAGGTGTCTTCATCTGCTTTGTTACTTGTTCAACTTGGTTTTGTTAATAATGTGGAAGGAATGGCCTGTGAATAGATGGAAGGGAGGTTTGCCTTTGGCATGGAAAAATAGGGTGGAGTTGGAAGTGACGCTATGTAATGAGAATTTGAGAAATGCAATAATATACTCAGATCCACCTTCTGAATGGAGTAGAAATGAGAGTTTTTGGAGATCTGTGACATCAGTGGCAAACCAGTTTGCTGGACCATGGCTTTGTACAGGAGATTTTAACTCCATTATTTCTCCAGAAGATAAACAAGGGGCAAATCTTTTGCTTCATCATCAGTGGGAGATCTTTGAAGTGTTATGGATCAGTTGGGTTTAATTGATCTGGGTTCCATGGGGTTGTCATATACGTGGACCAATTATAGACATGGGCAAGTCAATATTCGTGAAAAATTAGATCGTGGTGTTGCTAATACGGAGTGGAGAGGTTTATTTCCTTGTGCTTTAGTGCAAAATTTGCCAATAACGTCATCTGATCATGCTTCGCTTATGATAGACACGATTGGAGGGAGTCGTGCTTTGGCTATACCATTTCAGTTTGAGGAGTTTTGGGTAGATGAGCCGGATTGTCAGAATGTTATTCATAATGCTTGGAGTACTCATTATACTGGTTCCCCTGCACTAAGGTTGTGTAAAAAGATTCATATAATAAAAGATGCATTATGGAAATGGAATAGGATGAGAGTGGGAAATTTATCTCATAATATTCATTGTATAGAAAAGGAGTTGGAGATGGTACAAATGGAGCCAGCTACTGATTCTAATTGTATTTTGAAGAAGCATCTTTGGAGAGCATTGGTAGAGGAACAACGTAAAGAGGAATCTCTTTGGAAGTCAAAGTCACGTGTGGAATGGCTAACTACTCCGGGTCTAAATACGAGATTTTTTCATATATCTACAATAGTCAGGAGACGGCGTAATGCAATTGAGATGTTTAAATCTCCTACTGGTGTTTGGCTTGATACTAGAATGGAAATTGGGCAACTTTTACTGATTCGTTCTCTACATTGTTTTTGTCTCCCAATCCAGAAATTCTATAAGATCTGAATAGTCTTATCACTCCTGTGATTTCAGAAGAAGAAAATCAAAGCTTGTGTCAAATACCAAGTGCCCAGGATATTTGGTTGGTAGTAAAACAGATTGATTCACGGAAGGCGCTTGGACCCGATGGGTAAACTGCCTTGTTCTATAAAAAAAATTGGGCTGATGTGAAGCCGGAAGTTATTGAGATGGTGCAGAATGTTTTTCAGACAGGTTTTCTTCTCAATGAATTAAATCATACCAATATAGCTCTTATACCAAAAGTAAAGAATCCGAATATGGTGATACACTATCGGCCAATAGCTCTATGCAATGTGTCATATAAAATTCTTTCTAAAATTATGTCCAATCGTCTAAAAGGTTTTTTCCCGCGGTTGATTTCACCTTATCAGGCTGCTTTTGTGCCTGGAAGAACTATACAGGAAAATTCTACTTTGGCTTATGAAGTATTTTATACAATGAATTCTAAGAGAAGAGGTATTAGCTTAAAGGCGATTAAGGCGAACATGGAGAGGGCTTATTATAAAATGGAGTGGAGTTTTTTTATCGACTGTGTTGCGTTGTTTTGGCTTCTCTGAAAGTTGGGTGCAGATAATTAATCAAGGTCTTTCCTCGGTTTCATACTTTATTCTTTTAAATGGTTCACCATTTGGGTTAATTAATCCAACGAGAGGATTGAGACAAGGGGATCCATTGTTTTCTTTTTTTGTTTATCATTGGTACAGAAGTATTATCAAGGATGATCTTACGGGCCAAGGAGATGGGTACAATTCATTGGATTAAAGTAAGTAGAACAGCTCCTACTATATCCCATCTGCTGTTTGCAGATGATACAATGATAGTTGTTTGTACTAAGGCTGATGAGGCATCTGTTGTGGTGAATATTCTTAATACCTATGCTGGGTGGTCGGGGCAGTCATTGAACCTTAGGAAATCATATGTTTCATTTAGCAAGAATGTATATCAGCCTTCTATTGATACTTTGATGGGTATACTTGGTATTGGTCATAGTATGCAACCGGGAAAATATCTAGGATTACCTCTTATTCTCCATCGATCTAAACGTCAAGCGCATATGGAGCTAAAAGAGAAGATTTTGAAACGGGTCAATGCTGGAAATCCAAATTACTTTCTTAAGCAGGGATGGCATGTTTGATTAAGTCAGTAGTGGCTGCTATGTCGACTTCTTTTTTGTCAAACTTTTTGCTGCCTAATCGATATTGTCTTGAGCTAGATTCTGTTATGAGGAAGTTTTTGTGAGGTTTTTCTTAGGAGAAAAATAGAAATTTTGTGCCTTGTACGTGGTCTTCTTTATGCTGGCCAAAAGAATTAGAAGGTTTGAGGTTTCGTTTATTTTTGATTACAATCATGCTTTGGTGACAAAAGCTGGGTTGGAATCAGTGTTACCAAAAGGAAAAGTTGTGGGATCGGGTGTTATGTGCAAAATATTGTAATGGAGATGAGGTTGGTATTTCGGGTACATCGGGAACATGTTCTTGGCTATGGCAAGGAATTCAGAAAACACTTCCTCATTTAGAGAAAGGACTTTGCTTTAGGGTGGGTTTGCAATCTGATATACATTGTTGGAAGGATCCATGGTTACCTAGGCTGGAAAATTTTAAACCTGTACCTTGTATTATGGTGGATGATGATATAAGCAGTTTTAAAGTTAGGGAATTATGGAGTGAGGCTCTGTTAGATTGGAATGAGAAGCTTCTAAGAAATATTTGTGATAATGATAGTGCAGAAGCTATTCTTCGATTGCCTCCTCCACATGATAATGATGATGCTCAATGGTTATTGTCCCCATATAAAGTTTTCTCAGTAAAGAGTATGTTTATGGAGATTAGCCGGGATCGGAATCCACCTCTAGAAATTTTATCTCGCAATGAATGGAAGTCACTTTTGGCGTCTTAAAATTCCAGATCGTATCAAATATTTTCTTTGGAGAATTGTTTGGAACGCTTTACCTACTAGAACCAATTTGTGGAGGATTATTCAAAATGCTCCTTTGGAGTTTTCTATATGTCCTTGTTGTGATGGTAATGTGGAAACATTGAAGCATTTGTTTTTATATTGTCCATTGATTTAATGCATTTGGCATCAGGCTCCCTGGCCTTTGGATATGGAGACATTGCAGTTGGATTCTATTGTGAAGTGGATACAGATTATTCTTAATCCTATTAAGGAGCTTCATTTGAATCTGCTTGATGAACATGCATTTGTGCTCTATGTGGTGATTGATGTGGATATGATTTGGTTTGCTAGAAAAAAAAAAAATCATAACAATACTCCTGTGGATCCTCAGAGTTTGCTGCACAATATTCAAAGATGTCATCGCCAACACTTGTTGGCATGGGCTGATAAAGCTCGGCAAGAGCTTAAAGTCTAGACAACACCATCTATTAGGGTTTTAAAAATTAGGGTTAAATATACTTTGCCCCCTTATCTTTGGGGTCATTTACACTTTGCACTCCGATATTTTATTTTTGAGACATTGGACCCATTATATATCAAATTTTGTCACATTGGACTCCGACCCTAAATTAACAGTCTAAGTTGACAGATTTCGTCAAAACGTGAGAGGCGCATTACTGACCTCTAAGTGAGTTTACGATACTGCCCTTAACGCCAAAACATAATTAGCTTCAAAATAAACATGGTAAATTTGATTACTAAAATGCCCCTCATATTGTAATTAGCTTTAAACTAAATATGATCCCCAAACCCATGTACAGGTCTCATCAATCACATACCCATTTTTTGTCAAATATTTGTCTAACCCACGAACAATTCAAATCTCGCTACCGAAGACGATCGTTCAAGCTTGGGCAGCTTTCTTACTCCTAATCTTCATTCCTTTCTCTAACCCATGAAGAAGGCATTCAGGTGAGCACTGGGCAATTTTGTGTTGCGCAGAACAGCTAGATCTAAACTCAACACCTTTGTGAAGATGGCGTCAAATCGGTAGAGAAGCTATAAATCTGACTTCTGGATTTGCTAATTTTTTACTTAATTTTTGGATAAGCGTATGGGCCTCTAAATGGATGAATTGCAAAACCCTTTATGATAATAACACCACCCATCCCTTATGAGCTCTATACTATTATACAAAGAGATTATTTTATGCTACTTGTCCATCTTGTTCTGTTAAAGGTGATATTGGGGTCTAACTGAAGAATGAAATCGAATAACCTTTCTAACTCTGTTTTGGAACCTTTTTGGACTCTAACTATCATTCATGGCAGATTAGGATTGCCCACAACTTGTGATCTATTCTGCTAAGTTAAGTAAGCCTAAACAAAAGTAACATATTACCCATTTTGTGGGAGAACCATTTAGAACCGTTTAAAGTTATTTTATGAACTTTATGAAAGGAATATAAGAATATTTTAAATAATTAGTTGTTGGCATTGCTTTTAGAATCACGGTTCATGCCACAGGATTGGACCTACGTTTTATTTCCAGTTTTTTACTACTTACTTATTGCCTTGTCATTCTGTTTACGTTTTAATTTATTAAAATCTTTCATTTCTCAATCAAAATAATAATTCACATTTGAAAAGATTACATTTCTCCATAACCTATACATGAGGTTGATTGGTGGACATTTAGTTAGTTGCACTTTGCCATCCAAGTGTGAGAAACTATTTAACTATTTATATCTCATGTGATTACGCTTGCAATCTTGGACAGAGATTTATCCCCTAATAGTGGAAGTACATGTACTGCTGGAAATGGATCATCATTTAGATACCCAATGTGTGACTACTTACACAGAAGGAGATTTCGGCCGAAGATTCTTTGGTTGTGTCAATCACAAGGTATAATAAGGCTGTAAATTTTTTTTTCTTTCACAACTAACCAATCAAACTACATATTGTTATCGAAACCCAAAGTCCTTGCTTTTGACGAAACTATTTTGGCTGCAGTATGGGCGATCCTGCAATTTCTTCAGCTGGTATGATCCTCCTATGTGCAACCATGGAAGAAGAGTTTTGAGACACTTAAGGGAGAAGCATGAAAGGGCGAACATGGAGGCCACTAGCAGCGTAGCAACTACTGACCCAAATATTGCAAGCGAACACGCATCTTTGGTTCTTAAAGTGGCAGAAATTCGCCGTGATATGGAATCCATGAAGTCTAAACACGAGGAAGAACTTCGTTGTGAGATGGAATCCATAAAGTCTAAACATGGGGAAGAACTTCGCCGTGAGATGGAATCCATAAAGTCTAAACACCAATAAGAGCGACATTACTATAAGAGGGTCTTAGTGTTGTCATGGGCATTTTTTTCTATGTGTATTATTTCTGGTTTCCTTAGTGGGTCTCACTCTAATGAGAGGCCAACATTGACATGAATATGCAAACTTTGAGTGCTGACCAGGTGTGTGAACTTTAGGTATTGAATGTCTTAAATTTCAAGTATGTTATATGTGTCAACTTTGGTTCTGAAATGTTACTCTTAAGTATTTTATTTTCTTTTGAAATGTCAATGTTTTGAGTATGGATAATGTCAAAACCCTTCCATACCACACTTTGTGAGTTCATGTGATTCCTTTGAGTTTCAAAATCTGTAATTTTCCTTTGTTGGTTGATATGCAAACCGTGTGTTTGTACTCCCATAGTTTTGCTCTCTTAGAGGATAACACGAATGGTTTAAAAAAGAATAATATTTGGGCATGAAAAGTCAGATCAAAATCAGAGACTATGAAGCATTTTCTACATGTTCGAAGATAAAAGCACAAAACATACGTATCTAGTCCAAGCTAAAAAGTCATTCCCATCCTTAATTGGCAAACATAGGTTCTGTCCCATACTCTTGTTCGAAGGTAACAAGGTAACATTGTTTGACTGCAAATCTTGTACAATAGTATATTTAGTAATCCTAAGGTGATACCTAAAAGCATACAGGGAAACAAACCGTAATTATTAGCATAATGACATCCTTTCATTCCAAGATAACATCCACATCATATCTATAACTTTCAATACATCCATATGCATTTACATCATCTGTTTAGCATCTACATTTCAACATTAAGTTCTCAAAACATCCAAAACAAAAAAATCTAAGAGCTTCAAGCCAGAATCCCATCCACAAAAAATAAGGGCCATTTACAAAACAACAATCTAGCAACTCTTCAAAAGACCAACACAGCCCGTCCTAAACAACAAAAACCACAAACTGAAACTGAGTTTAATTTCTCCAAACGGGCAGCTTTTTCTTTTGCTTATCCTCTATCCTCTTGAGTGCTTGCTCTATGTTTGGTACAATAACCCTTGAAGAGTTCTCTTCGGGTTTGAATCTCGAAGCAACAGTTGCAGAGACAATTTGGGACCTCCGAGCTCCAGGATTGCCCCATGCACATCTAACACCTGTTCGTGTTTCTTGGCTAGCTTCATCTATTGTCAAGTCAACCATAATTGGTTCTCTAGCAGGCTGTCCACTACTCACGTTGCCTCTTAACCGTTGAGAGGCTTTCCTTTCAGCTTGGCGTGCCCTTATCCGTGATGCAATCCCGGTTGCAGGTTGTGATGAACTTGCTCTGCGAGCAGCCTTCAAGAATAATTGCAGATGCTGTTAGTCTACGTATTTGTGTTAACTACCTCTGTGGGGCATAACAATGAATACACAATATACTAATTTAACCTGCTCACTGAGATGCATTCCCTCCAACGGTTGAGATGCACTCCATCTAGTGGTTGCTGCCTTATGGTAAGATGGCTGAGATGCAAAGTAGATGTCGATTATGGTAAGATGGCAAAGCTTCACTGAACTCAAACTTGTAAGCAGAAAAGCACTACCATTTTATTTATTTAGTCGGGCAATATGTATATGTAACACTGACATATATAACTGACTACGATATAGGTACTGATTACTTAATTTAATATCAAGTTTTTTTTTTTTCTAATTAAGGGAAGTGTTAGTAGAATTTCTTGAATTTTAAACATTTGCGCCAACATAATGATTGCTTACTCCAAGAAGCACAATCATAGAGTGACCTGTACTCTTCTAAATCAACTAAAGGTAATAAATGTCTAAACATCTGTTAGTCATACCTTTGTTATTAGTCCAGGAGGCTAAGATGCACTCCTGCCAGCCTTACCCTTGCACCTTTTAGCCTGCTTACCAAAAAAATTACAAATATCAAATATAATGAGACGTGGCCAGATCAATTTCCACTCTTCTAAATCAACTAAAGCTAATAAATGTTCAAACATCTATTAGTCATACCTTTGTTGTTAGTCTAGGAGGCTGAGATGCACTCCCACCAGCCTTTTCTTTGCTCTTTTTAGACTGTTTAGCAAACAAATTAGAAATATCAAATATAATGACACTTGGCCAGATCAATTTCTACTCTTCTAAATCAACTCAAGCTAATAAATGTTTAAACATCTATTAGTCATACCTTTGTTATTAATCACTTCTGTCCATACCTTCATCATCACCTGCATTTGGACACAACATAACACTTCAGTCTACAAATTAAGTTCAAGAGAAACTATTTTAAACCAACAACAGTAAGAAGATTCTTAATGGAAATACCTCTATCTGACACGTGCTCCTTCTCCTCTGTCATTGGCATCTTCCCTCTTTCAGTGTCATGTATGGTCTCATCCACGACCTCATTCTCGTACACCGAGTCAGTACCATGACTTGAAGGGCCCGCACCCACACTTGAAGGGCTTGCACCACTATTGTCTCCATGATATGGGTCAACTTCAATATCAAATAGCTCATCATCTGAGCTTAGTACTGCATTCCAAAAGGGATCATTCGCCCTTATTCAACGCCTCTCCGCCTCTTCATCAATGTCCCCTTCAAACTCATTGTTCTCATCACCCTCACTCCTACCAGCAAATGATTGGAGATATAGTACAACCACTTGTTCTCCTTCGTGACATTTCACCATTTGAAGGACATCATGATCTGATGACACTAACCTCAACCCCTCATCCAAAATTTTTCCTAGTTCCTTATAGTATATCAAGTCTCCAACGTTGTAGTTGTAAGTCTTCACAATTGTCTCGACTTCGATGAAGGAAAGACAATCCGGATCATATATCTCGTCGTACACACTAATATCTCCGCCAATGTAATTACATCCAAGCTGCCTATCGAACCTGCCTCCGAAGTGAACCTCGAAGATGAAGAATTATGAAGCTATTATTTGAGTTTTTATGCTCAACTCAAATTCAACTGCACAAATGTGAAAATTCATCATAAAAATCAGGGATCTAATGGCATAAATATAGTGCATAGTGATGTGTTGAGAAAATTATGATGAATTAGGATGAACTTATTTTTTTCCCTACACAATGAAGGTATGGCATTCATGAGCCACTGACCGAGTTAGTGGTTATAGTGTCCATAAACCCATCGTACGCCCCTTCTTGGTAGACAAGGTACAAGAAAGATGCTTAAAAATTGACCACAGTAGAAACAGGTGCACTAATGATGTAGGAGCATTTTCTTGTGCCAGACATAATGGAGGCTACAAATGCTTCTAGTATCTAAAGCAAGTTTTCCACTAACAATGCAGGATGCTGAAAGAAATAAAATTAAAAGGTAACTCCATCTTATTTGTAATAGTGAGTTGATTTTCATGAAATCAGAGCATGTGCACAAAATTAAAAGCTCATACATGTAGCATGTGTAGGAAATAAAAGCACTAAATGTTGATGTAAAACCAGAAAGATCCATCCAAGCAATAGCCTTAATGAAAGTTTAGTCCTTGCATATAAATAGACCAGTTAGACACGGAAATGACAAATCAAAATACAAGCATTGCTCTATAAAATTTGTTGTCAACAAGAATTTGGCATGCAGGAAAAAGGACAACAGGAACAGAAATCTAACCCCATTTTCCTCAGAAAATTTATAGACTACATGCTTGACCCAACAGATATATCCTAATAGGGGACCACTTTATTTGAAATAAAGTACAATGTCTTATAGAACATCACATGCTCTCATAAAACCCAACCAACAACCGGGACCCATGCAATACAACATGCATCAACACAAATAATACTATGAAACATGCAGTCCATGCAAAAATTTTCATTCACGGAGGTTCTTGAAAAAACCCTAACTCAGACACCGATTCTAACTAACAAACATAATTGAAACTGATGGAACAAGGAACAAATGCTTTGAATATCATAATCTATTTTTCGAGTACGCACCTCTTACAAATCTTACAAAGATTTTTAGCCTATCCTTTTCGTGGGTCTACCTATCCTTTTCTAACTATGGAAGGTGGAGGTGCGGAGAGATACAATCCTTTGGCTTGCCACGCTTCTTGCATTAAAAGAACATAAAAATTGGGAAAAGCATGCTTCAATTAAAAATTTATAGCTACTGTGTTTGAGAAAGTTGGAACATGAAAATAATGAATATAGCCTCAACCTTTTCGTGGGTTTGTAGCCTATCCTTTTCGTGGGTCTTTTGCTCCTTTTCGGTCACTGCAAGAACGACACTTCAATGCGTGAGATTTATGAGCTAAGTTCCGCTTCGGGAAGTCAGATTGCTGTGTTTGGGAAGACAGATTGCTGTGTATATTGTGTGTGGGTTAGGGCATGAAAGAAAGTGAAGAGAATGTTCAAAATTAGAATGGACGGGCTAAGTGAAATGTGCGCATTGACTGGGGGTATTTTTGTCCTTCTAATTCTGAAGCTAATTAGAATTTGCATCATTTGGCGTCAAGGGCAGTTTCGTAAACTAACTTAGAGGTCAGTCATGTGCTTCTCACCTTTTGAGGAAATTCGTCAATTTAGACGGTTAATTTGGGGTCGGGGTCCAATGTGACAAAATGTGATATATAATGGGTCCAATGTCTCAAAAATAAAACATCAGGATGTAAAGTGTAAATGACCCAAAAGATAAGGAGGGCAAAGTGTATTTAACCCTTAAAATTAACATTGATGTTGCTGTTTGGCATTCTTTTGTTGCTTTAGCATGTATTTGTTATAATCATTGGGGTATTGCTATTTGGGTAGGATCTGAGATTTTTCCAAGGATGTCTCCTTTTTGCAGAGTTGATAGCTATTAGGATGGCAGCAGTGGAAGTATGGTCCAGAGGTTTGCTGGAAGTGGTGTTTGAGAGTGACTCTTTGCTAGCAATTTCGGGCATTGTTGATCCTTCGAGACTTGTTGAAGAAGAACCTAGATGCATTGTTGAAGCCATTAGATAAATGGTGTTGCAAAGACCATCGTGGAACTTTGTTAAAGTCTCTCGCCAAGCAAATCACAATGCTGATTCTTTGGCTAAATTGGTTGCAAATAAATTATTTTTTGGATGTATTCCGCTTGACTTTTTACTTGCTTATCTGCTTAGACAAGGCTGGTATTTTGATCCTCCTTGAATTGTGTTTTCTTTCATATTGGAATAAAACTTCATTGTTTAGAAAAAAAAAAAAAGACCTTAAAGATAGACTCAACTTGTTACTTCAATTTATTGGAGAATGTTCGAGGTTATGCACTAGTTTGGGTGTTTGTTCCTCCGGTTTAATCCAATAATGTGATTGAATTTTATCTATCACACAAATGTATTTTTCGATTATATTTTTTTAAAAAAATTATTGTTTAAATCTTTTTAAAAAATATACTTTGCACTTTTCAACTATTATTGAATTTTATCTATCACATAAAGTGATGTGAATTAACCGCTCTTCCAAGATAAATTTTTCTTTTAAAAAAAATTGAATAAAATATAATTTCTATGTTTATTTTTTTAAAATTATATATTTTTATTTTTATTTTTCATAAACATTTTTATAATTTTGTCTTGGAGGATATTTTATTCATTTTTTTGCTTTATTTAAAGGCCAAGTCAAACGAAAGTCGATGATTATTTTGTTTTTTGAAACACGAGAGTCCTAATTAGATAAATTAAAACTTGAGGAGGACTAATTAATTTTTAGCCATAGATATCAAGTCTACTGTCACGATGTTTCTCCTCATTTTTACTATTTACCTTCCAAATTGTCAAAACTCAAACTACTAATAAATTTATACTTTAGAGTTAAAATTGTATGTAATAGTTAAATTGTACCACGTGTAATAATTAAAATTGTTCGACATGTCATAATTTTAGTGGTGGAACAATGACAAAGACTTAGCTACTTGTAAGGATTTTAGCTGTCTGCTGGCTAAAGGACATTAGAGGAATCTTTGTTAGAAATGAAAAGGTTACAGCTGCAAAGACAATTCTAAATTGATAGAACTTCCACATGTACAGTACTGGAAATGTGCAGCACGTTTCTTAAAAGGTCACCAACCAAAGACGTCAGACAAACCACATACGGATAACTTCGTTGCTTACTGAGTTCCATTCACACTAGGGCCGGCTCAAAGGTAAGATAACTTAAACGAAAGTCTAAGGCCTCATCCTGAATAAGGTCCTATAAAGAGTTATATATATATATATGCTGTAGATGATTCAAGAAATAAAAAGACAACTAAACTAAGAAAAAAAAAATGGCAATATGCAATCTTTTTATATTTTTTATATGAGTGGACTGTAGTTTTACTCATCGAGTAATATGTCTCTTCCAGGCTTCCTATTTTTTTTTTTTTTTTTTTTTTTTTTTTTCAAATGTTACCCATACATGGAGTTAGAGAAAAGAATAAATGAGAGATTGGTTCTATAAGGGTCAAGTCCTACATTGAGACCTTACTAGGTTGAATTGGATTTTATAATGATCCAAGGAGCTTCAAGAGTAACCTTTACTAGTTCTTTTGAAGTCAAAGCACAGATGTGGTTAGTACTTATCCTTGGGTCGTTACAAAAAAAATGTCTTATAAATTTTTTAGTTGTGCAAGTTATGAGAATGCCTATAAATTTCTTATTTGCGCAAGCTATGAGGCCTTGATGTCATGTATGAGAGCTTTATAAAAAAAAATAAATAAAGCCTTTAAATATTTTATATTAAATTTAATCATTTTAAGATAATTTTAAATTTTTTATATAAAAATTTATATAAAAACCCTACTAATTTATATGGCCTTGGGCCTCCATTCGGCTTGAGCCGGCCCTGATTAACACAGTAACGAAAGAACTGCAAACATTTGCAGAGAAGCGCCTGCAGTATGATGCTATCAATAATTCTTTTTCCGAATGATCAATATGAACACAAAAGAAAAACAGACAACGTAGCCTATCAGTTTACAGATATTCCTCACTCGGGCCAGCGGCTACTTTATGGATAACATGCTACGTACGAAGTCTTGCACAAGAGTCTACCCCCAGTACCACTTCTACAATAGCAGCTAGCCACTGGCAACCTTATTCTATACCATGTGAACCTGAAAACAGTCTGGTATACCCAACCCTAGGTTATTAACAAGGAAACGACTGTCTGTGATCATTTCCCAAGCATCATCCTCACAAAATCCTCATAATTCACCTGACCATCGCCGTCCACATCTGCTACTCGGATCATCTCCTCCACTTCTTCATCTGTCAGCTTTTCTCCAAGATTTGTCATTACCCGTCGAATCTGCATAATTCCAAATCATTAACACCAAGTTTAGAAGTACCTCCTAAAGATGGAAAGAAAGAATCAGTACAGATGCAGAGTCGTTACACAGTAAATTTAGCAGAGGTCGTTACTCGCATATATTCTCCTCCAAACGAACTTAAAAACAGCCTCAAAGAGAGAAAAGAATAGTGTTGTGATTACCTCTGCGGCAGAGATGTAGCCCTTCTCATCCTTATCAAACACCTTGAAAGCTTCTTTTAGTTCTTCCTCAGAATCAGTATCCTGGACGGGGATAAGGAAAACTTAATATAAACCATCAAGTATTTGATTATCTCACTACAGGTTGAACAAAGAACAATGTAGAATCCAAACTTTTGCTATATTTGTCCAAATTTAAGGAAAAGCAAATGAGCTAGGAAACACCCCTAAGCAAATAATCATGTCTCAAGAGTACATAATGCCTTCTATAGCTCCAGGTGTTTAATGCATTTAGTACAGCTAAGGAAAGTCAAAATCATAAGCTAAATTGAGAAGACAATACAAACATTTGCCATTTATTTTTAAATCAACTTAAGGGAGTTTCATAACTACAGATTCTGCAACATAATTTCCAGCCAGCCAAGGGTCCGAACAATAGGCAGATACGTACAAGAGAAGATGCAAGTATAGCATCTACATTTTCAAATGAGGCAGTTATGGAGCAAATTACGAATCACGACCAACCAGCTGGTACGACACTCGAAAGATGAGATAGAAATGGTGCATATTGGTTGGGAAGACATCCAGCACAGAAACATCGAATCGATCATATGCCAGGAATGGAAAACCGAAATAAATCGAAAAAAGGCCGATAGAATAGTCAAGAGCTATGGGAAGTGAGAACTACATATCGGTGGACATAAAATTGATCCGACCTTCATTTTCCGTGTCATCAAGTTCAGAAACTCCAAGAAGTCGATGGTGCCATTTTGATCAGCATCAACTTCTTTGATCATATCCTGCAGCTCAGCTTCTGTGGGATTTTGTCCCAAAGATGTCAGGACTGTTCCCAACTCTTTTTTGGTGATAAAGCCTATTCAAGCAAATCATAGAGAAGAAAGGTTTTCTCTATTAACACCTCAAACTCGTATTATACTTCCAGGGGAAATAAATTAGCTTGCCAATACATACAGCATCTATACCACACTATTTATTCGGCTTCAAAGTTTCCTAAGCCAACACAATTTATAGAGAACACTGACGAAAATCCTTTCTACTTAAGAGAAAACTAACGGACTTCCACCACTATACCCAAGCACCAACTCAAATGACAAATACTTTAGACAGAAAGGACCCTCCATAACTCAACCCAGTCGATTCCATACTCCCAAACAACCTGGATGTGGTTATATTAGCCTTATCAGTCCACAAAAACTCGAAATAAAACAATTCAGTTGGAAATCATATCGAGTCATTGCATCAAAGAAAAATTAGCAATTCCCCGAAATAGTACACACTGTCAGATGGGTGCAGTGTCCTTTGACTCGTTGCTTTCTACTCCATGTTAAAAAATTAGGGATTTCTAGACCGATAAGGATTTTCATGCACAGCTCAGTGGTTCACCGAAGAGCTTCGTTCATAAAGCACCATTGCTTAACCGAGTTATTTGAATGTTGAGCACGAGTCTAATGCATTCAGATAAACAATCCAATCGAAACAAGTACAAACCTATGAACAAGTACACGGATGACAGTATTGTAAACACTCAGCCAAACCATCTAAAACAGCTATTAAAAAGCCAAGAAACAAGAAACTCCTACAGCACAAGAAAAGACAAAAGACAAGATCCGAGTCAGTCATCATTATCCAAAAACTCCTTTGATTTTCCTTAAGAAGAAGGAATGGAATAAACGCTGAACCACAGAACCAATAACAAAGCAAAACAAAACAAAATGAAAGAACATTCGGCAGATAAAAAAAAAAAAAAAAGGGAGGGAAAGAGGAATAATAAATGTAATACCATCACGATCCTTGTCAAAGAGGTTGAAGACTTCCTTGAACTCTGCGATCTGCTCCTCGGTCAGCTGCTCCACCATCTTACAGTCCCAGCAAGTCTTGTCTAGTCTTTTGTCTATCTGCCTGAAAATACCAGAGAGAGAGAGAGAGAGAGAGACGTGGGGGGTTTTGGATTTCTTTTCTGTTATGTATTTATTGGGATCCCCTCAAACTGCTTAATTTGATGGTCCAATCCGTACAACAAAAATTGAAGAGCCGTACGAAACGGATATTGACCAACATGGCAAGCAGTTGCGATTCTTTTTCCGTTATGTAGTTATTGGGATCCCTTCCAACAAAATTGAAGAGGCGTACGAAACAGATATTGGCATGTCATTATGCTCCACGTCCGCCGAGTTAGGGCCCGGTGTGTGTGTCAAAAGCTTCTAAGTTGTATTTGTACCTGCAAGCTGTTCTCTATTTCTTTGTTTAGAATCTCATACAAGTCCGCAGCTTTCTGGTTTTTTTTTTTCCTTGCATTTATCAATTTGCTTTATGGACAAGTTTATTTATTTGTTTCCATGTGTCCTGTATCAATACTAATTTAAATTTTAAGGACTATAAGTTGGAGATTGTCTCCCATAACATAAAAGATCCTAACTTTGTTTAATAATTATGTTCCACTAGTTTTAGGGATATCAACGTGTATAAATATTTTTTTTCACATATCTTAAAATCAAACCAAAATTTCAAAATAAGTACAATTTGAACTCTTCAAAAGTCCTGACATTTTACACCCTTGACCTCAATTTATTGTTAATTTTCAAACACTCTACACTACTAAAATTTTAAGTTAATTTCGATGAAAAATAATTTTTTTTTATTTTGGACAATTTTTTTACGGAAAATTCAGTATCTAAAATTAATAGGTAATAGGTGAAATGTGAGATAAAATGACAAGATCCCATAATTAGATAGTGCAAATTGTATTTAACCCAAATTTATAAAAGTTAATAAGAAGTTTAAGAAATTATTTAATGCAAGAAAACAATTATTTTACAATTACTAACACCAAAAGAAGCATGGCAAATAAGTCACACGACCAGATCAAATAACTTCTTTATGTTTTTTTTTTGCACGAAAGCAAAACCCATAGCTGATCTCTGGCAATTTTTTACATAAATTAAAGAAATCAGTTGAAGGAAGAAATAGACTGGACGTAGTGTGGGGTGAATCCATGTACTTGGATAGATATTGCAGAAGAAGCAGTAGGAGCAAGTAATGATCTTCTCCATTAACAAAGCATAGCAACTTACTTATCCAAAAAAAAAGCATGGCAACTTGACAAGACTCGAGAGTATCATCAGCCAAAAGAAGAAGACGCATACAATTAATGCGAGTTTAATGCTAAAAAAAAAAAATATCAAACCCATAGACTCAACACTTTTTTCACCTTTGGGCCATGAAAAGTACACCCAAATCTGCTCACGTTTCACTGCACATTATTCCGGTACGTAATTAGAAATGTTTGAAAGCTCAGACCCGCTCTCTCAGCTTTATGCACAGAGCATAAGCGGAGAGCCAAACTAGTTGTTATGAACAACAGTAAAATCTTTAACAAAACTTCCGATTCAACCTGCACGTTAGGAAAAAACAAAAAAATACAAAAAGAGGAACAGGAATGGGATGCGGAGCTAGATCATGAAAAAGCCCCGTATTTGACTTTAAGTGCTAAAGCAGCTGCTCTGTACCATGAAGCCACAGCCATTGCACCAGGATCGGGAACTGATGCCAGGATCTCCCCAGAGACATAGCTTGAACGACCAGCCTATAAAATAAATCTCATCAGATTACCGTATAATCCATGTGATCCGACACCATTGACACCAAAACTGGTGACCCTTTTCCAAAACTGCCTTGACATCGAATAAATAAAGAAAAATAAATGAAATAAATCTAACAGCTGTCTTAGAAAGTAGAACGGAAGGACAGGACATGTCCAAATATGATTCATTGTTTTGATCATTTCCTTTTGAATACAAGTGTTTTCCAAGATCCATAAATTGAGGATAAAGGATCCATTGGGCTATTGCTTCCAACTTAATCGAGTATCATCAAAAGAAACATGTGGATTCCTGTCACTTTCATTCAAAGGCTATTTTGCGTTCCCACTCTTTGATTAGAACACAAATCAAAGAAATAGAATTAAACCCAATGAAATGGGGAAAAGGAACGGGAGGAATGTCACCTGTGCCCGCATGTTCTTGGTTGACTCAGCTCCAGCCAATGCTGCTTCGGAAGAGAGCACAAAAGCAGTGCAAGGATCATCCCCAGCATTTAACCTCTGCATGTTACGTTAAGACATATTAGTCCCAACGCCCCATTTACTACGAAGGAAAATGATAAAGATTGTTGCTGAGGACCTCATGAAGTATTGCTGATGCTGGAATAAGTGCATCTAACAATGTGCGATACCCAGCGCTGGCTCCGCCATATTTACTGACTGCAGCAATGGAGGCTTCAAGTGCCTCAGCCCCTGAATCAAGAAAGTCAATCAGTGAAGGTCCAACACACTGATTATTAGAACATTAGGAGGATCATCTCACATTGATTTGCTGTGACAACTGATTGGGAGCTTGCTGTCAACTGTGCATATGCTGCCTTACAAAATAGACTATATCTGTCTCGGGAAGAGAGATGCAGCCTTGTTAGACTAATGTAAAAGAAAAGAATTATCAAAAAGACATTATTGCTAAAGCTTAATCAAGCAAAGACTCAGATAAAGGAACATACATGATTCCACTAGTTCCTCCCATAACTCTTCTAATAGATGATCCAATTTCATTCACCGTCTCTGCAGCATCATTCAGAGGATAACTGGGAACAGAAAGGAAAATAAGGTAAGACCATTAAACTAACTCCATTTGGAATGATGAGCATCTCCAACCAATAAATATTAGTCTCGTGTAATTAATAGAAAAACTCAAAGATTTGGGAGATAAGGATCAATATGTGATGATCTAACAAATTCAAGAACTGCAAAGACTTGCTACCTATGAACATTACTGGTAGCACAACCTTATACTCAACAAGATCAAGATCTATCAATGTTCTTCACTAGATATGAGCAAGCAATCATAAACACCCTCTCAGGATGTTATAAGAACCATTTTGAGGATGTGAAAAGGTTAAGCCAGCTGTTGTTTATTTCATTTGAACAATCATCGAGGACAGAATCACCACTTTCAACTGGCAGTTGATCCATTGACGATTAAGAATCACACTAGCTTGAAACATTATTAAAAACCAAGCTTATAATTAACAAATTGAATTTCTTCACAACTTCTCCAAACCCATAGACATAATCTACATGCCAACTGGTTTAAAAACAAGCATATATACACAGATAAAAATTTTGGAGAATGTCTTTTTCCATTACGGAGTTGTTTTTCACAAAGATCATATCAGGCTCGACTATCTCCACCTAAGTTTGATATGTATCAGGCAAGAAAAGAAGACATGGAGAAACGGTAAGTGAGGATGAAAAATAGTTTTTTTTTTTTGGGGGGGGTGGGAGGCAGTGACCATGCAAGTTAGGATGATCAAAAAGGGGCCAGTACCCACTAATCTTTAGTTATACCATATGCAACCAATCCCATCCAGAATTAACACAAAATACATCCAATGTCACTGAAAACCCAAACAATCTTTCATCCTTCCCAACCCTTTCCATCAAATTCCCACAAATTTCTATGATCCAAGAAATCAAATGCACAGGAAAATGAACCCCATGTAAAACTTGAAAATTCAATTCCACAATATATGTAACTGGCCCAACCCAGCTCCTAATTTTGCAAGTGTGTTTTGCACATGTATTTAGACAGACACTCTCACTGGCTGAATGCCTGACCAAAGCACCGACCAGCAGAGTCCTTGAATGACATGCAAGATGCCTGGGAGCCAAAAAAATTCAGGCATAATCAAACCCCTTAGGATCTTGATGGTCTCCAATGGGATCATCTTTCTAGACTCTTGACTGCTGCCAGTTAAAGGCTATCTGATATGCGGAAGAATACAGGGTTTGAAAAAGAGGGGGAGAATTGGAGTTTAGAGATTAGGATAATAGTGCACACACGATGAGAGGAGAGAAGAGGAGAATACAATAAAATGTCTTCAAAACCAAAACACCCAGCCTGTTGTTCAACTTCCACTCTGGAACAATTAAATGGCCCAAGAGGGCAACTTTGACAAGAAATAACTTACTGATCTTGACATAGCAAAACAGATATTAGTTTGATAAATCAAGCAAGCACATTCACACATGAAGGGCATGAACGGCACATTCTTCAAAGGTCAATGTACATGATTCGCATATTCTAATGGAATAAAAAACGCCATCCACATTTAGTCCATTGAACAAATAAGTTTGATACTTCAAGCCTCACAATTAACTAGGAAATGCTGGGAATAGTTCTGTCATGTGCACTGATCTTATCAAAGAAAAAGCTAACTGCGAAATACTGAAAAAAATTAACTGTTGATTTTGTTCTAGATTTGCCATAAAACTGCAATTTGCTCCAATAAACCAGGAAAATAAAACTACCTCAACATCAACTTACTTTTTTAGGTCCTCCAGAATCGCTGTTGCACCTCTATGCATCTGCAAAAACAGATAAATCATACAGGGCATGATACATACAATGCAGTGCATCCAAAATAGTGGGAACTACTGAGGGGCTTTGAGGACAGTTGCTACCGCTTGACCCACATTCAGACTACTTTGCTATCCCATTCATAACTGTCCCGAAGACTAATGACATTGGCTGCTGCTTCAATAGCAACCTCAAGAATCTGGCTTGTTGATCCAGTTGTAGTGGTTGACTCAGGGACTAATCAAAAACAGATATCACCAGTCAGGTTTAGACAAAGTAGTCGTGGAAAAACCAATAGAAAATAAGGACACGAGTTCATCACTGAAGTCCAGAATATGACAGTAAACATTAAAGCAGAAATGAAGACCAGTAGTGTTAGATCAAGTTATCCATTACATTACCGCTGTAACATTCTCCCCACTTAATCATATATGTCTACATCTACTGACAAATAGTTCCATGCGTTTAGAAGTGAGGTTGTCATATTTTTCTACAGCAAGTCAAGCCAGTCACAATATTCGTAAGGAAAAAATGACAGAGAAATTCTAAAATCCAGCCTGAGTAGGTAACTTGACTCGGAGAGCAAGCTCATTTTAACCTGTTTTTCAACCGCTTAATTCCATAACCATACCTCATCACTCTTTGCTGAACGAGATGGTGGCATAGGAACGGGAATCTTGGCAGGTGGATGATTACCTGCCAATAAGAGAACACCTGATGCTCAATGAAGAACAGTGTAGAACTAGTCTAAATAAGTGTTCTATAGATAAATAAGGTATATATCGAGGAATGCATATATATAGAATTAAAGTTTCACCAATAAGTGGAGCTCCATTGTTACTAGATCAACATAGATCATGTTAATGCCATTATAGGAGCTTCATGAAAGAAAATCAAAAACAGGACATTTAAGGAAACTACTGAACAAAGTGCTGATCTAACGCATATTAACGGACCATCAACACCAACAGGCCAATATGGAGCCTTCGTAGCAGCATCCAGACGATGCAAAATACTTTCATCTGCCTGCATGATGGTTATTGAAAAACCTGAGGAGAAAAAAAAGAACACAAAAAGCTTTTTTTTTTTAATAAGTGAGAACACAAAATGCTGAGAAAAATTAAATTATAGTTTCAGTGCTCTTGCAGCAATAACAAACCTGCCATGTCAAGAGATGTCATAAATGACCCCGTATATACTCTATCAACAGCCAGTCCATGTTCGAGCTGCAACTTTGGCACTGCTTTTCCCGCTGCAATCATTAGTTCCATTATGGGCGTAGCTCCTAACCTGCAAATTGAGAGAACATTATATAACTAAAACAATGGATATGTGATAAGGTTATTGGGCCACCAGACAAATTCTTGACAATCACAAGGAACCGGAGAGGACAAAGTTGAAATTTTTTTAGTTTTTGAAAAACAACCTAAGAATTGACAATGGGACTACAATCGATATGCTTAACCGAATACAATCGATATGCTTAACCAAATTAACTGACCATTCTAACTTGTCTACTAGAAATAATACAATGCTTGGAGAAGAAAAAGAATTAAATTTCCTTGATCACAGTGATTGGGAGTTGCTGGCTCAGAAAAGAAGGAAGCAACTGTTTATGCATCAGCCAAGAGCAGAAAGGTCATATTGGATTTCTACAAGTCTTGCTGTAATTTTCAATTCACAAGTATCTAAGATCTTTTAGTCTGCCATGCGGCAAATTATTTCCTGACATGGGTATTGAAGACAAAGTGCATAGCTGCAGTGGAACATATTTGACCCAGATTACGGTTGCATTGAATATCTTATAATTTATTACTTTGAGACTCCAGTAGCAATTAAAAAAGTTGATAGGACACAAACAATTAAGTATATCAAACATGTCACGAGTAAGTAGCAGAAAGGTTGTCAGGTGCGTCAACTGACACCAAACATTTTCTTCACTTCTAAAAATATCTACACTTCTAGAAGTTTAGAGTTGGCTTAAGAAAGATAAATTGGGGAAAAGGATCTGAACACCAAATTGCAAATGTTGGGATATCTTAGTATTGAGTCCAGCCTTACAAAATACAGACAAAAACTTTAGAGAAACAAAACTTGGATATTGAAGAATGGAAGGTAGACCGGCATGAGTGGTTCGAAGCTTCTAATGCTGCTTAAAACAATGCGAAGAAGATCTGGGAAACCTATAATCTTACGGGAAAATCATGTATCGTTTACATTTTCCCTCTCCTCTCTATCTTCTAAATTTTGTTACAAGTTAATAGCTTTATCGACAGGAAAAACATTTGAATTTCTAGTCACTATCCAATCTAACACACAAAATATTCCAAATCTGAATGCTCCTTGTTCTCATCTAGATTATGTTTAAATTAGCTGATGTAGTCCATTGCAAACTAATTACAGAAAAATATACAAGGCGACAATACATTAATTTAAAATGTCTATTAGAGTCGTTCTACTGATTTGACAGTCTTTAGCTTTCATCAAGTTGCAATCATGATATAGAAAAGCCAGAAACTAGAAACTCATTTCCGTCAATTGATTTGACATATATCTCTTTAATATTGTGTAGTTTAATCCGATGCTTGTAGTGCAGATAACAGTTCATGTTCCATAACTTCATATGGTAAATTCAGATCCAAAGCACAAAAGAAAATCCAAGTACCTACCCATTAATGAGAAGTACCACTCTGTTACCACGGGTAATGGGAACATAGTTCGTTTCCTGCAAAGATTCACTATTTGAATAAAGGACATCAACCTGAGGTGTAAGATTGTTTGAAAGGAGAAAAAAGTACCTTAACCTGTAAACTTAATAGCATATCAAATATGGCATTTAAACTCAAAAGTATATGCACGGTATAAAGATACATATACCTACTGCAAAAGCATCCATACAAACACCTATTCCCTATAAAACATTTTTCTCATTGATTTACATAACTAGAAGTCCCATTAACAAGCTTGGTGCCTCCATTTGCAAGATGAGTTGGATGGAGTATCAAAATATGCTTACAGTACAAACACACGTTAAATGTCCAGAATATGTTGTCAAGAATTTAATAATGAAAACCATTTCTTCTAGATACCACTGTTCATGCACCAGGAACCCATGATCATTGTTCCCCCTTCAACACCCACGGCATGCCCCAAGGGTGGCCAAAAAACCAATGAAGAAAGTATTGATGAAGAGGCAATTAATGCAATTCATTTCCCTGGTAAGCAGAGAGTAGACCCATAAAATAATTGGACATACTGGGGAGAGTATTTGATTGAGAACATGAGAAACCACCACATCCACAGGCTGAATGTCAGCTACCGCCGCACCAGGTTCACCATGCTGTAAATAAATGCATGTTTAGTATGCCTGATAAATTACACTACAGCAGAAACCGAACCAAGCAAGTGATACCAACATTTTTTTTTTTGCAAGTGATACCAACATAGACTACAATCAAAGAAAAGCCACTATCAAGACCATACTAATCAATTAAGGATATGTCAAGCAGAGACAATGAAC
This sequence comes from Morella rubra, assembly GCA_003952965.2. Taxonomy (NCBI): domain Eukaryota; kingdom Viridiplantae; phylum Streptophyta; class Magnoliopsida; order Fagales; family Myricaceae; genus Morella; species Morella rubra. Next base: position 4,033,234 of record CM025853.1, on the reverse strand, counting down.
TCCAGCTTACGTTGCATAAATAGAAATGCTGCAATTTGATCTTAGAAAATAAAAAATCACATAATCCTTATTCCAAGATATAGTCAGGCAGTTGGATATGACTTACTATTCCAAGTCCAAGTTCCATTTTCCCTGGACCTAAGCGATCTGATGTAACCTGTCCAGGCAGTGTACAGACAGATAGAGCAACACCCATTGTTCCAACCATCTCTGATGCACGTTTTGCTTCGGCTGCCACATCAGCAAGGGAAAGGCCAGCAGCAGCAGCAGCTCCAGCAACCTGGCTTTAGGAAAGGATGCTAATTTATAGAACAAATGTACTGAAAAATAGAGAACAATACTATAGCAATTATATTATTTAATCAATATAACAAGGCAGCAGTCCTAAAGGGGAAAAGGGAAAACCTAAAGACTGCCGTTGACAGCCAAGACAAAATAGTGTAATTTTGCATTCTTTGTTTTTATGACTTACCGGATACAATAGCCTTAATAATCATGATCTAACTGCGTCTTCAAGAAAGATTCTTGGTCTCAAATCATATGGTGGCACCCTACTTGTGATTTTTCACTAAATAAACCCTCATACATGTGTGTGTAGTTGTTGTGGAGCAGAGATGTGGAAGGAGAGAGGGAGGGAGGGAGGAAGAGAGAAAGAGAGAGGGACCTTATTAACAAGAATGGTCCCAGCCAATCCTCTTCGTCCAGCTATGCCACGAGGGGGAGGTAAAGCGCAATCATCCCCCACAATTACAGTCTACAAGATGCAAACGATGTTTTATGACATTTTTTGTTAGGTCTAACCAAGAATACAATGATTTACAGTGAAGATCGCAATGAAAACATACATCCACTTTATAACCTTCTGATTTTGCTTCCTCAGCAGCCAAACCAAAATTCAAACGGTCACCAGTGTAATTCTGTCAACAACAGATGACAACACATTGAATCAAGAGATAAAAACTCCTAGTAATCAGACCGTTCTTAACCCGTTAACATAGTTCAAGTACTAGACCATTCATGAAGCTTGGCACCTTTTTCAATATGGTTTCAACCATTTTGTTAAGATGTCTATGCCCTCTCTCTCCCCCATCCCCCAACCCCTGCCCTTCCTCCCTGCCTACTTGCCTCCCTACTTTTTATTTCTCTTTCTTTTTAGCTGGTCTGGTTGTATCCAGAATCAACATCACTTCAAAAGAAGCACTTTAGACCCACTGAACGAGGATGTCACCATACCATGGTATAGCAAACTGAAAAGTAGTTAAGGTATTACTTGAAAAATAACGTACCGTCACAATTAGAAGACATCCCATAGGACCAGTTACAGCACGTATGCCCTAAAGTAAATGTAGGTCAGATCAGAGTCATCTAATACAATTATCGACAGGGGAAGGCATATGTATGTTCAATTATCCTAAGAAACAAGAAGAAGAAACCATACAGCAAGAATTGAATCAACTGGTGGAGAGGTAAAAACATCCCCACAAATAGCTGCTGTCAGCATCCCCTCCCCCACAAATCCAGAATGTGCAGGCTCATGACCACTTCCACCTCCTGTATGAGATACATCAGGCTACCAAAAGGACCCCTAGGATGCCCAATTAAATTGCAAGTGCCAACAGATGTAAGCATAAGTATGTTTGTAGTTCAATGCATTAAACGGGAAAAAGGGTAGGTCAATAGCGGATCAGAAACCAAAGTTCAGAAATTCATCATTTCATCACCAGAGTAAGGAGTTGAGAACCAAAAGTTTTTAATATTTCTTATCATACGAATTAGCATACTAGTTGGTTTTATTGTTTTCTTATCTCCTTGGATTACACAGGAACAGGTTAAAGCTCACCCAACCAGTGTTATTTCCTTTCTCTCTTACCGTTAGAAGCAAAGAAACCTGCAGCCAACATCAGCCCCTCCATCCCTCACCCCCAAGAGAAGAGTTTGCCATTATGGATAATTTTCCACACAAAACCACAATGAAAACGGAAGAAAAGGACCAAACATAAAAGAGGTTTCCACTGCTGTCATGCAAGATAATAATAGTATCGATACAGGTAGAAAGGTATCTAATGTTGGTTCATGCAGTTAACCAGAAAAATAACAAAAACAACCATTAAACGTTCTAAGGAGGGTAATCAATGTCCAACCAGAAATGAAAACACTGCTAAAGTTTGTCGTCTCAAACCTGATATAATTGCAACTTTATCAAATGTGGAACTCGAAACATCAGCACGTAAAACAACCTTCACCTGTACGGGAATATAGAGGAAAATGTCATAATAAATTCTAATGTCGTGTTTATAAGATTATTAACAAAAGCATTAGAAAAAATTATCACCTCAGGGAAACCATCCAAGAACTGCAGTCCAGGATACGTTTCCACGAGTCCCTCGATGAACTCAGTCACAACATCTGTGAGAGAGCAACCAAAATAACCAGAAAAATAAAAACTCCTTTTTCCAACAAGCAAAGACTTCATTGTGTTTCTCTTTCTATTTTAACTTGCGGTTTTCAGCTCACAACTCAGAGAGAAGCAAGACACAAAAGGAGGTATGCAAAGCCAAGGGAACCTAGACTCATAATAGGAGACAACTAAAACTCCCACATTTCACTTCCAAAAAAACAAGCTTAACCATTATTCCAAAGTCACCAAATGTAAACCAATTTGATAGAAAATAAAACTCTTACTCATGTTTCAGAGTCTTTTTCTTACTCATTCTCTGAACAGTCCTTTAAGGTCATGAAGCACACATATCTCAGTCAGATACAGGTGGATTTTGCTCTAATCAATTTTTAGTGAAAATATCAACTTCTCTTGAACACTTATTCAACACTGAGAGGGTTTCTCATAAAAACCTGAATGTCTCTTCAGTCACTATCATCTTTCACTAGGACATACATAGCTTCTATTTTATATCTTTTCCATGTCTGCCACTGGCAAACGAGCTCAAGATCCTACCAACTCCTCTGATTGATCTGTATATCAATGTAGGTGCATCGACCTATGACTAACATAGTGGATCATCTTGGAGCGAATCTTGAACAAATCAAAGTCATTAACGACCCAAAAAAGGCCCATTACTTGCTAAAATGCTGTTCGAAAAGAAAAGAAAACAGACCAATACATATTTGCTTTTTTGTGAATCAGAACACCGGATCATGAACTCAGACGTAGGAATCGTTTGGTTACAGAAAACATGCAACAAGAAAGTAATCGACGGACATTTTCCATCTACCGTTCGCAAAACAAAACAAAACAAAAAGTAGCATTCGAATTTTCACAAATTTCTTGGCAATCAGACAGGCTATAGAATCCGTCAAACTAGATATATCAGAGCAATGGACGGTTTAAATAGATACCATCACCAAACAAATTTGAGCAAGAGAATAGTCAGAGATCATACAGGACAACGCAAAAACGCGAGAGATTTGAGAAGATTAGTGAGACCACATTTATCAACAAGAAAACCATCAGAAGAGAAACAACAACAAAAGTCATAGTCGCATTTTCCAAACGTCCTCGGCGACCAGATAGAGGATAAAAGAACCTCAATTCGTATGTACATTCAGCAAAGCGGCACTAAAAAGGAGGTCACCAACTAAGAAAATTGAGGAAGAAAACAGTCAAACCTGAAACCTCGCCCAATACAATGCACATAAATTATAAGGCATAGGCGATAGGTTTTCCTAAAGCAAATGCGAACCAGATTGTTCATCAAAACCCAAGAAGCACGAAAATTAAAACAATAAAACATCAGGGCCGCATTTCCCTTCTCGTTTCTCTCAATTTCCACCTTTAGTTTTTTCGCGGCAAACAGTCAGAGAAACAGCACTCAGGAATCATCCGTGAATTTAACAACACGCACCAGTCACCACGAATTCTTAGGAAGAACGAAAGAAAAGTAAAAAGCAACAATCGGAAGAGACAATGCGGAGAAAGAAGCGAGAACGAATCGGAAGAGGAGAAAAATGCTAACCGTTGGGGTCGTTGATGAGCTTCTTCCCCTGGAACGCCATGTCGTCAACGAGAGTGAGCCCTAGAAGACCCTTTGCATGAAAATGTGAAAGAGAAGAGAGAAAGTTAGGTCGCTTGGGTTTGGTGGACAGATTGTCTGTGCATAAATAGGAAGTCTCCCCTCTCACATGGCACCACCGGAGCAGCTTGGATTTCAGGTCAAGCAGAGAAGATCCGAGCAAGCGAGATTTTGGTTCACGATTTACTGAAATGTCCTTATTTTCTTCGAGGAATTATGTCCGGGCCATCAAGGTGTCCAACTATTTTGATCAATTTTTTCCTCTAACCGTATCTCTATATCTCCTGAAGCTAAAAAAAATATCTCTCTCGGGATGATGATGAAATTAATCCCTCTTTCCTTGACTATTCAGGGGAATAAATAAATTTTGTCAATTACAAGTAAAAGTTTCTTGAACTTTAAAGTTTCAAATTTAATTTTTTGATCACATTTAATGTCATAGTTAGTCATAAATTTTAAATATCTAAAATCTTTGATTTTAATTTTTATTTCTCATTTAACTATAGACTAACACTAAAACTTCTTCAATCACATAGACTAACTTTGTATTTATCTTCTAATTCTTTGCATCTATAAAGAATTTAAAAGAAACCGAAAAAAACAAAACAAATTAGATGAATACAAAGGTTAATGCAGCTGAGAATTCTGCTTATCTGCTTAATTGCAGTGGATGCATTAATGTGCTGCATGTATCATATTCTCAATGAAAAAAAATATTAGCTTTTTTATTTTTTTTCCAATTCATTCAAACAGAGGCACTAGGGTGTGTTGACTGGGACGTGATCTGCCAATCCTTTTTCCCAACGGATTTTCTTTAGATATGAGGAGCCCAAGTCATTGGTTGGAACAACTCCATGATCAACAAGGAGAACTCTTTGAGTTGTAGATGATCATTATGTTTCAACTGATATGATAGAGATTAGTCTGATTGTTGAAGACTTTTATGATCTGTAGGACCTTAAAATTGTCATGGCCACGTTTGGGGTAAGCTGAGAACGAAAAGTGATTTGCTCAATGGCTGGATGGAACATGCGAAGCACTATCTATGTTTATATACAAGATCAAGGGGAAGCATTGAAAGTTAGCTGGAAGTTTGACCCATAACTTTCTTTTTTGGGTTTTCTTTTAGTAATGTTAAGAATACCCAAGTATCAAATCATGCGGCATTCTCCCCCCGTATAAGCTGTACCGAAAGCTAACATATAGTGATCTATATTCGTGGCTCATTCTCAAAGCCCGCCGGCTGCTGTTGTCTCAACTCTCGAACTTTCGATCTTTTTGTATAGTTCACATGTTCGTTGAAATGCCCATTAGAATAATGTTTGTTGTGAACTTCAAATTGTTGGTTAAGTGTGTTGTCTGGTTGCAGCAGGTGCACGTGGATGCATCATGCTAGATGGCATGGGTCTTGATTGTTTGTTCTTCTCTGGATTTGGTCTGGGTAGCATCTCTGAGCAAAATTCTGCCTGGGTCAAGCTCATCTTCCAGATGAGGAGTCTATTTAATCTTTAAAGAACTCTTGATTTTTCAGATAATTGAGCAATTCCTGCGTGTAGATGTCATCGTGCTTTAATGATTACCTTTTCTTGTCGTACATCAATGTGTAAAAACTACAGAGCGTCAATCATGGCTTGCAATGCTGTTGTCTGAAGTTATGTTTTCAAACTCTGAGTGGAAAGCAATTTGGAAAACGTTGCCCACCTCGCCAAAAATTGGGAACCTTCTCCATATTCCAGGTGACCAACAACAACCGTGCCCCTTCTGCCATGATGCATCGGAAACACTCTAAGAAGCTGCAAGCCAAGGCACCCAACTAAAATCGAAGGAAAAAGACAAAAAACAAAGGAATTTTAACTATTATTGTGCAGCAAGAAGAAAGTTTACGAGGCAAGGTAGAAAAAAAAAATAACACTCTAAGAAGATAAATAGCTCAACAAGGCGGATTAGAGCTGTTCGTTACCACTGTAGGCAATTGAGCAACTCAGTTATGTTGAAATAAAACCCCTATGTAGTTCCAAGGCCTTATTCCCCTGATGGTTCCAGCGTTGCCCCTTGCGCCCATGCCCTTTGCTTTTGTTTTCTTTCTATCTTGCCCTCTGCTGCGTGCAGTACTCTTTCTTTTTTTTTTTTTTTTAGGCAAAATAAATAGTATATTAATATCCGAGAAAGTTACAACTAGTATAAAATATAAAAACAACTTGAAGGCTAACGAAAGACCTAAACAGACCAAAAGGTTCTTTAATAAACCGGATCTAAAGATTCGGTAGCCAAATCAGACTTAACAGCTGGAACCACCAACAGCCACAAGGGCTGTGAAAGGTTTAAGAAGGGTGAAATGTGTTGATGATCCAACTTAAAAGTTTCTGAAACTAATTTTCTAGAGCTTTCCAATGTCGAACGAAGACCAATAACCTGCTAAAAGAAAAGGAATGCAATCTCTTAAACATGAATTGAATTAGAACTGTGTGTCAAATTAACTTACTGGTTGCTTATACTTCCCTGTTACTGGTGTGAAGAGCTCTCGCTTTTTGCTTTTTTTTTCTTCTTGACCTCACCCCTTTGAGGTTGTTGTTGCTGTGAGGGACCCTATCCCCCAAGTAAACATAAACTCTTCATGAAAGTAACCACATCAAATGAATTGACTCTTCCATACCATTAGGTCAACCCTTGATGGAGAAACAATTGAAATACCTGCTCAAAAAATGCAACAAAAGTTACTGCTTCTAGCAAAATAAAAAATAAAAAAATTGATTATTATAAATGACAAGGATTAGTTTTGGATTTTGTGGGACGGACAATAATGAAATTGTAACTAAATGTCCCACTTTTGGTCGAAGCAATATAACCTTCTACTGAGAACGTGTTGAATGTCTCTCACAGGTTTGGAGGCTAGAAAACAAATTTTCCCTTTCCAAAAGTAAGACTTGCGTTAGTAAGTGTTTTCTATTTGTCTTACACATGACATAATCTCTAGCTATAGATCTGTTCTTTGATTATGCCCGACCCATATATACATGGGAATAAACATTGCAATTAGCACATTTCATTACAATATCCAGCATACAAAAGAAAATTCTCAATGGTAGTTTCCTAAGCAATTCAGAATCACAGAAGAAGATAACATAATGGTAATAAAGTAAACAGGGCCAATGATATAGGCCAAACTCTTTGTATTGGACTCAAACATTTACTCTTTGTCCCATTGTTAGGCTACAGTGCATCAGGAACCCTCGAAAAGAAAACCACATTTTGTCCTATCCCTGTTTCTTGTGAAGGGAAGGATGGAGAAGTGCCAAGTGCTTGTAGTATTTATCTTTCGTTGGCCCTCAAATCAACATGTCCTGTAAGATGGAAATTTGACATGGTGTCTTTAGTATTTTCCTGCTGCCAGTCAATCCATTCAGGAAGATCATCCTTCAAAATCTCCTCCCTCACTAGACAACTTCCACACTGACAACAGCGGCCCAACAATAAGAGATCTAAGGGGAACTCCCATGCATAAATGGTTTTCAAAAGTTTTGAAACTTCAAAAGCAAGGGTACCTGTCGGGGCTGGTAAAGTAGGTTCACAGCAGAAGAGACGAAAATCGCAATTCCAAAATGAGCCCAGTATAATGCAAAAACCCGATTCAGAAGCCCACTTATATGTATCATTCCTTGATTTTGACCTCAATTCCGACAATTTCAACACATTAATGTACCGGGGTTTATCAAGGCTAGGCCTGTAATTCCGATCCGACTTCCGGCGGAGCTCCGGCTCCGTTTTTGTCTCCAGTTTCGGAAAGAGAAGCTCCGTATCTTCCAGGAACCGAAGCCGGAGGTGATTTTCGGCTACTCCCGGACGCAGAACCGAAAGCGGAAGTTTCCGCCGGTCCAGGCAGAAATCCAGTTTCCGGGCTTTTTTTTTTTTTTAATTTCCCCTCCCCAATTTAAAAAGACATCGTCTTATTTTAAGTAGGACGATGTCGTTTAACTTGTTTTTTTTTTTTTTTAAAAAAAAAGAACAAAGAAAACGTATGCGTGGACCAAAACTCGCCGTTTTGATCCACGCAAAAATGCCCTAAGTCTTCACTCTTCCCCTACCCCCGACCCCGAGCCCTGTCCCAGCCGCCCGCCCTGTCCCAACCGCCCACCCGCCCCCTAGGTCACCCAGAGCCCTCCCCCTGACCCCGAGTCCTATTCCAACCGCCCCCAGGTCACCCTGAGCTCTCCCCCCGACCCCGAGCCCTGTCCCAACCGACCCCAAGTCACCCCATTGTATATATACCTCCCAAATCGAAGGACGTACGAGGTTTTGGCTATGTTTCGTTCTTCTCTCTCTTTGGCCTTTTGTCTTGTCATCTTTGATCGTAATGTGATTACTCGGCTTCAACATCATCTGGTGCCTATTTCTGTCCTAGCTCGGAGCTGAAACAAAACGTGTGAGGTCTCACACGCATGCGTGAATCTTACGCGCCCGCACCTCATCCTTTTAGATCCGAGCTTCAATGGTGATTTTCGTCAAGCAAGTGTCACGGGGTTGGTTTCCGCTCCTCTTAAGGGTTCATTCTGGGTCTGTTCGGCATCGATCAGCCGGCACGCAGGGGCTCACGCACATGCATCTCACTTACTTGGCGTTTATCCCTCTTGGTCGGTTCCTCTCCTCCTCCAGTTGATTCTACTGCTTCCTTTTGCCGTCAACTTTCCTTTTCCGTTAATCATTTCAGTTTGCTACCCTTTGTTGGTTCTTTGCTCCTTGAGGGTCTATGTATGGCCTTTCAACCTTTTTCCTTGTTAGTTCGTCACCCACAGGCGGAGGCAAGGGAGGGTGAACAGGAGCATCCGCCCTGGTTGGCTCCCCCCAAAAAAATTTTTTACACCTAAATCTTTTTTTTTTTTTTTTAACCAGGCCTGCCCTCCTTATTTCTTGGGCCAGCTGTTGTTGGCTTCACGCCTTTCACTTATATTTGGACTTATTCTTTTCTTGTTGTTACTTTTGAAATAGGAATTTTGTGAATAAAATATATAGAAGCTCTTTAGAGATTCGTTGGGACTATTTTATTGTGAATATTCCTGCAATAGGAAATATACCTATGAATTGTGCTACCTAATATGTTGGATGTGCAACATAAAATATGAACTAAGGTGCACTTTGCCATAAAATAATAAAATCAATTAAATTATGATTTAAATACTTTTTTCTTGTCTGAAAAAGAAAAAACTAATTCATATTCACATCCTCATAACTCAAGTTGAATAACCCTTAAATAACCCAAAGGAAGCCCTTTAGGCATTTCGTTTATTGAGCGGTCTCTAACCACGCACTTTTTGTCTGTCTCCTTTAGAATTTATTTTATTTTTCATTATGATCTATTCAAAAAGACAACTGAAAATAGATAGAATTGTGCTACTTAATATAACTGGATAAAAACACTGATTCTTTAATGGATCTTCCTGGGCTCGCATGGAGGTGTTAAAATCGAGCTTTTTGTTCCAATTCTTTTTCCATTATCATTTACCAAGTTGACATTTTCTCATTCATTAGGGTTTATGCATGTAGCTTTTTCTATGTCTCCTCTCTTCTGCATTTTGAGACTTTGTACCATATTTCTTCTATTTGAGTCACATTTTGGTTTACTTTTTTGTTTTTTGTTTTCTAAGCTAAGTATATATTTTCTCCTTGTAATTCCAAGTTATTTTGTTGTTGATAGAGATTCCACTCCTGAGAAACTCGTGTTCGATAAAATTGTCACAATAAAAGACAGCTATAGCAAGGGTGGGAAGTTGCAACGTTTTCAAAAAGTGTAGAGTCGTAGGATTCAATTGCCACCTCTCAATCTCAGTAAATAGTATGGTACGTGTATTTCAATTTAATATATTTTAATCCTTAATTTTCGATATTTTAACTCTAAGATACTTTTTTGCATTACTGATTAAATTTTTTTTTTTTCATTTTCCCTTAGAAGTTTACCCCCTTCAAATTTATTTCTGGTTCCATCACTGACGTCACCTCTTCTAAAAGTTTGGCTAACCTTTTAAAATATATAACTGGGGTCTTTAAACCTTCTTATTATTAATGAACTAACTGTTTTAATTAAAAAAAAAGTTGAGGCGTGAGAATCACGCGCATAACGTGCACGCAGGGCCGATTCAATCCCCCCAACTCCCAACCAATTCCAGCCGAAATCAATGCGCAAGTTTTCTCTTTCGCGTTAAATGTTAATGGACTAGGGAATTCAAGATGAAAGTCAGCCGTCCGGCCGTCTAAAATGCTCTCAAAAGCCTGACTCTTCTTTCCAATCACACATTAATTGTGGGCCTTAAACACATCACCTCATATATATCCAATGGAATTATGATCACCTCCATATATATCATAGCCGTTGGATTTGCTCCGAATGAAATTAATGTTCAGATAGAGTGCTGTCAACGTAATAGGGTCATTACTGGTTGATAGTCCCTTAGCGTGACGGTTTTGGATTCAACTTTTAAGCATTTGGCTTCTGATTTCGTGGCGCTGCAGCCTGCAGGTAGGAATATTGAGGGGTTTAGTCAAAGTTATATAGCCATGGGATGCCTTCTGGCTTATTCATAAGGGATAGTAACCCCACAAAATCACATGTTTGATCGGACTTTTTGACTTCCCGCTAAGAAGAACTTATTCTACAGGACTAACCGTTGCCACTTGAACCTCCTCAAATGACTTTTACATACATATAAACTTATGAATTTTGTAAAAGAAAAAAAAATGAAAAGTAGGCTCATCCTAACAAAGTTTTAGGTTTCAAAATCGATTTTAAACCGTTTTCAAGGAATTCAAAGTAGAATCAGAGCTAAAACTAAAATCAAATCTTAACTCACTTTTCAAATAATACCTATACAACTTTCCTACTTCCACTCGATATCATTGAAAGTTGCTTACTTGCTCCGTACTTGGGAGTACATCCTTACAACAGAAGACACTACAGTTTATCCTGGGAGGTTACATGTTAAGAGAGTCGACCCATCAGGAACTGATAAGGGCACAAACCCACTTAATGTCCTAAGATTTTTCTACAATCCTATAGCTTTCTGGATCCTTGATCTCGATTAATTTTCAAGCTTGACAATCATTTCGCAAGTACAATTTCATATGGATTACCACCTAAATCCTTAGTCATAACCACGTTGAGGACAAACACTGCAACAGGAACACAAACCATCCCCTCCAACACAGTCCACATGTAAATTCACCTAATTTCACATGCGCCAGCACAAGTTGCAGAATTTAATACCCATCATAGAGAATACCACATAAACAGACACAAACAGTTTAAAAATTCATGCAAAAAGAAAGGAAAGCGTAGGTAGCAAGAAAAAATACTAATTCATAATACTCTCTGCTCAAAAAGCAAATGCATCAAACACAAAAACAAAAATAGCGCATAGCACTCCAAGTCCTAACCTCTCATTTAGCTCTGCCAACCGATTGCGAAGTAGAATTCACCTGGAAGCCTGTCAGATCAACCGTAGAACTATCGTTTCCATCACAATTCTTCCATAGCCCAAAGAAACAAGAAGAAAAAAAAAAACTATTTCTTTTCGTGGTTGAAATTCAATTTCCCACCTCGCCCTCACAATTTGACATGAAATGTTTTCAAAAGGCTTCATTTCTAGAGCAATAATATACAGTTTAACTAAGGAAATGCTACCGAACAAAGTATAGTTAGAACTGATTATGTAGATAAAAGCCTCTGGTCTAGCTCCTCCCTCTCTCTGGACAAACTCAAACCAGCGCCTGCCAACACCCCTCCTCGTCCACCCAATATGAGTGGTCGGGGGAGCTCCGTCTCTCCCTGCCCACCCGCTCTTCCTGACTGGAATCCGGCCAATTAGTTGCTGCAGAAATCGAAAATTGGCCGATTAAAATTAAAACCATAATAGAAGAAAATGTTGAATTACTTCAAAAAAACAATACAGAAATTCAATATAGTTTTACATCAATATATTATAAAAATTAAAATAACAATCACAATAAAATAAATTAAAATAAATTTAAAATATGCAATAAACATAATTTTCACACCTCTATCATCTTTCACATGCCGACCCCCATTTGCTGATAGTCCTTCAAGAAATATTTCAATTTGTTGCTTTCATGCTGCACCCTGCCTGTTACTGGCTTCTTGCTGGGGCCTGGTTCCACAAAGACTAATTGAACCCTTAGAGTTAGGTTTGGTTTGATTGACTTCTCTTTCCTCAGGTGGCCTTAGAATTTTGTTATCTAACCCTACTTCTAAAACTTTATCTTCCATTCAAAAGAACCTATAAAACATATATATGCGTAAGAAAAAGAATACACCAATAGCTCCAGCTGATCTGAGTAAAAGAACTGTAAGAAAGAAATCAACAGATATTTGTTATGGACAATGCCTAAGAGAAAGCAGGAGAAAATTTAACTATAATTTTTTTTCGAAAAATATATAAATATGACTTATTAAATAAAAATTTAAGCCTAGAACCAACTTTAGATGTAATATAAAACGAAGACAAAAAGGATGCTAAATGAAAAAAAAAAAAAAAAAAAAAAAAAGACTTTAACAGCTTTATAAGTAGAATAAAATATATACAAACACGATCGCATAAATGTTTGTATATAAAAAAATTCAACTTTTTTTTGTACATATTAGACTTGGCACATTTATTAGGGGCCCTTCCTTTACTGGTGGCAGGGTATTAGACTTCCCCAATATGAGATTGTATGGTATCAAAATTATGTAAAAAAAAAAAACTAAAATATCCTCTAGTGTCGAGGGAATTGCATGTATAGAGATTCAAAAATAGAATAGACTGATTCAAGTAATAATTTATATGGGATTTTAAAAATTACTCATAGAAGGTCGGCGTCGAAGAACTGTCTGTACGGTTTTCCCAAATTCCATTGGCCCTTCTCAAGAACTCTGATTCCCTGGAAATCTGATAAAGTTGAATCATACTTAATAAATCGAGCAAGGTTTCAGGTTCTGTATTGGATACATCCATTTGGACATAAGACCCCCTACGGAGCACACCTGGAGCATCTTTTGTTCTTGCTCTCTCTTTATTTTCAGGTTCTGCATTGGATACATCCATTTGGAGGACATCATCTTTTTCTCTTCCTGTCTCTTTATTTTCACGTTTCATTTTCTGGGCTTCCACTCTCTCTTTATTTTCATTTTTCCTTTTCCGGGCTTCCACTCTCTCTTTATGCTCGTGTACTCGATGGACTTCGCAACTTGCAATTTCTACTTCTGTTCCATAAAGTGATGCCGAAAACTCCACTTGCAAATGGTTCCCCTCTAGCTCAGAAGGCTCTACCGTAGTGTACGCCAAAAACAAATGTTGTGACCCCATAGATTTTCCTTACCAATACAAACAGTTGTTCCTTCAACACGCCTCGGGGAACGTCCTTCACGTATAACAGAAGCAGAAACACATAATTCCACCAAGGGTCGGGCAATAACAATAACAGCACATAAGGTAATTGTTATGGCCTCCTCCAAACACTCTTGCAAAATCACGTTGATCCTACAGCGATTCCCATATCGACGGCTGAACCATGTTGGAAAGCCGCTTCTATGATCCGCAATGCCATCTAAAACGTAATCCTGTTGAACAAATTTTCTGCAATATAACCTGCAAACAAAACCATAAACAAACGTGTATAGAACGGACACCGACACATACCTCAAGCAACCTGAACCGGCTGGTTGGAATCTCTTCTCCAACATATATAGGGCCAAGTTGTAAATCCTGTTGCAGTTGAAACAAGGTTATTATAAATCTTCAACAATACACAAAGCCACACAGACACGTATAGACAAGACACACAGACACATACCGGATGAAGTGAAGGACTCAACACGGGATTCCTAAGCTTCTTAAGCATTTTATGGCATGCCGACAAGTCAAGCCAATTTAGCTTATCTAGCGAGTCGTCGCTTGTGTCGAATTGAAACTTCTTTGATACTTGTGGAAAACTTTCCAATGAAATGCATCCTCTAGCATATACTTTCTTTATACTTTGTGGAAGTTCTGGGATTTCCTGAAGTTGCTCGCACTGTTCCAAATACAGAAGTCTCAATCGAACAAATCTTTTGATGCTTGCAGGAAGGTTGACAATACCAGTCTTTGATAGAAGTAACTCATTCAAATTGGGCAGCCAAGTACTACTCGCAAAGCAATTTGATTGTGAGAGGACTAAGTTTTCAAGACCCAAAAATTCCGATGCCCAAACAGCTGCCTCTTTGTAACAATCATCGTTAGAAATGCTTGAATTCCTTGGGGGAGTCCCTGAAATCTCATATTCCCTGTTCGGCATGATAGATGCTATGAACTGTCTATTGTCCTCCATTAGCTTTTCTCTAAACCCTCTAAATCGTGGACATGCTTCGATCCATAGGGACTCTAGATATTGCAACTGAAAAATGCTACCTGGGAGATGCGTAAGGTTTTCACAGCGCATAAGATTTAAGCAGCGAAGCCTAGAGAAATTTATAATGGATGATGGAAGGTTGACAATACCAATCTTTGATAGAAGTAACTCATTCAAATTGGGCTGCCAAGTACTATTCGTAAAGCAATTTGATTGTGAGAGGACTAAGTTTTTAGGACACAAAAATTTCGATGCCTGAACAGCTGCCTCTTTGTAACAATCATCATTAGAAATGCTTGAATTCCTTGAGGACTCCCTGAAATCTCATATTCCATGTTCGGCACGATAGATGCCATGAATTGTCTGTTGTCCTCCATCAGCTTTTCTCCAAACCCTCTAAATCGTGGACATGCTTCAATCCAAAGGGACTCTAGATGTTGCAACTGAAAAATGCTACCTGGGAGATGCTTAAGGTTTTCACAGCACTTAAACTTTAATGAGCGAAGCCCAGAGATATTTATAATGGATGAAGGCAGTTCTTTTATACCACTTCCATCTAAGTGATTCCATCAAGATTTTTCATTTCACCCTCGATCTCAGGAAAGTTTAGAAGGCTTGAGCAATGTTCAAGGTCAAGGTATTCTAGAGATATCAACTTAATGCTTCTTGGAAAGCTCCAAAGTTTAGAGCACCCAGAAACGTCAAATCGAACAAGCTTATCAAGCAGCCCAACAGAATCATGAATCTCTTCTAAATTTTTACAGAAAAGAAGATTCAATTCCTTTAGATTTCGATGCCTTGAAAGATTTGGGATTTTTGTTAAGAGCTCACAAAAAGAGAAATCCAAAACTGTCAAGTTCTGCAAGTACAAGAAAGGAAAAGAAAAAGGAACTATGTTAGCTTGAAGGAAGTTGAATCATAGTTTACAAAAGGAAAAAGTGAAAATAGCAATTTTACCATGTGTTCCACTACCCTCACATCCTGGATGAGGCTTCCACGCAATTTAAGATAACTGAGTTTCTTTCCGTGGAAATTGGAAGGTAAAGAGGGTAAATGATATCCATCCCAATCAAGCACTCTTAACTCATTGGGAAGAGAGTTAAGTTCTCCAGAGAAACATACATAGTCATCATAGTCGTTAATTATAAACAATCTAAGCCGTTTCATCTCCATAAATGCATTGGGACTCAACCGTATGATGTCATTGCCTTCGGGCAATTCAACCACTATGGCTTCAATTTTGTTTGTTCCCTGGTAAGATAATGAGTAAGTGTTGTACTACGTAGCAAAATGGGAGGATAAACGTTGACCACATATTTGTTAAGCTTGCAACAAAGAAAGATTAATCCATTGGGTTCGAAATGGTTAATTTTTCTTGAGAACGGGGATGTCCAAAGTATATGTGATCCCATTTAGAACAACTGTCTTTTTTTCTTCTTTTTCTGAATTTATCATTTTTAACTGTTTGTAAAAGAAGAAAGCTGCAAGGTACTCATAACATCAGTATATACCTGTCCCATGACATAGTTATGTACAATAATCGATTTACTCCTTTGTTATGTAAAAGCTTTTATGTATGTATGTATGTATGGATGTATGTATGTATGTATTACTTTACACTCAGCAAACTGTAGGAATCATGTCAAATAAATGTCAAAAAAACTAATTTTTTTTTTTTTTTTTTTTCAAATCGAATCCTCAAACTACAAACAAACTTTTAATTTCTAGCCTAGATTGAGATTTGAGTGTTGACATTCATCTCATAATTTCTTGATGTAAGGTAAATATTTGTATACACATATCGTAATTGTAGAATAATTCAAATATGTTTAAGAGGGTTTCACTTGTTAAAAGAAAACGAATATAACACAAAACAATTTTTCGTTTTATGACACTTACCGTATTTTCTTCCAGTACCATACAAACATCTTCACAAAGCCATAACCTATTGCATCCACAAGGTTCTTCGGGTGATTCTTCTCGAACTATTTCTTGACCCATTTCTTGTAACAAGTCATGCATCTCCAAATAATTGGAATGTTTATTTGTAGTTATGAGACACTTATCCATAAGTCTTCTTATACCAATCTCCGCAGAAAAACCACAATTGTCTAATATTTTCATCACATATTTTTTGTTCTTCCCCTTGAAGAAACATGCAATGTCAAGAAAAATATTTTTCTCATTTTTACCCAATCCATCGTAACTTATTCTAAGTACTTTTTGAATATCCTGATGAGGGCTTTCCTTTGTAATCCTTTAAGGCACTTTCCCATTCACAAATACTTTTACCACGTAGATCCGAACCAAGCACTTGTAAAGCCAGTGGAAGTCCCCCAGCATAATCAATTATCTGTTTTACGAGTTCTTTATACTCGACAACTGGTGGATTGTCTCCTTTGAAGGCACTCAAATTAAAGAGTTGAAGAGATTCTTCCCAATTCAATCTTTCCACTTCATATGTAAAATCCACGTCATGATTGGTTAATACATTTCGATCTCTTGTTGTTATGATGATTCTACTGCCAGAACCAAACCAATCTCGCTCTCCAGCTAATTTTTCTAACTGCTTCAGTTGATCCACATCATCAAGAATTAAAAGAATCCTTTTGCGGCAAAGTCTCTCCTTTATCAGATTGATTCCTCGATCGACAATGTCAACCTTCAAATTTGAATCTCCCAGAATATCTGAAAGAAGCATCTCTTGCAGTTTAACTAGACCACGTTCTCCGGCTGAAGTTTCTCTAACATTGGGAAGAAAACAAGTAGCTTCAAATTGATGAGCAATCAAATTATAGATTGCTTTGGCAATAGTTGTTTTACCAATGCCACCAATCCCGAAGATCCCCACCATGCGTATGTCATTCATTTCCAACACATAGAAGCGAACAGATATCTTTCACACGAGACTCTATTCCCACTGGGTACTTGGCAACATGCAAGGATGTATGAGGTATGATACTTTTTTCCACCTGTTGAATGATCTCATCGATAAATTCAGATTCGTTCCTACCAATACAAAAGACATGATTTCATATATCATGAAATCTAAACCCCAAAAGACATAAATGTCAAGTAATATATGTGGTACTATATCTTCCCTGATTCATGTAGATAACTTAGAATACCTTTTTGACTAAATTAGGGCTTTTCATTGATTAGATTTACAAAACTACCCTAAATATATTAAAAAAAAAGAAAAACCATCACCGAATGACCTATAGATATAACAAAAAGATGGACAAAAGAAAGAAAAAAAAAAGATGAATGTTGCGGGAAAAGGGTGGTTGAAGTTTTGTGGTCTGAGAACGAGAGTCTGGCAAAGGTATTGATTCAAGTGAACATGGAAATTGATTGTGTGTTTTCTTTTTTAATTTCCAGGTAAAATACGGAATTGGAATTCGGTGGAAATTCCAAATCTAGTTTCAATTCCAAAAATTAAGAAAAACTAGTATTAATCGAATGCAGAACTGGAATTCTGATACCGGAATCGGTGACCAATATTCTGATTTTCACCGAAATAAAATCTCATCCCTATTGGGCTCCACTTGCCCTCTAGATTCGTCCCTGTAATGGGCACAGCACAAAATACACTAGAGGGCGGAGGGTATAAGGATGTGCATATGTATATGTGTATTTGGTGTACAAAGATGTACTATAACCATCAACAAATTCTAGAATGGAAAGACATTACTAGCGTTGTTAGAAATACCCTTCCTTCTTTAAATGGAAGCCAGACAAATTGCGGACTTCTGTTAAGGCGCCTTCCACCTCTGCACCTTTTCCTTGTCATATTTGAACCGGCTTTCATGTTCAGCAAATGCTTCTTCAAAACTGTTTCTTTGATGTCGAACATCTGATGGATCTACGTGGTAAAACACAGGTAGAACTATTTGCTGCTTTGTTTCCTTACACTCAAGGATCTTCAGCAGCTCTTTCAAGCACCATGTGGATGATGTATAGTGTGGAGAGAGTATGATGATTGAAATCCTTGACCCTTCAATGGCTTCCAAAAGTGCTGGTGAAATTTCCTCTCCTCTTTCAAGGTTGTTATCTATATAAGTATTGATTCCCTTTTGATCCAAAGCTCTGTACAGATGAGCAGTAAAATTGTTGCGGGTATCTTCGCCTCTAAAGCTCAAGAATACTTGGTAACGCCATGGAGGGGAGGAGGAAGAAGAGGGAGAAGAAGAGGCGGAGGCCCCTTGTAGCAAGGCCATGGGAGATGTGATTCAATATGCGTAGAATTGTTGAACATTCTGGACTACTTAAAGTACTGTATGAATTTAGTAATACCACGTCTTCTCATGTGGTCCATATTTTAATGATTTAGCGGGTTTCAATATGCTGTGGAAACTCCAAAAGCAGATGTAGTTAGCAAATTAGATGTTAAAAGTCTAAGATGAGCCAGTGCTGGACCCCACTATTTCTCCTGATTGGCGTATTGAAGCCGAAGTTATTAGTATTCGTGCCCTCTAATGTTCTCATCCTCTATGGCATTTTGCGTGGACTCCACGCGAAGGGAATTCTATGGCTCATAAGCTTGCTCGCTGGGGACTTTAAACCCGTTTTCAGAAAACTCAAATAGAACCAGAACCAAAACTAAAATCAAATCTTAACTCACTTTTCAAACAATCCCTACAAGACTTCTTTGATTACAGCTTTTATATATTAAAAATAATCGAGTACTCTGTGTTTTCATATACCAAATATATAAGAAAGAAAACACATCCGTTCAAGAAGTATGTCACAAATGTTTTCAACAGAATTTATTCTTGAGAGCAATTCCTTGTCAGAAAAATGTTCAAATATATTTTTATTATTTTTTTCTGTTTTGGAGAAATAAAGTTGTTCTCTCTAAGTGATTTTTCCCTACGAGGACTGAGGACAACTAGATACAATGTGGACATCTTGAAAAGCTGCATAATCTCTCTCTCTCTGAAATAGAGTTCCTAGCTACTCTGTTTTTTGAACTGTTGTGGAATTCTACCCGCAAACTTCTTTTTTTTCTTAGCACATGAAATTTTATCACTGAGCCTGAGTGTGCGATGTTGCTTTTCACTCTGGTTATTAACATATATATATATATATATTAAACCCCGTTGATCAAGATACACAATGAGGATTTCTACTAGTTTGGTTCAGCATCTCCTCAATATTCAAGTGAGTGCGGTTACAGCTGTCATCGTAAAGAACTGAAGATTGAACCTGCATCTTTCCTAAATAGAACAAAGGGATTGAGTAATAGGGTATGTGTCCATCTACAGAGTTAAGTAGGAAATACTTGAGCCAGACTGGAGTATTCAGATTTAGGGCTTTGTTAAATTTGCTAGACCTTGCATATTTTTGTGGCCGTTTCAAGATTGAATTCGGTTTGGACTATAGTTTGACCTGGGATGAAGAAGTCCATCTGTCAGTTTTTCTTTTTGGTATACTATTGCTTTGTATCTAGGGTTTTTCATGGCCTAGCGAAACTTGAGCATCTAGTCAAGTAAAACTGTTAATTCCACGATTTCATCATCAGAACCGACAAAATCAAGAAAATGGAATGATTTTAATGGTGCAAGATATTTTCAGCCTAGTCTTTGAGACTTTTAAGCCTGTATGTCCGAATAGGTCACAAGGCCCAAACTCATCTGGTCCTTCATGCTTTCGTGTCTAGCAGTCCATATATTGGATAACAATCCTTTTGTCGTTGCCTTTTGTATTTTCTAATGACTCCCTTGGTGGTACCACATTACGAGAAGAGAAATGGGCCAAGCCGTTCAGTTTATCAGATGTTGGAGCTGTACTTTTGAAAGAAAAACTTTAGCATCCATCTGTTTGCCTTGCCTTGGATTTTGTGTTTTTTGACTATTATTACTCTCTATAAATTGAAGTACTACATTTCGAGCTAGTCTATTTAGTTTTTGCTTCTTTGTCACCTTGCTTAGAACTTAACCGTGTGATAGGCCTATGAACAGGTAGAGCGTAAGGATTAACCTTACGTAATCTACCTATAGTGATAATTTTTGTAGGATACTTTGAGAGATCCTAGGCCTCCTTAACTTGGTTTAATTCGAGAAAAACCACAACTCCTTAACAACACAAGGTTGACAATAATTCTTATGAGATACCTTTCATTCATGGCCTCAAGCTATTAAATAGCCGAACAACTCTTACAAAATTAGGCAATATCTCACATTTAGGGAAAGGAAAAATACACGAGCATAATTTAGGCCAGGATTATTGAAATGGAAAAATAACAAATCAACCAAATTAAATGAGCACTAGCTGGCCGAATAATCCTAGGAGGATTATTCTCCTAGATTTGGTCCCTAACAACTCCTCCCTTCTTAAAAATGTCCTTGTCCTCAAGGAAAAAACAAGCCTTGAAATCTTCAAGATTCTCCCATGTGGCATCCGAAGGTGAGAGATTTTGCCAATGAACAAGGATCTTGTCCATCCCCTTGTTAATGGGTGTGTCTAGAATTGCTTAAGGTAGTGGATGTGGAGTGGATTCTTCGGTTAAGGGAGGTAGCGTTGGAGAGATAGTATCTTGATCTCCAACCCTTTTTTTGAGGAGTGAAATATGGAAGACTGGATGAAGTTTGGAGTCTGGAGGAAGCTCTAATTTGTAGGCAACTGTTCCAATTTTGGATAGAATTTTAAATGGACCAAAAAACTTGGGACTGAGCTTGAGATTTTTCCGCTGAGCTACAGACATTTGCCGATAGGGGTGTAATTTGAGGTAGACAAAATCTCCCACTTGGAAATTCCTCTCCGTGTGCTTGGCATCATAGAATTTTTTCATTTTGTCCTGCGCAATCTTCAAATTAGCCTTTGCGTCCCTAACCACCGCATCCCTTTCAAGTAGGAATTTTTCAACGATTCAAGCCGTGAGGTGCCATGGACATAGGCGAGTAAAGTGGGGGGTTCCCGGCCATATACAATTTCAAAGGGAGTTTTTTTGGTGGACGAGTGGATGCTTGTATTGTAGCAATATTCTGCCCATGGAAGCCAAACCATCCACTCCTTGGGTTTATGGCTTGTGAAACACCTCAAATACATCTCCAAAGTCTTGTTAACCACCTCAGTTTGACCATCCGTTTGTGGGTGATATGCCGAGCTAAAATTGAATTTAATCCCATTTAAGAGAAATAAATCCTTCCAAAATGAACTGGTGAACACCGGGTCACGATCACACACAATGGATTCGGGCATGCCATGGAGCTTGAACACATGCTCAAAAAAGGTGTGAGCAATGGTGATGGCCGAATAAGGATGTTTAATAGAAATAAAATGACTGTATTTGGATAGGCGGTCCACCACTACAAAAATGGTAAGAGTTACCTCTAGAGTTTGGCAAGCCATCCACAAAGTCCATCGATATGTCTGTCCACACTTGTCTTGGAATAGGAAGCGAACTCAAGAGGCCAGCTGGTTTGACTTGGTCCACCTTATTTTTTTGACAAATATCACAGCCTTGAATAAACTTCCTTACGTGTTGCTTCATGCCCTTCCAATAAAAAACTGATCTGATTATGTGGAGAGATTTATGGAGCCCTTCATGCGTGCTTGAGTGGAATTCCTTGATTATAGGAAGTATTAAATCTGAAGATGGGAGAAGATAAATCCGATTCTTAAAAAAAATCATGTTGTCCTTGAAGAGCCATGGCCCCAACGCTTCTCCTTGCTGAATTTTCTCCACTAGATCCTGCAGTTGAGAGCTAGCCAAAATTTCGAATTTGATGGGATCCACCCAATTAGGAATGGGAGAAGATAAGGCATAGGTTTGAATTTCGAATTTCCTTGATAAGGCATCAGCTGCTGAATTCTCTTTACCTTTTTTGTATTGAATTTGAAAATCAAATCCCAAAAGCTTAACTAACCATTTTTGTTGGGCAGCAGTAGTTATTGTTTGATCCAAGAGATATTGCAAACTCCTTTGATCCGTGTGAATGAGAAATTTGGCACCCAAAAGATAGGGACACCATTTTTGGACGGCCTTGACTAGTGCAAGCATCTCTTTTTCATACATGGATAATGCCAGATTTTTTCCATGTAAAGCTTGGCTAAAAAATGCGATTGGCCGTTCTCCTTGCATGAGCACCGCCCCTAAGCCCACGCCGGAAGCATCACATTCCACAATAAATGGTTGAGAAAAATTCGGTAGAGCGAGTACGGGTCCGGATGTCATTGCACTCTTCAACTCTTCAAATGCTTGGTCAGCGGCGGGATTCCATTTAAAAGAATCCTTTTTGAGCATATTTGTTAGGGGTTGAGCGATAATTCCATAGCGGTGAATAAATTTTCTGTAGTAACCAGTGAGGCCCAAAAATCCCGCAACCCCTTCAAACTAGTTGGTTTAGGCCATGTCAACATGGACAAAATTTTCTCTGGATCCATGGCTACCCCGTGATGAGAGATCAAATGGCCCAGATAGCCTACTTCCTCTTGCCCAAATTGACATTTCTCACATTTGATAAAAAAGTTGTTAGCTTGCAAAACATGTAGCACACGCCCCACATGGAATAAATGCTCATGCCAAGATTGGCTAAAAATAAGAATATCGTCAAAAAATACCAAGATGAATTTTCGAAGGAATTCCTTGAATACCTCATTCATGACGCTTTGAAAGGTTGCCGGGGCGTTAGTGAGGCCAAAAGGCATCACTAAAAATTCGTAGTGTCCTTGGTGCATGCGAAACGCAGTTTTGTGAATATCACCAAGGGACATGTGGATTTGATGGTAACCAAACCTCAAGTCAAGCTTGGTAAAAAATCGCGCACCATGCAATTCATCCAATAATTCATCGATGATAGGTATAGGATATTTATCCTTGATGGTAATATTGTTGAGCACCCGATAATCCACGCAGAGCCTCCAAGAACCATCATGCTTTTTGACCAATAGCACGGGAGAGGAGTATGGACTAGTGCTAGGCCGCACCACACCGGATGACAACAACCCCCTTAACCATTTTTTCAATCTCATTTTTTTGGTAATAAGGGTATCGGTAAGGCTTAACTGAAACTGGATTGGCTCCCTTCACCAACGGAATTTTGTGATCTTGGGTGCGCTGAGGTGGCAAGCCTTGTATCTCATTGAAGATTGCCGAATATTGATTCAAAATAGCCAATAATTTTGGATTGACAATCCCCTCATTCGATCCTTGAGTTTCTCCTAAATTGAGGGAGTTTAGTTGCAACAAATAAGCTCTTTTCCCCCCTCCTTAATTGCTCCCCAAATGCACGGCTATCTACGAGTCTATTGCGTGGCCCCTTAACCCCACGTAACTCCACTATCTTCCCATCCCAAAAAAATCTCATCCATAACTCATTAAATTCCCAAATAATCGGACCCAATTTCTTGAGCCATTGAGTGCCAAAAATAACATCACATCCTTCAACTGGTAGAAGAAATAAATCCACTTTGAATTCAGTTTTTTGAATTGAGATTGGCGTGCTTTCACAAAGGCCCTCACTAGTCATTTTACTTCTGTCTGCCACTTGGATTGAAAATGCTCCTTTTTTGGTGGGATTGACTCCCAATTTTGCAGCTAACTTTGAATTCAAAAAATTGTGTGTGCTCCCTGAATCCACCAATATATTAACAATAGATTCTTCTATTTCTCCAAATAAGGCGCATAGTCTCTGGCGCAGAAGTCCCTAAAATAGCATGAAAGCTAATTTCTGGAATTTCCTCACATTCTTCTTCCTCCACGTGCTCCTCCTCCAACAGCATCTCCCAAGAAGGAAAAATTCCTTCGATTAAAAAGAGCTTCTTATAGCGGTGGCCAGGAGAAAATTTCTCATCACAAGTAAAACAGAGTCCGCGGGTCCGCCTTTCTTGTAATTCCGCCGGCTCAATTTTTTTATGACACCGATTTCGTGCCCGTGTTAATGAAGATGATGGCAAAGGAGGTGGCCCAACTATCAGTGGAGCCTTTCTGGGTTCCATGTAGCCGCCCTTGCATTGATCATGCATTCCAGATTCATAAAGCCTTGCAAGACCAATAGCCGCCGACAAGGAGATGAGATTACAAGCTTGCACGTCCACCCTGAGAGCTTCCTTCAGACCACTTACAAAGCAGCCAACTTGTTGTTCCTCCAAAAAATTTCCTGCCCCCAAAAGCTAGCTCAAGAAAGGAGGGAGCCTAAGGCATATAAACCCCATATTGGCATCCCATACTACCAATGTGGGACAGAACCCATACTCTCCAAATGGTCCATAACATTCCACCACACTCTGCAGCCCCGGTGCCCACGCGGGCTGGCTGTGCACTAGGCTTTTCATTGTCTCGGGCTAACACTGCAATACCGTCACCCCCCGCGCCGCACAATTGCAACTGGGAGATATGGTGTAGGCTCTGATACCATTTGTTACTCCTTGAGTAATCTACCTATAGTGATAATTTTTGTAGGATACTTCGAGGGATCCTAGGCCTCCTTAACTTGGTTTAATTCGAGAAAAAACCACAACTCCTTAACAACATAAGGTTGACAATAATTCTTATGAGATACCTTTCACTCATGGCCTCAAGCTATTAAATAGCCGAACATCTCTTACAAAATTAGGCAATATCTCACATTTAGGGAAAGGAAAAATACACGAGCATAATTTAGGCCAGGATTATTGAAATGGAAAAATAACAAATCAACCAAATTAAATGAGCACTAGCTGGCCGAATAATCCTAGGAGGATTATTCTCCTAGATTTGGTCCCTAACATTCTTCTTGGAGTGTTTTACTCATGTTTGGTGGAAAAGTTGATAGAAATATGACTCTGTAAGTCCACCCACAAGAAGTCATTTCATCTTTTCCCCATTGAAAAAGTAAGTCATACATATCAGTAAGTTGTATTCCAAGTAAAAGATTGATTCCCATATATGTCACCAGAGCTACGTGTGGTTTGGAAAAGCTGCACAAGTTATTTTAGCTTTTATGTTCTGACAGGATTTCTTTTTTTTCTTTTTCTAAATAAACTTCATTGAAACACCAACAAACCTCAAGAGGGAATCTTTGGGTTATCACTAGTGAGAATAGATTGGGATATTCCTAACAAAGTTTTCAGCTAGGGCCCATCTAGTAAGATTATGGGCAGCCAAATTAGTTTGACGTTTTACATGATTAAAAGACCACAAACAATGAGACAATTGAAGTAATTCTCTCGAAAATTCTAGAGAGAGAGGGTCCTCCTTCTCTCTAGACTCCCCCCATTCTCTCTCGTCTGCGACCCCCCTTCAGCATCCCCCATCCTCTGGGCAACGGGAAGGAGGTCCTCCTCCTCCTCCCATCCGCCCCCTCCTGGCCAGCAGCAGCCAGCTAGGCGTTGTTTCTTGGTGTTTTTTTGGTTTCAATAAGATTGGTGGTTTCGTTTCTTGGGTTTTGCCCTGGGAGAGTTTTCGGCAACGGCAGGACCTTCTTCGGTGAGCTTGCGCCCGTTGGTTAGCTTCCGCAGCTCCAGCGCTTTGATGTCATCCTGGTCCGACAATCCCCCTCAGTTTCTAGCTATCCACGCGCCACTCTTGAAGGCGCGTGGATCTAACGCGCTGATGGGTTTGTCTTCTCTTTTGGCCAAGTCTCTCCTCTGTTGGTGCTTTTGTTGCTAGTGCTAGTCCGGTTCCTCCTCTAGCGACGGTTTTCGCCGTTCTTGGCATGGTGGAGTTGTGCCCCAGGTCTATGGTCTCGAGTTCGGTTTGTGGGTCTGTTGACCCTTGTTTTTGGCCTTTAAGGCCTTGTGGTTGTTGGCCTTTAGGGCCTTTGAAATTGATGTAATGGGCCTTTGTGCTCCCTATGATCGTCTCCGCCTTGGATGGCTCTGGATTCGGTGCTTGTATTCTCCCTCCCTCTGTAATGGAATCACCTTTGCTTAGAAAAAAAATTAAAAAATAGAAGACCAAAATAATGGCTGCTGCTCAAAGCTAAAATAGCATCAATAGTCGAACGAATACTTCAATCCAAAGAGGAACCATTAGTAGAAATCACTCAATCACAGTCTTGGAATCACCCTAAAAATCATGCCATCCTATTGTAAATAAGACGCCTCCTGAACCGCAAATAATGCAGCTCTAGCCTCTCCCAAGAAAGGGCCACTTGGAGGTAGGCTCTTTGTCCAGGCAAAGAGGAAATTCCTACTGTATTACTCACAGCAGTAGCAAACGAACAATAGCATCGTATGGTAACATCAAAATTTATCTTCCATACATTCTCAGGAGAAGGGCGCCATCGAAGGGCTTCAAAGTTGTCAAGCTGTGGAATGCTCCAAAAACAGGGAGCGGGTTTTCTCAATTAACGCTTGTGGTGTTAAGCACAGATGAAAAACACAAACACACGGAGGCCAATATTTAACGTGGTTCGGCAATTTGCCTACGTCCACACAGAGGAGATTACTTTGATTTCAACAAACCAAAACAACTCTCAACTCTCACAGCCACTCTCTGCAGCACCTCTTTCTCACTCTTTTTACTCACACACTTCGCACTTCTCATTCACGTTACTGATTTATAAAGGAAGAAGAAAAGTGTAAAGCCGTTTCTTGTTGAGCTGCTGCAGTTAATGAACTGCATTCATCACTGCATTAAATGGAGTGGTTGCTGCGCTGCAAGATTTGCGCCTGCAAATCTTGACTTCGGGCTGGTTGGTTTGGGTATGGAATCGAAAAGCAAAGCGAAAGTCAACAATTCTCCCCCTCCATACCCACAAGAGGAGACTGTGTCCTGACATCAATCAGTTGGAGGTGTCCATCCCGGCTATGTCTCTACATAGCTCGAGCTTCTCACGAGTGACCACCTTCGTCAACATGTCTGCTGGATTCTCTTTTGTGTGGATCTTCACAAGCTTCAGTAGTTGTTGCTCCATCACCTCGCGTATCCAATGATAGCGAATGTCAATATGTTTTGTGCGGGAATGGTACATTGAATTCTTGCTCAAATCCAGAGCACTCTGACTGTCACAATGTACCTTGTATTCCTTCTGACTGATTCCCAATTCTTGGAGAAACCGCTTTAACCACAACATTTCCTTCCCAGCTTCCGCTGCAGCAATGTACTCTGCTTCTGTTGTGGATAAAGCCACACATTTCTGTAATCTGGACTGCCATGAGACAGCTCCCCCAGAAAATGTGTAAATGAATCCTGATGTAGATTTTCTTCCATCAAGATCACCAGCCATATCTGAGTCTGTATATCCTTCCAAGATTGGATCAGCTCCCCCAAAGCACAAACATAGCTTCGACGTACCTTTAAGGTACCTGAGAATCCACTTGACCGCTTCCCAATGTTCCTTTCCTGGGTTGGAAAGAAATCGGCTCACAACTCCCACAGCGTGAGCGATGTCAGGTCTCGTACACACCATTGCGTACATAAGACTGCCAACAGCTGAAGAGTAGGGGACTGCAGCCATCTCTTCAACCTTTTTCCCTCGATGAGGGACACGAGCTCTTGCTCAATTTAAAATGACTAGCCAGTGGATTACTGACTGGCTTAGCACTTTCCATGTTGAACCTTTTGATCACTTGTTCAACATATCTCTCCTGTGACAACCATAGCTTCTTAGCTTTCCTGTCACGAACAATCTTCATGCCCAATATCTGCTGGGCTGGTCCTAAGTCCTTCATGTCGAAGAACTTAGAGAGATCTGTCTTCAACTTGCTGATTATGGATGCATCTTGTCCAACTATCAGCATATCATCAACATAAAGCAGTAGAGTAACGAAATTACCATCTGGGAATTTGCGAATATACACACACTGGTCCGCAGCAGTCCTTCTGTAGTCATGACTCACCATAAACGAGTCAAACTTTTTGTACCACTGTCGGGGAGCCTGCTTAAGACCGTAGAGGCTCTTCTTTAACTTGCAGACCAAGTGTTCCTTCCCATGAACTTCAAAACCTTCTGGCTGCTCCATGTATATCTCTTCTTTGAGATCTCCGTGAAGAAATGTTGTCTTCACATCCATTTGTTCAAGCTCCAAGTCTAGACTGGCAACCAATCCGAGTACAACTCGAATTGAGGTCATCTTCACTACAGGTGAGAATATCTCGTCAAAGTCAACTCCTTTCTTCTTGTTGGAAACCTTTGACGACCAAACGAGCTTTGTACTTCACCTGCTTGCCATCGTTCTTCAGCTTGAATACCCATTTATTCTTCAGTGCTCTCTTGCCTTTCGGAAGCTTCACCAACTCATACGTCTGATTCTTCTGCAAGGAACCCATCTCTTCTTGCATAGCTTGAATCCATCTGACTTTATCTGTATGAGCTTTTGCTTCATGAAAACTTTCTGGCTCCCCCTCATCAGTAAGAAGAATATAATCTGATTCCGGATATCTTCGTGATGGAATCAGCAACCGACCTCTCGTAGATCTGTTCTGTTGAGGGTCGTCAACTGGAGGAAGTTCTTCATCATCTGATTGTTGTGATGATTCAGCAGCTTCTGGTGGAGTGGGTACCTGCTCCCCCTGCTCAACACCCTCTTCATCATCATCAACTTCCTCTTCTTCTTCTGGGGATCCTTCCTGCATTTCTTCAGTATCTGTGGTAGACTGGAATGGTGCAGGACTGGTAACAGTATCTTGAGCACTTGTACTGTTTTCACCTGGGTTTGTTGATCTTTTGAAGCTACCGTATAACTCAGCTTCATGGAACACAACGTCCCTGCTTCTGATGACCTTCTTAGCTTCTGGATCCCAAAGTCTGTATCCAAATTCTTCATCTCCGTAGCCAATAAAAATACACGGAGTGGACTTGACATCAAGCTTCTGCCTCTGCTCCTTGGATACATGTGCAAATGCTTTGCACCCAAATACTCTCAGATGAGAGTAGGAGATCTTATGACCAGACCACACCATCTCCGGAACTTCGAACTTCAACGGTACAGATGGTGTTCTGTTGATCAGGTAACAGGCTGCACGAACTGCTTCACCCCAGAATGGCTTAGGCAACTTGGCCATACTGAGCATACATCTGGTTCGTTCTACAATGGTCCGATTCATCCTCTCGGCTACACCATTGTGTTGTGGGGTGCGTGGGACCGTCTTCTCGTGTCTGATGCCATGGCCAGAGCAGTATGCTCTGAACTCTCTGGAAGTGTACTCGCCTCCATTGTCTGTCCGGAGGCACTTTAACTTTTTCCCAGTTTCTCTTTCCACCATAGCGTGAAAGTTTTTGAACTGTTCAAAAACTTGGTCCTTCGTTCTCAAGAAATACACCCACACTTTACGTGAAACATCATCAATAAATGTAACAAAATACCTGTTACCGCCCAAAGACTCCACCTCTAAGGGACCGCATATATCAGAGTGTACTAGGCTTAACAACTCTGATCTTTTACTGGCAGATGTACTAAACGAGACTCGATGTTGCTTACCAACAAGCAATGCTCACAAGGGTTTAGCGCTGTACCTTTGTTGACAGTAATAAGCGCCTTCTTTGCCAGTGTAAACAACCCTTTCTCACCCATGTGACCGAGTCTCTCGTGCCACAGATTTGGAGATGCCTCATCTTGAACTGCATTGAGGCTATCAGTGCATATCTTCACATGGTCTTGTATAACGTGCCGCAGATATGTCCACGGGCGACAACCATGGTGCCTTTCGTCAGCTTCCAAGCACCGTTGCCGAAGTGGTTGTCGTAGCCCAGTCGATCAAGGGCTGTCCCGGATATCAAATTTAACCGGAGGTCGGGCACGTGTCGAACGTCTTTCAACACCATGGTACAGCCAATATTTGTCTTTATACGAACATCGCCAATACCCGCGATCTTTGAGGAACTGGTGTTACCCATCCTCACTGTACCATAATCTCCGGCTTTATACGTGGTGAAGAAATCACTGCGAGGAGTGGCGTGGTAGGAAGCTGCTGTGTCTACCACCCATTCTGCATCCTGACTCGCAACATGGAGACATTCTTCTTCACCGGTGGAGAGTAATGCACAATCTCCTGGAATGGTGACTAATGCTTCACCATCGGCCTTCTTTGGCTGGTTGCTGGATTGGCCTTGCTCTCGTTGTAACTTCCGGCAGTTCTTCTTAATGTGGCCTTCGATGCCACAGTGGAAACATTTCATCTTGCCCTTTTGGTAACCGCCGGGATTTTGGGATCTGCCTCTGCTCATGCTCCTGCCTCTACTTCTCCCTCTACCACTTCGTTGGTGCATTCCTTCGGTTACGAAGGCATGTGACTGGTCCATACCAGCCTCTTTTCTCCTGGCTTCCTCATTAAACAAGGCATCCTTTACCATCACCATGGTAAGTTTGCCGTCTGGAGCTGAATTGCTGAGGGAGACCACCAACGTCTCCCAGCTGTCTGGTAACGAACTGAGAAGTAAGAGAGCTTGTTCTTCATCGCCAAGATTCAACGCTACGGTTGAAAGTTGGTTCACCAGGTTCTGAAACTCACTGGTGTGTTCAGCAACAGAGGTACCGCTCTTCAACTTTAAATTCACAAGGCGTCTCATTAAGAGAGCCTTATTGCGAGCGGTTTTGGCCTGATACATGTTCTCCAGCTTTTGCCATAGCGTGTAGGCGTCTGTCTCCTGTGCAACATGATGAAATACACTATGGTCGATCCATTGTCTGATCTGACCAATAGTTTTCTTGTTTGACTTTTTCCAATCCTTTTCCGGCGTCGCGGCTGCTTTTACTCCTTTCTCTTCTATTGGATCAAACAGATCCTTGCAATTTAAGAGATCTTCCATCCGGGGTCTCCAGAGTGTGTAGTTGGTCGCCGTAAGCTTGATCATTGCACTAGAACTTGAATCCTCCATAGATTCCGCCTTTAACACTAGCTCAAATGGCTTGTTGCTCTACGTTTGGAGTAGAATCTCGCAAAACGGAGCCCACCGTTGCGTCCGGAACGGTCGAAATAGCTAGGAACAGGGTCCGGCCGGCCCAAAAAGGACAAAAATTGGGCCCAAATGCACAAAATCGAATCTGGAATATTCCTTCCAGAAACAGAATATTCCGTTAAAGTTAACGGAATATTCTCTGGAGATGCTGACGCCGTTAACGATCTCCGTTAAGTTAAACTCGGCGAGTCAACTCGGTGACTCGGCTCAACTCGGTCAAAACTCGGCTGACTCGCGAGTTGACTCGAAACCCGTAAAACCCGAACGGTTCGATGACCACGACGGGCCGTGGAGCGTGTCGCGCGTGGTCTCTGCGCGTGAGGGCGTGCTCGTTTCCGGCGCTGGCGGCGCGTGGGGAGAGTGGGCACACGCGCAGAACTTCTATCAGCGCGTGTGGGCGCGTGCGGTGTCCGTTTGACCTCCGGTTTGTACCGTTGTGCTCGTCTCGTCACGAGGAATTTCCAGTTAGCTCCAAAATTTATTTGGACACAGATCTGGTCTCGGCCGAATACAAAAACGAAATTCGGCCACCTGCCGGCTCTGATACCACTTGTTGAGCACAGAACGAAAAACACAAACACACGGAGGCCAATATTTAACGTGGTTCGGCAATTTGCCTACGTCCACACAGAGGAGATAACTTTGATTTCAACAAACCAAAACAACTCTCAACTCTCACAGCCACTCTCTGCACCCTTTTCTCACTCTTCACTCACTCACTTCCACTTCTTCACATTACTGATTTATAAAGGAAGAAGAAAAATTGTAGAGCCGTTTCTTGTTGAGCTGCTGCTGCAGTTAATGAACCGCATTCATCACTGCATTAAATCGAGTGGTTGCTGCGCTGCAAGATTTGCCGCCTCAAATCTTGACTTCGGGCGTGGTTTGGTTTGGGTATGGAATCGCGAAAAGCAATGCGAAAGTCAACATGTGGGACCACCTAGATACCATGATGAACCACTTGATTTCGTGAAAACCATAAAGAATCAAATAAAATGGCAGCAAAGAGGATAAACATCTGATGATCTGCCAAGGGAAGATGCAGAGTCGTAGGCGCATGGAGTATCATTTTAATCCACTCCCCAATACCATGGTTCGGAAAAGCATGAAGATTCAGAGCCCATGGAGATTCCAGCCAAGCCATACAAGCAATGGGGCAACCGAAAAATAAATGCTCAAGAGTCTCGAGTTCCATATGACAGAACGAACAAGCCAGCTCCTCTTCCATGGGAGCTTCAGACCAGCAAGTGTTTTTCTTACACGAAAGTGCATTCCAAGCGATTTTCCACAAAAATAACTTTGAGACGATCCTGCATAGGCATCGCCCAAATTTTCCTCCAATCCTCGGCATCAAGAGAAGCGGCCGAAGTAGTGCCATTAGGAGTCAGCAGTTGATACGTAGATTTAACGAAAAAAACCCCTTTAGAATTAACAGTAAAAAAAACTTTACTGCTGCTAGCAAGAAAAAGATAAGTGACAAGGATCAATTATGGATTTTGTGGGACACAGGCAATAATGAAATTGTAAACTCAATGTCTCAATTTTTGTTGAAGCGATCTTCTACTGAGAAGAGGAGAACAAGTTGAATGTCTCTCACAGGTTTGGAGGCTAGAAATCATTTCTTCCCTTTAGGCTAAAAAACAAATTTTCCCTTTTTAAGATAGACACTTGCATTGGTAAGTGTGGTCTACTTGTTTTTCACAGGACATAATCTCTAGCTATAGATTCAGTCTTTGATCATGCCTGACCCATATATGCTTGGGAATAAACATTGCAATTAGCACATTTCATTACATTATCCGGTCTCAATTGCAGTTTCCTAAGCAATTCAGAATCACAGAAGAAGATAACATAACAGTAATAAAGTACAAAGGGCCTGTGATTTGAGCCAAACATCATTGGTCAAACTCTTTGTCATGGTCTTAAAACATTTGCTCTTTGTCTCATTTTTGGCATACAGTGCATCAGGATGCAAAATAAGCAGGTAACCCTCAGAAAAGAAGACCATAAAGTTTTTGCCATCCCTGTTTCTTGTGGAGGGAAGGATGGAGTGGTACCAAGTGTTTGTAGTAATTATCATACGTTGGCCCTAATATCTACATGTCTTCTAAGAAGGAAGTTTTGACGTAGTGCTCGGGAAAAACTAGGCAATCTCATTTTAATATAGTAGGTCTTTACCGAAAGAAAGAAGTAGATGCTTGTCTACTGAAGTCTACAATTACCTCAGTTTATTTAAGTAGAAATTCATAGCTAATGAGTTTGCTTTTTGAACAGTTAGCATGACAGCCCTCATCTGATTCTGCAAAAGATGAGAATGTGGAGTCATGAGTATAAAACATTGCCCTGCTTAGCTCATAAATTTGTGAAGAATAATATTGAAGACACCAAACTGTGGGCAGAAAAGTTGATGGGAACTCCAACGTGAAACTATCTCGACATAATTAGTGAAAAAGCCATAAGAAATCGTATTGACTGTCCTGTGACAGTTTTAAAATACTATCCCACAGTTTGCTGTTTCCTTCAATGGATTTTGGTTAAATATTAACTGAAAAGACATGAGAAACATATCTCAGAACCTTGCGAGGAACAAGCTCAATTAGTTGCATTAGAATTTCCCCAGTCCCTTCCTTGGACACGGGGCTCAAGCAAGAACGGGTATCACCTCCAAGAAGTAAACGGCCTGTAAACGGCTGTAGTGTACAAAACCAACTAGACCCCTATCCCAAGACTCAGCATAAGTTCTCCTTTCTGTCTCACAGAACTTCCATTTGGAACCTCATGAACAAATATATAATGCGCTTCTGGCACAACCTTTGGAACCCACGCTTCAACCTTCTCTTCCATACTCAGCTCCATACGGCACTCCATATTTGCTGGTTTCAGAAGTGTACTCATTCCATAAAGACTGCAACATAACATAAGGAACATGCTATTTCATTTTTGGCCCAACAATGGTTTCAGAAGTGTAGCAGCTCTTTTACACATACCAAACTCTGTTTTACAGGACTGTAAACTATAAGGAATAATAAGTATTTCGAAACCGTAGAGTTGGCCCAAGGCCGGTCAGAAACACTAAGAGGCAGCAACTCTGCTACTCACAATACCAATACACTAAAGAAATGTAATTTAAATGGACCAAGCTATAAACTAACAAAATTAACTAATTGTTGAACCTTCTATCCTATACATTTTGCTAAATTTATTTCCGACATTTTTCTTCTTTGAAGTTTGCTTGCACACAAGTTTGAAGGTTTTTGAGTGAATACCAAGTTGTAATTTTTTTATTTGTCTTTAAGGCATCAGGTCCCTACTCTAGAATCTGAATGGAAAAAATTTCCTGTTACACTTTGGTCTTCATTATGTTCTCCTAATACCATAAAATACCATAAAGTCGATCCAAGATCACCAATGCAACAATCACCATGCAGTCTTCAGAATACTTACCAGATACTAGTTCAAAAGGTAACTGTGCAACCATCAAAGTAGCTGCATTAGCTCATATATTTCAGATTTATTAAGTTCTTTAACTTTATGTCCTAAAGTCAATTTGCATTTTGATTAATGCAGTCCTTACACCTGACAACATGCTGAGACTAAGCTGATTGCAGTATCAATTGTTTGAGTTGATATGCTCTTAAGCAGCAATATTCTCAGATTTAATATGCTAGAAGATTGGCAAATCATGCTAATTGTCAGAGCTCATGATGATTCTCTTAAGAGTGAAAACACACGTTAAACCTTGTATGTCACTGCATACCAATGATTTCTCCATCAAAGAAATATGTGCCAGCATGCCTTCTGCATCAACCACACAGTTTGCTGCAGCGTCGCAGAGAAAATTAATAAAGTTTACATCATCTAATTTTAATGAAATTTCAAATGTCCAAACTGAAAGTTCATTTGTTTTCTAAACCTGTAAAGCCACCAGCAGTAATTTGTTTCATTAAACTTAAGATATTGTCCTGTTGAAAACAAGATGACAAATAAAGAAATGTTAATCAAAATTAGAATGTAAAGTATAACCCATTGCAATAAAATATTCAGTAAAATTGCATATAAACAGGTTCTCTATCTCTAGAGTATAGGTGGCAAACGTACGTGGCTGTGTATAACACTTTTCTGACTATGGAGGTAAAGTTATTTCCAAAAATTATTTTTCATTTAAGTTTGTCCTCTTCAAGATTATATAAACAAAGCAGAGTCTTAATGTAGCTGCTAACGGCATTTTTTAAAACATTTCCTGGCCACCATGGAAATAACCAAAAAAAGCAATTAAGCCTTACCATTTTCTGAAAGTCACCAGAAAATACCAATTGCTCCTACGTTGCGCGATGAATCGTGAATCCGTACAAATACTGTCATAAAGCTTTAGTTGAATTGCAATTGCAGCATCTAGCTGTGGTAGGCTTTCTATAACCTTTTATCGGGCTCATCGCTCATGGGCTTCGAAAGAATTTTATGTAGGAAATTAAATATGCACATTAGAATTTAGATCTACATAATTCCAGTTATAATTGCTCAAGTATTTACTTTATAATCTGCAAAAAAAAAAACATGAAAATGATAGGGATCTTCTACGCTATTCCTTAACTGATTAGTCATATTGATGGAATACACAGGCTTTTATTTTATAGGCTAGAACTAGATCGCTAGAGACCCTGATCAGAATTCTATTGCAATTATTACTCCAATCAAGGAATAAGATTATATTTTAAAATTTAAATATTCAAAACTAATAACTTATAGGAATAGAATTCAAAATACTCATGATTTAAATTTGAAATTTCATATGCTAGATATGTGGGCCACCTTAAGGAAAATATTCAAAAATATTTTACATTCTCTCACTTGATCCACATACACACGTAAATTATATTGGTGATTGACACTTTTATATGGCCATTACATATTTATTCCTACTACTTTTGAAATACTCTCACTCAAATAAAGAATATTATGCACGAATCATAGCGGTAAGACTCTTATGACCGAATCATTCCCTTCTATGTATCACAATACACAACACCCTCTTCATGAGTACTTTATGAGCGAATAAACTTCCAATAAGTCATTCGGCTCCAACTTTATGTTTATCCCCACGGATAAAACAATTACAACACCTTATGTGCATAAATATAAAGTCATTTTCCAAGAATGTGAACTATATGTCTATAGACCAAAATAGAGAGAAACTGAGCATAAACTAAATTAACAAGTCTCATATGTTCTGCATGACTTTAAACTGTAGTACGTAACTTTCAGTCATGGGATCCGCAATGTATAATTCAGTACTTGAATGCTCAAATAAACACCAAGTGTCTTCTTATGTTCTCTCTTATGCGAAGATACTTTATGTCGATATACATATTTCTGCTTTTGATCTTGGAGAAAACAACTGTAGCAGAGTATCCAAAGATAACTTGATAGGTCTCACTATATAATCAACAAACTTAAGACTGCTTACGTAAACTTTCACGCTATAAAACAACCAAGGAAATAAACTTTCACGCTATAAAACGTAAACTTTAGTCTAAATTAACAAATGTCAATTTAGTAGCAAATTCAAAATTTGTGGGTAGAGGTCGCATCACGCATGAATTTACTGAACTTTACAATGAAACTAATAAATTTCGCATTAATGAAGAAGAACCTCCGTACCTGTGGGCATAGGAAAATCATCTCTTAACACTAATTCACTATTTCATCCTAATCAAACCACAAAAATAATAACCTCCCTGTAGGGCCAGGTCACCATTTTTATCATTCAATTACAATGTTGATGTTAATAACCTTATAAAATATTTATGTAATCATCGTTACAAATTAGGATGCTGAGGCTACTCCTAAAAGGCTTCGACAATCACAACTTCCTAACATCAAAATTATTATAATCTTTTTTTTATCCACAAATACTCCAAATGTCAATCATTTATAAAGTTTGATGACTTCATGTGTCAGTGAACTAAATTAGGATGCTATGGCTGCACCAAAAGTATTTCCTTAACCACACTTCAATGGCAACATAAAAGTGGAACCTTACGTTGATCCCTAAAAATATCTTGCCTAACTTGAGGGGATGGTGGAGGATGTTGGAACCAGCACCAGCAGAGCAGGAGCAACATCACCCTCTTCTGTTACTCCCATCATTTCCTTGTCTTTCTCTGTTAGTCATCTCTAACTGCCCAAAATGTCCATACTATCTGTGAACATGATCACACCGCACCATGGAGCAAAACATCACCCTCCTCTTCCTCTACCTTTTCCACCTTCTCCAAGCTGACATTTCTATCCTTGATGGACTGGAGGAACTAGAATATCTGCCAGAGGAGTGTTTGCAAAACCTGTCTTCTCTTGCATCACTGGATATTGCGAGGTGTCGTAAACTGCGAATATCCTTGTCTCAAGTCCTTCAACATCTCACAGCAGCTGATTATGTGACAATCAGCGACCGCAGGGAACTTAATGTCATCGGCAATGAGGATGAAGATGGTGCGCAATGGCTCAGACCCAGAAGACTTCACTCTCTAACTATAGAGAATGTCCCAAACTTGGTCTCTCTCCCAAGGGGACTTGCATATCTTACCACCCTTCAACATTTAGAAATTATGAATTGCCCCAGTTTGATGTCTTTGCCGGAGTGGATAGGCAACCTCACATCACTTCAGAGGCTTCAGATTGTCAGCTGCCCCAATTAGTATCACTGCCTGAAGGGATGGGCCGCCTCACCTCTTTGTGTAATTTGACAATTGCAAAGTGTCCCCATTTAAAGGAAAGGTGTGAATATGGAACAGGCGAGGATTGTCCGAAGATTGCTTACGTCCCAAATTTCTTCATGCAGCTGGACCCTATGATGGATCCATTATCCATTGCCTAAGGAACCAAGTGTTCTGTAGGTTTTGTTTATTTTCTGAGAATTTTCTTCTCGTTTTTCAATTTCATTTTGCTGTATAAGGCTTTTGATATATCAAATTTGATTTCATATGCAGAACCGTGGCAATGGAAGCTAGAAGGGTTTCAGAATAGATGCTTCTTCAGACCCCTTGGGCACAGTGATGAAGGCATGAAGCGCTCACATCTTCAGCACTGGGTCCTATTTTTCACTTCTTATTTTCCTGGGGCAAAATACTCCAAATCTTTCAGTCTAATTTCTGTTCTTATCCATTCCTTGTTCTTTCTTATCTGTGTAAAATAGACAATGGAATTCCCGCAGTAGTTATTCCAATGTCCAAATATAATTAGCATTGGATCTACTCTAGCAGGGTTTTCTCAATATCAAAGGCATGGCTTTCTAGAATATGTGACACATACGTCCTTTATATTTACAACTTCAAAGCAAAAACCTTAAAGGAATAGAAAATGCTAATGCGAAAATAATGTACAAAGGGTTCCATCAATAGTGATTCTGCACTACTTGGAGACTACATGATAATTGTCATCGCCTAATGCGAGATTACAGGACCAAGATTCCAATAATATAAACCTGTAGTAGTAAATCTTACACTTCCTGGTAATTGTATCTCATCCTTTTCTTGACCTTTCTTTCTTTTTTAACTTGTCAGTGTTGTGGAAATCGACCATCTGTTCTATATCCATCCGATTGCCAGCTAGACAATTGAATCACACCTGAAACTGATATGTTAGAATCTAGGTTTTAACATCTGAGGCATGTGATAAAAATATACCGGATGTTAACCTGAGCATTCTCTGTTTTTAATTTTTGGAGCTCATCTTGGGTATGTATGAGCCTGCACGTAGCAAACAAAGGTACAGGTAACGTTAGCATTCAAGGATAAGTTTAATTACTGATTCTGGATGCAGTATATCCAAAATAAATATTGATACCTCCACTGCAACTCAGTTATTTCATGAAGTAACTCCTTTTCCCTATCATGAGCTGCTTCAAGCTGCAAACAGACACAACCCCTCATCACTTAAAAGAAACATAGCTTTCGGTACAAAGATCCAATTAAGGAATTAAAATGCATAGCGTTTTCCATATGAAGAATCAGACCACTCTCACCAAGCCTGAATGTGACATGCCAGCATGATCAGGGTGTTTAAACTCACCAACTCCTAATCTTGCAGGATCTGGCTGATTATATATTGATTCAGGTTGACCTAAGGACAACTTTGCACTGATGTAGGGCAATGCTAAGCTCCAAGATTAAAAGCATTGGCGGTTTAAGATTTTAATTACTAGGGTTTCTGACATTGGTTTAAAGGCATGAAGGGCTAACGGTAAGAGTTATTATGACACAATGAGGGGTTTACAGACTGTAATTACAACAAAATGGTTTCAGGATTTTCTTGGCAGCATTAACTGAGAGGTTTTCAGAGTGGTAGAATTAGAGTGAGATGGTGACAAGTTTGAGAAAAAATATGAGTTTGTTGGAAGTGTGAGAACAATTACAGATGTGAAACAAGAATCTTTGGTAAGTTGCTATATCATTCGCCTTTTAGTAATATTCAAATGAATTCTTTGGCCTTCATTCAATCATGATTTATTTGTTTGTCTGTCATCAAATTCAGGTGCCACATTTTACTCAAACTTCTTCTGAACAATCACATGAATGTAATTTATTTGGCCAAACTATATTGCCAACCCAACAAAATTACAACTAATTGTTGAACCTTCTATCCTATACATTTTTCTAAATTTATTTCCGACATTTTTCTTCTTTGAAGTT
Source organism: Morella rubra (assembly GCA_003952965.2). Taxonomy (NCBI): domain Eukaryota; kingdom Viridiplantae; phylum Streptophyta; class Magnoliopsida; order Fagales; family Myricaceae; genus Morella; species Morella rubra. Next base: position 3,993,322 of record CM025853.1, on the reverse strand, counting down.
TGCTTGCACACAAGTTTGAAGGTTTTTGAGTGAATACCAAGTTGCAATTTTTTTATTTGTCTTTAAGGCGTCAGGTCCCTACTCTAGAATCTGAATGGAAAAAATTTCCTGTTACACTTTGGTCTTCATTATAGTTCTCCTAATACCATAAAATACCATAAAGTCGATCCAAGATCACCAATTGCAACAATCACCATGCAGTCTTCAGAATACTTACCAGATACTAGTTCAAAAGGTAACTGTGCAACCATCAAAGTAGCTGCATTAGCTCATATATTTCAGATTTATTAAGTTCTTTAACTTTATGTCCTAAAGTCAATTTGCATTTTGATTAATGCAGTCCTTACACCTGACAACATGCTGAGACTAAGCTGATTGCAGTATCAATTGTTTGAGTTGATATGCTCTTAAGCAGCAATATTCTCAGATTTAATATGCTAGAAGATTGGCAAATCATGCTAATTGTCAGAGCTCATGATGATTCTCTTAAGAGTGAAAACACACGTTAAACCTTATATGTCACTGCATACCAATGATTTCTCCATCAAAGAAATATGTGCCAGCATGCCTTCTGCATCAACCACACAGTTTGCTGCAGCGTCGCAGAGAAAATTAATAAAGTTTACATCATCTAATTTTAATGAAATTTCAAATGTCCAAACTGAAAGTTCATTTGTTTTCTAAACCTGTAAAGCCACCAGCAGTAATTTGTTTCATTAAACTTAAGATATTGTCCTGTTGAAAACAAGATGACAAATAAAGAAATGTTAATCAAAATTAGAATGTACAGTAGAACTATCGCGAGCCATACCCTTTGAACAATATTTGTCTGCAATACAGTATGCAACCTCGGAAAGAAAGAATAGCCAGCATGATTTGATAATGCATCATCAGAAGGCGATGGTATAGATGACGTTAGAGGTGACGGTAAAGTTGATCCTACAGGAATTGCAGGATGCGGGGTAATCACCTACATAACCCATTGCAATAAAATATTCAGTAAAATTGCATATAAACATGTTCTCTGGCTCTGGAGCATAGGTGGCAAACGCAGTGGCTGTGTATAACACTTTTCTGACTATGGAGTTTAAAGTTATTTCCAAAAATTATTTTTCATTTAAGTTTGTCCTCTTCAAGATTAGTCATGAATTGGGTAAGCTTATTTATAGCCCAGATTGATTATTGATTCATGCAACTCCACCAGAATCATACCATGAAGGTCCTATGGTTTTAGATGAGGTGCAAAAGGGTTGGGTGGCGGATGAAGGCAGGACGGAGATAGGTAGGTCCTATGTTATCTCCTGTAGAGAGACCAAGAGAGAGAGAGAGCGGAAGAGGAAATCTAATTGGGCTGTAACACAATTAACCTAAACTCACCTTCAGACTGTGACTCTTTTGCAGTATAGGAGACGGGACCACCTGAAAGGGTGAAAAAGAAAATTAATCTTCACAAGAAAGACATATCAAAGCTGGAATCATAAAGCTCACCTTCTCTAAGTCAACATTCTCAGATGTAACTTTGAAACGTCCTTTCTGCTGAACAACTGGTGCCTTTGCTTTCTCATCAAGTTCGTCACTGTTTGCTGCAAGCAGAATTTGATTAACTAAAAGTGTAGACATTAATCTTGACAGAACATTGTGAAGAGATGAAAAAGAACCAGTCGCATCGAGAAAACAGAAATATTTTCTGCATGGAAATAAAAACCAAGAGTAGGATATCAGGAAATGCTTACCACTGCCTGCTGATTTGGATGCTTTAGAAGAAACTTCAGAAAGCACATCCTCTGCTGCCAGTGTAACTGTTGCTGCATTGCAGTTTGCAGTGTTCTGGGACTGATATTGCAGCTGACTGCTGAAAATTTCATTAAATTTGAATGAGTTACTCACAGAAGAACCAATTGTGGTAGATACCATGCATGATTGGACACCTCAATGCTAGCCATTTTCTCTTTTCTTGTTACTGAAAAAATAAGCATGTAAATTCAATTCTTTTATCATGAGGGGACTTCCACTTGACCTGCCAAATTACTCGAACAGAGCATAAGTAACATAACTGCTAGCTACGCAATATGTGAAAATATATGCAGAGACACACAAACACATTCGTGTGTATGTAACATGCATAAATGCATAAATACAACACAAACACAGTCATATGTGTATGTCACATACATAAATGTAACTACCCAAAAAAAAAAAAATACATACATGCATATGTACATACAGTTTTGACTGAATGGATAAGTTGAGCCTCAGACCTTTCACTCTATGAGGGAGAAAGGCACCTGTATGCTATAAGTTGCTGTAGTAGGTGGCATGCTCCTACTTATGCTTGGTCTTCAAGATGATTTTTTTGAAAAAGTGATGCAGCAGGTATTTCAAAAAAAAAAAAAAAACAAAGAGAATCACATTCATGTTCTTGTTACCAAAAGAACCTAATTTTGTTCCTCAAAAAGAAATGATTTTTTATCTGGTTTTCATTAAGTTGATTATTTAGTTAAGAACTTTTTTAACTTATGATTTTCCTATTGGTCTCTTAGTAATTTTGTGTATGTCAGATTACCAGAGCATGTTTCTTGTATTTTTCCAGCTTTAAGCTTGCTTACTCAATCAACCAAGCATTGATGTCTTTGTTCCTATAAGTATGAGGAAATCAATACGATGGATTTTACTCCCATATTGATGAGCGAACCGATGATAGAAAATCACATTCTCGTTTTCTTGCAAGATTGCATTTTTATCACGCCTCTCCACATCAGTTAGTATCAGAGTTTGCACTCACTTCTGCACCATGATGCCGAAGAGATGCATCGGTGCTCGAGAAGTCCAACAAGTTGTGTTGTTGGCTTAACAAATTGATGGAATGGCAACTTCAATGCTAGCACATATCACAGAAATTACTTTCTTTGCTTTCCAAATCAAAGAAGAAATGATTTCGTAAAAAGATTTTGCATTAGTCTTTGTTCCTAGAATTTGGAATGAATCAACAGGATTGAAGAAGGATTTACGCCAAGATTCACGTGTAAATCAACAGTTCTTGATCAATTACCTTTTGATCTCTTTGGAGAACTGATACTCATTTGTAAATTAACAGTTTCCCATTAAGTTTTAGTTTTCTTCCAAGATCTACTTTTGAACACGCCTATCTTCGTAAAAAACTCAAGTAGTCAAGAGGAGGAAGCAGTTTGGCTTCATTTCAAATACTAATTGCCGAAACTATTACCTTCTAGTTGGTACAATGAAAACATAGAATTTTAAAAACGTGGAAAACCTAGAGTAATGTTGAATTTGAATATCAAGTTATAGAGGAATGTTGACATAAAGAAAGCCCATGATTCAGCCAGAAAATTGTATTGGCAGACATGCTATTTTAATCTCTCAGATGAGATGTTGTACCATACTTATTTTCATCTCAAAACTTAGACCAAATAAGGTTTGGATCTTTGAAGTTTTGGAAAATACAAATTTAGTCCAACTTGCACTTTAGAACTTGCTTGAAAAGATACCAAGATAGGCATGAATTCATCTCTAGGATTTCATGAAACAGCATATTTTACTCATCATTGAATTTCAGGTTATTACTTACTTCTTTTTTTTTTCATTGTTCTGAGGTTTAGTTTAATACAATTCAAAGAATACTGGTTCTTTCATCCAAAACATACAAATATGAAGGAAAATTTTAGTAGCAAATATAAAGGAAAGATCTCATAGAGCGATTCTACAACTCAATGGATCACTACTTGAAGCTAAATATATACATGGAATTGAGTTATGTCGGTGTGTATGTGAGTACTAAGTGAAATCATCAAAATGACGGTCAGTTACTTCAAAAAATAATGCAGTCAGTTAATGGCGACGTCATACAAACCTATTGAGCGAAAAACAAACTAGTATTTCTAAAATGGAACCAAAACAGAAAACAGGATGATATTACATTTTTCCCAATCAAAATCATGGATTGAAATGATAATCACAAACCATAAGAAGCCAACCCTTTCAGTTATGCAAAATCATAATGCTTACGTAGATTAAGAGCCAAACCTTTCTCCTTTAAGAGGTGAGACAGTAACTTCTGGTAAAATCATGCTGGCTGATGAACTTCCCCTTCTATGATGAATGGGAATAGGCATAGCCTCTGATATTTTTTTCATTGTTCTCCAGATCAGGCTTTTCACCCAGATTACTCTCAACATGATCCTCGTGACGGGGTGAACAATTCAGTGAAATGTGTTGTTCATTGCATGAACTAGCAATGCTAGAGTCATCATCAGATTTGTCAAATTTGATTCTGAAAGAGAGAGGGAAAAAAAAAACTGAATCAACTAAAGCATTAGCATAACAAGGTGGTCTGGCCATGCCTTTTATTAAAAAAGAGACTTGCCTAGGTTCAAGTAGTGCTCTTTGTAAGTTCAGAAAAAATTTCACACTTGAAAAAAAAAAGAACGTAAGAAAGCGACATTGTAGAACACTACTTCAGATGACATACTTGACTCCATTTATAGTAGAGTCCACTAATGGAAGAGAAGTTGTTTGATTCTGCATCACATAGTTATCTTCCTGCGAAGCATTAAATGAGAACAACTCAGAAACTCACAAAGCAAAATAAATTAAAGCAAATGGCAATTTATAAAAGGGAGTGCATTAACACCAATATGACCTCCAAAAAACAGTGTTGAAAATATCACTTCTGAAAATGTAAAAGTACACATGATACATACCGTACCCGCATCTTGGCAGCACTTCTGAAAATGTGATTGCTTTCCAAGCACATATAACGCAGACAAAGAATTTGAGCTGCCTCCTTGGTTAGTATTAGATATAATGTCATCAGTATCCTGAATCTGTCAGAATGAGAAATGTACTGACTTGATAATTGGGTTTTGTGCCACTTTCGGGGATTATAGGACTAAATCACCAAAGGTAAAAGATAAACCAGCTGTACCAGGGAAGCCTGAGCCTTCACATCTTCAAGATTGAAGTTCCAACTGCTAATTCCTCGTTTATACTCATTCTACATACAATTAGAACAATGTATTGAAAGCTAGTTGCCAGTAAAAACCTTGCTTAGAACTTTACGATATCCATATACTGACCCTGATACAGTTTTTGTAATACTAATAGAATGAAAACATACGAGAAAGCAGGACACTCATCCACTGACTAAGTACATAACTCATCATCAGTGAAGTAGGAAGCTTTTCTTTGATATCACTATACTGACCAAATTGGGGACTAATAAGAGTGAGCATGAGAAAAAAAACCCAGAAAATTGGGCTCTGATCTAAACTCATCTCAACTATTTATAATAGAAACTCTTCGACAGTTTTCCATCTCTAAACTTTGCATAGAATGATTTCCTATTACTTTTCGTCTTCAGATAATTATCCACCAAATTACTCCTTGTCATGTGAGTTGATCAGAACTATCTATGTATTACAGCATCACAAAACAATACAAGATAATAAACAGAAGAAAGATTATAACAATCATTCTGATCAGCAATATGTAAGCAGTTACTCAAGTTGGTTTAAGAGGAGAATTTCAAACCTGCGAGATCTCCTCCTTCTGCCCATCTGGCATTTTCTTTTGTGCAAGCATATCTTCCTCCTTTCTCTGTGATTAAAAAGGACATTAGTGGTAATAGCACAAATGAAAAAGGTTATGATTATAGTCGTATCATCAAAAATAATGAGTGAACCTTTAATGCCTTGATGCGGTCACCAAGAGCAGGCAGCCCATCCAAAAGTGTTCGTGAAATATAATCATTTGAACGAGCTTGCTTAAAGAAGTAGTTCTTCAACAACGTCTTTGCTGAAGGCCGTTTTGTAGGATCTTTCACCAAGCAACTGGCAATCATCTCCTTAAATGACTGAAGACAAATAAGAAAGACCAAAAGCGCTTATTGTACATAACAATAAGCAATGAGAGAGTTCAACATATTGTTAACAGCATACCTTTGAAAACTTCCTATCCCTTTCATAATCAAGGCCAGGGGGTGCATTTTGCAAGGTCATAAGCAGTACCTGGCAACAGTAAACTTGCTTCAGGTTCAATGCACTCCAGAGTGTTTCAGAGAAGATGCTGATAAAAGCATGTCACATTTTAATATGTGCACCTTCATTGGAGGATATTTTGAGAAAGGAGCATGGCCATGGGCAAGCTCCAATGCAGTTATACCAAAAGACCAGATATCTGCCCTGCAGAAAAAAAATTGTGGAGCAAAGACGAATGCCTAATAAGTGGGAGGGAGCTAGGGGTCAAAAAGGAAAAATTTAGGAAATAATGGACACTTAGACCGACTTGAAGTTATAACCGTGTAGTTGCTCCATGACTTCAGGCGCCATCCTACAAAAACAAAATGTGAAACTCTTGATTCTTGAGTTGCATAGCTAGAAGAGATAAGGAGATGAACCAAGGACCCTTAATGCTAGCTGTTTTAACATTCGGCAGAGCTCTAATTTAAATGAAAACTTTCTACGATTATAAAATGTTCATTAATACGAGAAAGATTGCACTTCTCTTGGTAATGTCGGCTATGTGTGCACCAAAGCCCTAGATAAAGAATATACAGTTTAAGATAAAAGGAAAAACGTACCAGCAAGGTGTCCCAACAAATGTATTCCTCATGCGTTGCCTATCACCTGAATCAAAAAGGCAGGCAGAAACACCAAAATCTCCCAGTTTGATTGCACCACGTGAATCAATAAGAATGTTCCCAGCCTACAACAAGCGTAACACAAGATAATGAATAGCAAGGAACTAGAAGCAAAATATTCATCATGATTATGGAAACAATCATTAATAGGATTATGGAAACAACAAGCGTAACACAAGAATGTTCCCAGCTCCAAAGAGGTCATCTCCGTCTGTGTGGGCACAAGAACTTAACATCCCCTCCACAGTCTGTCGACTTCCACACCCCTTAATTCAGAAAAGTACATTTCTTGGCCTTATCCTTCTTCTTATGTTGTACCCGATGTCAGATTATTAGGAAAAGCTAAGTAAACTTAAATATAAAAAACCATACTAGTTAAAAACCAAAAAACGAAAGTAACCACTGTAGCAACTGGAATACAAAAAACCGCAATGATCTATTTTTGAAAGGAAAAAAAAAGGAGAGATTCTATCGGCAAAAACCTTATTGGTTTCAAACAGTGAACAATTGAAATAGTGGTTGAACTTCGAGACAAGGAAGTCTTATCAACATTTCAGGGTATGCATAACTAGACAAATATAAAAAGCAGGCAGCCCACTATGTGACACAGTTGACTTAGGATGATGTCTCAGTACTCACTTTGACATCTCGATGTATGTGTCCATGATGATGGAGATACTCTAGACCCTTCAACACTTCACGTAGTATGGTTGCTATAGCTACCTCTTCTAAACCATCAGGATATGCAGCCTTCAGTATGTGAAGACAGGATCCCCCCGCCATGAACGGCATGACAACCCATAGATTATGGTCACTGACAAATGAGCAGTGCGATTTAAGGACATTAGGATGATCAACCAGGATCATTGTTTGTGCTTCACGAGAAATGCTATTCTGTAAAGAGCAGTAACAAAAAAACATGTCAAAACAACTATTCGGAATCTCAAATCATAAATTAGGACAGGCAAAAGAATGAACAGCTCAAATTTCAATATCAGTTATTTCTAACGCAAAATGGCCATCTCAACCCTGAAACACGTCGTGCAAACAGCATTCATCCTGGAAAGGTTTTGGTGAAATCAAGACCTAAACAAACGTTCATGCTTAAGACAATGGCAACCGCACGACCAAGTACTTGACGTCTATAAAAGACGCTTCCCGCATACGCTGGCGCAACCAGAATATATATTTCAATTTCAAGTCCTCTCCTATTCAAAAATTCCATAATAGTTCGCAATCCCCTTAATTATTTAAAATTCAAGTCTTCAATTTCGAACAATGAACATCCGCAAGCTTAGATATTAATTGAACCCCGATTTTGGCAATCTAGTTATAGTTGGATCCAAATTGCGGTGGAAAATGCCATTTCGCTCATACATATATATCAAATCAAAAGAAGACATAAACAGAATAAAAGCGATACATCTCTGACGACTACACCAATAAACTGAAGATGCGGAAGATACCAGATCGCAACTGCTACGTTCGAGATCGAGAATCTTGATAGCGACGATTCATTGAAGGGCTTACAGAGAGCACGGTGCACCGAAGCGCTCACGCCCTGCCCGACCTCCTCATAAAGAGTGTAATGCTCCTGTCCAATCGGATACTTCTTCTTCTCCATCTTCCTCTTCCTATTATTGTCTAGTCTTTCTAAGCCTCCTCAGAAATCAATGGTCACAAGAATTAAGCACGTAAGCAACTAAAAAATGAGAGAATTTATGTTCAACACAAACGGAAGCGAGAATGAAAAGAGAGAAAGCAGAGAAGGAGGGACATTGAATCTCGGAATGGAAAGAGAAAGAGAAAATAGGGAAACAGATTGGGAGCTTCATTAATGGAAGGGTTGCGGTGTCACATGTACGAGGGAGAGTGAAAGAAAGGAAATAATACGAAACGGAAGAGCTCATAAATGGAAGGGATTGATAACGACAACGAGGTTGTTTCTCTCTCTCTCTCAGAAAAAAAACTCACGAGAAAGCTGGATGAGAAGAGGCCGGGATAGAGAGAGCGACGCTATCGGATCGCCGTTCGAAGTTGGGGGAAAACGGAGAGGCGTTTGCATGTAGGAATCCCGCCACTTGTTCCCCGTGCAATTTCTGGACCTTTTCAGTTCCGTTTTTTCGCAACAAACTGCAACGTGATCGTCACGTGGCTATTTATACCTACCTTTAAACCCTCACGTATTGTGTGTGTGTGTGGATTAATGCTAGATATATAAAGCCACCAGCAGTAATTTGTTTCATTAAACTTAAGATATTGTCCTGTTGAAAACAAGATGACAAATAAAGAAATGTTAATCAAAATTAGAATGTAAAGTAGAGCTATCGCGAGCCATACCCTTTGAACAATATTTGTCTGCAGTACAGTGTGTAACCTCGGAAAGAAAGAAATATAGAAACATGTTCTCTATGATCTGGAGCATAGGTGGCAAACGTGGTGGCTGTGTATAACACTTTTCTGACTATGGGGGCGTAAAGTTATTTCCAAAAATTATTTTTCATTGAAGTTTGTCCGCTTCAAGGATTATATTATAAACAAAAATGAGTCTTAATGTAGCTGCTAACGGCATTTTTTAAAACACTCCCCAGCCACCATGGAAATAATTACCAATAAAAGCAATTAAGCCTTATCATTTTCTGAAAGTTACAAGAAAATACCAATTGCTCCTACGTTGCGCGATGAATCGTGAATCCGTACTAATACTGTCATAAAGCTTTAGTTGAATTACAATTGCAGCATCTAGCTTTGGTAGGCTTTCTATAACCTTTTATCGGGCTCATCACTAATTAAACTAATTGTTGAACCTTCTATCCCATACATTTTGCTAAATTTATTGCCTCTCGTTGACTTTGATATATATATGTGTGTGTGTGTGTGTGTGTGTGTGTGGACTTATGCTAGATATATATTATTAACGTACGTAGGAGAATAAACCGCATCATGAGGTCGAACTGCGGATACATATTAATAAAAAACCCAGGGTGTTTATAATGAAGGTGTACAAGCCCCCAGGCTAGAAGATTACGTAAGATACGATATTATAATTAGATTAATGGATATTGAACTGAATTAATTTGTGTATTATATTGATATTTATATATATATATTTATCTCCTAGTGCAAATATTTGTCTTTTCGTAAGTTTTGGAATACAATTATTGAGAATGGTCGAACATTAAATGAATTGCAACAATATGTTTCGTAGCACGTCCGATCGATAAAGATTTCATTTCAACCAAAATAAAAATTGTCCTCGTTAGTTTGGTGTCATGTATAGCTTAGATTTGTTTGGGATGGAGAACCTCAATTAATCCAAGACCAGGCTTTCTCGTCCTTAATGATTTAGCCAAGCGAGCAGCTTACGAAGAAATGAGATTGGATAGAAATGAGTAATGTATTGTCGTAGTGTTTTTTTTTTTTTGAATAAGTTAGTAAGTAGTATTGATCCAAAAAAGTACGAAGGGAGCAAGGCTCCAAATGAGCTCAAAGGAGCTAGTACATGGGCCAAAGGCCAATCAAGTTACAACAGCAGAATTACAGAGCAGACAAATAGAGTACATGCAAGATCAACTTCTCCTCGATTTCAATAGCGTTTGCGGCAGATTCCAAGCTGAGATAAAAGCAGAGTTCATCCTAGTGCGGGAGAAGCTTGATAAGATGCAAAGCTTGTCCTGTATCAATCCATCAACTTCTTTATACACGTGTTGCTTTGTTACATGACTATTTATATACAGAGTGAAAGAAGTAAAAATTAGTTAACAAAACTAACTCCTATCGTAATGTAACTAACTTAACTTCAACTCAACTAAAGCTGTTAGCTAATATATCCCCTCAAGATGGATGATATATACTGATTAAACCCATCTTGCCAACCAAATGATTGAATTGAGCTAAACCCAAAGCTTTAGTAAGTACATCAGCAATCTGATGCTTAGTATTGACATGCAACACTCGAATGAAACCAGCTTGTATCTTCTCTCGTATTGTGTGACAATCCACCTCTATATGCTTTGTTCTTTCATGAAAAACGGATTAGAGGATATATGAATTGCAGCTTGATTATCACAGAACATGAGAGTAGCTTAAGGCCCTTGATCTATACTCGGCTTTTGCAGAAGACCGAGACACAAATTGTTGCTTCTTTGATTTCCATGAAATCAGATTATCTCCTAAGAATATAGAGAAACCAGTAATAGACCTTCTTGTATCTGGACAACCAGCATAATCAGAATTGGTAAAGGCCTTTAAGTGAAGCTTGGTTGAATCTAAAGAGAAAAACAAAACTAAACCAACAGTTCCCTTGATGTATTGGACCACTTTATAAGCTGCATCCAAATGGGGTTGTTTAAGAGAGTTCATGAACTGACTTAGCCTTTGCATTGAGTATGCTAGCTAAATCAGGCCTTGCAATAGTCAAATAGATCAATCTTCCTATCAATCTCCTATATTGACTTGGATAAGTAATTTCAACTCCATCTTCTTTTGACAACTTCAAGTGTTGCTCCATTGGAAATTTATATGGTTTACTACCCAACAAACCACAATCTGAAACAATCTCTAGAGCATACTCCCATTGACACGTATGCCTCTAGATGATCTACCAGCTTCCAAGCCTAAGAAATACTTCAATAGCCCAAGGTCCTTTAGCTTGAATTTGTTGTTGAGAAATACTTTCAACTCTTCCACAGCATGATCATCATTACTAGCTATGAGAATGTCATCTACATAGACTAATAAAGCAATGAAAGAAGTACCTTTCTTGCATGTAACAAAGAAGAATCAGCATGTGATTAAGTAAAACCCGATGCAACCAAAATAGAGGAAAACTTTGCAAACCATTAATAAGAAGCTTTTTTTAACCCATACAATTACTTCTTCAATTTGTACACCATATTTTTTCCCCTTGCTACCAAAACAGAGAGGTAAGGACATGAAAAATTCCTCATCTAAGTCACCATTCAAAAAGGCGTTATTAACATCTAGTTGATGTAAGGACCAGTGTTTGACAACAACTATAGAGAGAAGAAGTCGAACTGTGGTTAGTTTAGCAACTAGACTAAAAGTCTCATAGAAATCAAACCCCTCTTGCTGAGTATACCCTTTGGTCATAAGGCGAGCTTTATAACGCTCAACACTCCCATCAGATCTATATTTCACCTTATAGATCCACTTACATCCAATAGGATGTTTACCAATCGATAAAGGAGTGATGTCCCAAGTCTTGTTTTCTTCAAGGCATGAATTTCAGCTGCCATAGCCTCTTGCCACTGAGGATACTGAACTGCTTGTGAGTATGTCTGAGGTTCAAAATGAGAAGAAATAGACAAAGCAAAAGCTTTGTGTCCAGAGATAATCAATTGTAAGAAAGAGAAGCTGAAATGAGATGTTGCTGACCATGCTTAGGAGGACCATCAGGAGAAGCCGATTGAGATATAGTGAGAGAAGTGGCCTGCTGACAATGACATGTGTCTAGATAAGAGCAAGTTTTCTTAAGTCTAGTAGACTTAAGAATAGAAACAGAAGGAATTGAAGGAGGTCCTAAAGTATGAGAAGAATCAGTAAAGAAGTGAAGGCAGATGGAAGAAATTCATTAACAGAATCAATAAGAGGTGAAGTAAGGATAAAAGGATCAGATAAAGAAATAGAAGTAGGAATCTGAGGAAGGACTAAAGATGAAGTATCAGTTTCGAGAAAAGGAGTAAAATTTCAAACAAATGAGTAAAATCTTGTTTGAAAGAAGAATGCTGATAAGGAAAAGTCTTTTCATGAAATTGAACATCTCGAGAAATGAAACACACCCAGAGTCTAAATCAAACAATTTGTACCCTTTAACTCCAAAAGGGTAACCAACAAAATGCATCTACAGCTCTAGGAGAGAATTTGGTTCGATTATGAGAAAGAGTGGAAGCAAAGCATAAAGAACCAAAGACCGAAGATGATGAAAAGAAGGGACAGCTTTAAACAACATCTCAAATGGAGTTTTGTTGTTCAAAATAGGAGTGAGAAGTCTGTTTATAAGATAAATAGCAGTGAGAATGCTATCTCCCTAAAAATGGATAGGAAGATTAGCTTGAAACATGAGAGACCGAGCCACATTCAATATATGTTGATGTTTACACTCACAACAGAGTTTTGTTGTGGAGTTTCAACACAACTATGTTGATGAACAACTCCTCTAGAAGCATAGAATTCTTTCATGAAGAATTCAAAGCCATTATCAATCTAAATGGCTTTGATTTTGGCTGAATATTGGGTGTCAACAGTAAGAAAGAAGGACTATAAAAGGGAATGAACTTCAGATTTAGATTTCATCAAATATACCCAAGTTGAAATGAGTAAAGTCATCCACAATGGATAAAAAATATTTGAAACCATCTAAAGTGTAATTAGCCATAGGACCCAAATATCAGCATGAACAAGCTAAAAAGGTAGCTTGGTTTTATTGATACTATGAGGAAAAGGAAGCCTTTTTTGTTTAGCAAGAGGACAGGTAATACAAGGTTGAAATTTATCAACAGAAATTTCAGCAATGTAAGATCTAAGAGAAGACATGCGACTTATTGAAGGATGTCCTAATCTAAGATGCCATAGATTGATTTTGTGTTGGCAGCATTGAAACAATGATGAACAGAAGAAAAATGATAGAAGAAGAAGGAAAATCAGCAGGTGAAAGGTAGTATAAACCACCTCTAAGCTCACCCATCCCAATCGTCTTCCACATGATTAGGTCCTGTAGAAAACATCGGTTAACAAGAAAGATAACACAGCATTGATGATGGCTGGAATTTGCTAACTGAAAGCAAATTAAAGGAATACACAGCACATTAGTCAAGAGTATGCTTGCCGATAGTTGTACTTCTCCAATATGTGTCACAGGAACACATTCACCATTAGGCAGCTTGACTGAACTATGAATGCAATGTGTAATACGTGTAAAATTCTTCATTGAGCACACCATATGATCTCTTGCACCAGAATCGATAATCCAAAATTCAGCAGTAGGAGCAGTAATATTGAAACTAGATAAGCACTTGAAATCACCTTGAAAATTTTGGAGACAAAGCCATATTAACAGATGATGCAGATGGCTGTAGAAGTGCTAGCAGTTGAGTGCACTGCTCATGAGTGAAAGGAAGAGCTGTAGATGGACTCGAATTAAGCTCTGAAGTCTGCACCATGTGAGCTTGAACAATAGGTTTTGACTTTTCTCGGAACTTGAAACCCACGGGGGTAACATGCATTTATAACATTTTTCTGTTGTATGTCCAAGGATACCACAATGACTGCATAGAGGCAGATTTCTTAGATTGATATTCTAATTTGGCAACCAAAGCAACTGATTCCACAGCTGGACGTGCATCAGATAAACCACGCTGCCTTTCCTCTTGTAGAACTAGAGAAAAGACTTTGTTTATTGCTGGTAATAGATCCATCATAAGAATCTATCCTCATATAGCAACATAATTGGAATTGAGCCCCATCAGAAACTTCATAGTGCAATTCTTTTGATAATATCTAATAAAGGATGTGATACCAGAACATTTACAGTCAGGCAATGGGTGATAATTCAGCAATTCCTCCCAATAGATCTTCAGTTTAGTGTAATAGCTAGTCACATCTAATTGATCCTGTTTCAAATCAGCAATAGATGTTTGGAGTCAAAAAATCAGAGGTCCGTCACTCTGTGAAAAATGTTCATGGTTTTTTCCAAATATCATGTGCAGAGTTCATATAAATGACACTAGTTGCAATATCTTTGGATAAGGTATTAAGAATCCAGGTCAAAATCATTGTATCACAACAATTCCACGGTATGAACAAATAGTCCAATTCATCAGGTTGCTTCAAAGATCTATTAATGAAACCTAGCTTGTTTTTTACTTTTAAAGCAAGAAACATAGATCTGGACCAGGAGTGGTAATCACTGTTCGTAAGAGGTTGTGAAGTGAGTAGCAATCCAGGATGATTGCCTGAATGTAGATAGTAAGGGCTTTGTGGATCTAATTCAGCAGTTGTTTCGGTTGTATGAGTAATTACGATCGGAGGAGGAGGATTCACCGCGTCAGCCATAGTCAAGAACTTGACTCACAGGAAAGAAAGCAGGTTGAATCAAGAAAAGTTTTAGAGAGAAGAGAAAGTAGGCTTTGATACCATATGAAGAAAAGAGAGCGAATAGAAATGTAATTTTATTCATGTGAGAACTGCTCTGTTACATAACTCTGTTTTATATACAGAGTGAAAGAAGTAAAAAGCTAGTTAATGAAACTAACTCCTAACGTAATGTAACTAACTTAACTTTAGCTTAACTAAAGCTGTTAGCTAATATTTGAATATCTCATCGTTGCATATTAGTTAACAGAAGATTCGATACATGTAGATCAAGATATTCAACTCGGCAACTATCAATCCAGGGCTGAGGAAGGAAATGGGGAAGACTTTGTATCCAGGGGTCCACCCATACTTTAGTTCGCTGCCTATTCCCAAGTAAATGAAAAACCCCACCCCGTAGCAAAGGTGTGGTCTTCACAATACCACACTGGACCCAAGAAGCATTAGAGCCATTTTCCACATACCAAGGACTTTGGCAGCGCAAATACTTGCTTCGAAGAATGCGCACCCAAAGGCAATCATCAAGTGTCAAAAAATGCCAAGCCAGTTTGGAAACAAGGGAAAGGTTCAGATCATAAAAGTTGAAATCCCAAGCTACTAGCCCCCTTTAGAGTAGAAATAGCCTTCTAAGAATGGAGAAATAAGTTGTGAGATTTTTATGGGCTAAACCCCCACCAGAATAATCTTAAAAGCTTTATCCAACTCATAGCACCAAGCCAACGTAGTTCGACCTGCTTGGGATAAAATTCGCATTTTCCAACCTGCAATTTTGGCCATGAACTTCTTTTTAATCTCCTTTAAAGCCAACCCTTTAGAGCGAGGAATTAATAAGGGTAAACCCAAATGTTTAGCCTTAGCAGGAAGTTTCTTTAATCTAAAAAAGTCCTGAATGGACAGCAACTGTTGACCCCGAACATTGCTGCTAAAATGGATAGAGGACTTCTCACTATTGAGCTTTTGACCTCACCGAGACATATACTTATTGTAATACCTCTCCCGTGTATTTTTCCTAAAACTATCTTAATTAGTAAGAGTGACACGATTTTACAAAGATTTGAACTTATTAATCTTATAGATTATCTTTTTGTGCTAATATTTTACAAAATGTCATTATTACCCTTTATTTGAAACTTTTGTTATCTATTAGCTCTTTAAATTTCTGAAATTTCATTCTATTTAATGATTAAGTTAATTTTGTTGGCATTTTTTTAGTTTTCTAGAAATTGTAGCTTTAATCTCGATATTCGATTTTTATTTGCTGAGCTTAGATGCTATATTTTATTTAATGTGGAAATTTTTCAAGAAATACATTTCTTACCTTTTCTTGAATTAATTGTCAGTTGTTGTCTTTTTGTGTAACAAATTTGCTAATAAGAAAATGGAGAAATGTCATTGTTCGCCCAATAAGTTTGTGATTGGCTCACAAAAGAATTACTCCCAAGTGCAAGAGTTGTCAAGTTGTAAACAAGGGTTAAGTCCCAAGATCGATTTCCACAGGGACAATGATGTTACAGAGAAGGCTAAACAAACAACTAAAAACAAAAATAAAACAAAACAAAATAAAAGAAAGAAAAAGGAAAAGCTAACGTGAACAACAAACAAAGAGTAAAATAACAAAAATGAAATAATAGGAAAATGAAATAACAAAACGTAACAGACGAATCCTAAAGCCAAAAGAAAGGAACTACGCCAAAAGAAAGGCAATAAAAGACTCACGTTAATTGAAAAGAAATGCAAGATTCAAAGTAGGTAAAAAGCGCATAAGCAATTCTTGAGGACAAATAAAAGTCTGCTGAAAAGAGATTTAAAAAGACACTTGAGCTTTTATTTTACCAGCACCGATTCTAAATCTAAAATTAATATCATCGAGCTAAAATTACTTAGTTACTTCTCCAATCAAGGATTCAATAACTGGAAAATAAAAGAGGTTAAACTCCACAAACTATCAAAGAATGAATAGATTCATCATCCATAAGAGAGATTTTAGGCAAAAAATTACTAAATGAAATCTTACCCATAAACGGAGTAGATTGTGCTAAGAGCTACAAAATACCCATTTCAAGAATTTCAACAGTTTTCAAACGAAAATCGTCTCTCTAAATGATGAACGACAATGAAATTGAAAATAGAACATCTCCATCAATTTACAACCTCGAATCGATGCAAGATAAAACCAAAACCCAAGTTTTTGGTACTTAGAAACCCATCAAACACAGCAGCAAGAAGTTTCGAGAGAAAAGGGAAAGGAAAAAAGTACAGCAAAAACAACCACCCCTTTTCTCCATCTAGTCAAGAGACTATATCAGAAAAATGGCCAGCTCCCCATTTCTTTCACACGCTCCATTCCTCCTCTCCATGCGCAGCACCCTCTCTTTTCTTCCCTTCCATGCTTTGGTCGACGTCCTTCCCCCAAATCGCAATAGAATCCTTTCTCTTTTCTTTTTGTTTTCCCTTATTTGCCCTCTTATCTTTAGCTCCTTTCAATTAACGTGAATGCTCATTTTTGTGGACAAAAATGCCCTCCTGCACATTGAGAAAGAGTTAGTGAATGGGTTATTATGTTCTTTTTAAGCACAAAAATGCAACTTACATTAATTTCAAGCCTTTTCAAAATCTCTTTGTAAACTTAGGCATTTAGACATAGTAATATGTCACACTTAGGCATTTTGGCACTTTTTGTAACCCATTTTTATCACCTAATTAGTTTGCGTCAATTGCATTTCCCGCCCCTTAACTTTAAAAACTGCGATTTACATCCTATAAGTATGAAACATTTGCAATGTTCGTCACAGTTAAAATTTCCATTATAATTGACGGAATTCGACATTAAAATGACCAAAATAACCCTCCAAGAAAAAATTACTAAAAATATTAAAGCAATTCATTGAAAATAAAAAAAATTATATTAAAAAAAGATAATATTTTTTAAATAAAACTATTCAAACTCTATTTCAATAATTTATATATATTTTTAATTATTTCTCCAATATTTATTTATTTTTTGAAAATTGTCTTTGAGGGCATTTCGGACATTTTAATACCGAATTCTATCAAGTCTGACGAAAATTTTGACTGTGGACGAACATAGTAAATGTTTCATCTTTAGTGGTTGTAAATCACAGTTTTGAAAGTTAAGGCATCGCAAATGCAATTGACGCATACTTATGGGGCGAACAATGACATTTTCCCTAAGAAAATTTATATTCTTAATATCCATAATTAATAATTCATGTTTGTATTTTTTTTCAAGGTTAATAAAATGCTTATATGATACTTTGATATATTTTATGAAATGCCAATATCTTCATTTTTAAACTTTATGAATTTTTGATCTCATTGCCTTAATTTCTAATTAAGAAACTATAATGCATTTTGCCGAAATAAAATTATATTAATCATTTTGCTAAATTATTTTTTTCTTTAAATAATAGGATTGATAACCTACATATTTAATGTCTTAAATAATTTTTAAGCTGTAAATTATTTTTAGCAATTGATAATTTAGTTTTAATTGAAAATTACAATAATAATTGTAATAAATAAAAATTGTGCATGTGTGACACTTGTAAATCTCTCCCTAATGCCACCTATTTCTTGCATGTGTGACAAGTGTCTTAGGGGACTCAACATGTGTGACAAGTGGTGTGACAAGTGGCTTCATTGCAATCTTTAACCATAGTTTAACCCTAGTTAACCAAGGCTATAAAAGGGGGAAGAGGGGAGGGGGGGATTTATTTAGCCATTCATTCAGCCAAAGAGAGAACAAATAATGAGAGTTGCCGTGAGAATGAAAAAGAGAAGAAAGAAGAAAAAAAGAAGAGAGAAAAGAGAGAAAAGTGGAAAAAAAAATTAAAATAAAAAAAAAGGAGAGGGATCGGCAAGAAGAAGAAAAGAAGGAAAGAAAGAAGAAGAAAAGAAGAAGAAGAAGGAGAAAAAGGAAAGGAAAAGAAAAAAAGAAAAAGAAAGAGAAAGCTTGAGGTTAGGGGTAGTTTTTACTATTTGTGTTGGGAAATCATGATTTTTGCATGTTTTTACTTACTGAATTTATAAATATTATGCTCTATACGTTGGATGCAAGAAGGAAATGCATAGGAGCATAAGATCATGTGCTAGGAGCATTTGCATGTCAAAAATATTGGGTTTTCTTTGACTACTTGCAAGTATATGATGTTGTGTAGTGTTTGCTTGCTCAAGATGACATTTTGTTGTGTTGTAGGCCATGTCAGTGGCCATATATTGTATCAGGAGGAAGGGAAGGCCATGGTTTGGCCATTGGTTTTGTTGGATGAAGTTGCATGTCTGGTTTTGTAACTTGTGAAGCATATTGCATGTGCTTTGTTCAAATTTTTGCAATGTGGAAAGTTTTGATGATAGCCAAATGGCAAGGATGGCTTTTGAGATATAATAATGGCAAGGCCAGGCCTTGAAAGGGTGCCTATGAGCTCAAAGTGAAGATTTGATGTTTACAAGGTTCAAAAGTGACATGCAAAGAATGCTCATGTTTTGATTGATTAAGTTGTACATTTTGCTTTCATTTCTTCACTGATATCATATCTTATGTACTCTATGATTTCACAAGTATGTGTAAGAATGATGGATTAGAGATATAAGGTATTTACAAGAAAGATCTATAACATGCAACAACACTAGTTAGGGTTTAACATGGAAAATTGGCCTCTATCCAAAACGACCCCAAGATTCCTTCGAATTTTTACATGAAAATTTCTAGATAGATTTTATAAGTACTCAGGAAATCCCTGTAAAAATTTCAGCTCAATGAGGTCGAAAAAGGTCAAAAATGCCCCTGGAGGTCTCTAAGGGTAGTTTCAGCATTTCACACAAAACGTTAGGGTAAAAAGGTCCAAACGGGGAAAATAATTTTTGGCTGTGTAGAGAATTAAAAATGGATGGGGAATGCCAAATTTGAGCTCAAACCAAGTGGATTTAGGGCTCAAATCACAAAGCCCGTTTAGTGGCCTAAATGGACTTTAGGCCCAATAACCCCAAACAAGCCCAGTAAGCCTTGAAACCTTAGGGGAAGGCCCACTAGGGTCTAATAAGGTTCAAGAGGCCTTCACTCATGAATTTCAGTGAATATTTGATATTGATTAATAATTTATATGATTAATTCATTATTAAGCCAAATTAAAAGAAAAAGGTTACTAATTCTTATCAAAGGAAGGACATTCAATATTAACCTTAGTCCTTAAGTTCTATTAATTAGAACATAAATAGTACATAATTAGTATGTACTAATATTTCTTTTCCTTTTAATGTTCTATTAAAGTTCAAATGCATTTTTATGCTATGTCTTTACATTAAAATGTGAAAGTGCTTATGTGCATTTTATAATCGACTTATGTGAATTGTGAATCTGTTATGCTTATGATATGTCATACTGCATAATCATCTCATGGGTATGGAAAAGATTGTTATGACCGGAAGAAACCTATACCCAGAGGTGGTCCTAAGATCGAGTGTGATGGTACCGTTCACATCAGGAAGTGCAAGCCATCACTAAGGAAGAGTGGTTGGTTTCCCTAGGCAATGATACAAGACTTGCCTAACTGGGTCCTGGTGCAGGTGGCACGAGACAGTCCCAGAGGAGAGGAGGGATGCACAACCCTGACTCTAGGGGTTAAACAGAGCACAAAGGGACACCTTTACCGAACCGAAAAAGAAAGAAAGTGAAATGACTGGGAAACAGATGTATCATTTCTGCATTGCATCGATCATGCATCGTTATCCTGTTTATTATTATCGATGCTTATTTATTGTTTACCGACTGATATGATTGTTCCTATTTATTTATTTCACATGTCATATCCCCTTTCCCCCTTACTGAGTTAATAGGACTCACCCTTTTTATGTTTGTTTGTGTTTGCCATTTTATTATTAAGCAAGGTGTTGGATTATTTTAAGGCTGAAGAGATTCTAGATGCAGGGTCAGTTTTGTACCACCCTATTTCTTTATTTTCTTTTGATGACAGTGTTTCAAAACTACTTTTGATCCTTTGAAACGCGGTTGTATAGGCTAGGTGGACTATAGGAAGCTTACATTTTTATATAACCTAGGCCTATTCTTTTATAATCCTCCCGAAGGACCCTTGTGTACCAAACCTTATCCAGTTAAAGGAAAAATGTGTATTTCTCTATGTTGATTTCTTTCTACAAGGTTTATCAATTTCCTTTAATCTCGCCTTAATCCTTTTACGATACCAATCAGTTTTCAACCTAATTCAATAATGAGATTTTTCTAAATTAGTGCATATTATTATTATACGATACTTTATACGATTTTGTCATTTTCGTTTTAGTCGTTAACTGAGCAAGGTTTTTCCTAAGTAAAGTGCAAATATACCGATTTATTATTTTGTGCGATTTCACTTCTTTTGTTCAAGTTTCTAAACCAATTTACGACCTTCCTTTTAATAGTAACCTTTATAATCAAGTCTTCTGCTAAGTAATTTCGAGGGTATTTAAGCAATCCTAAGAGTTTCTATAGTACAATAATCCCTGCTTATGTGCATGCGATTACTATATGTGAGCCTAGGGGTAAGTACTAGCATGGGGTGTGATGCTTATGTAGGCAGCCTTGAACAGCCTCAGAATCCTGCCGTTTGACTCTAGTAAAAATTAGTAAATCATCTGCAAAGAGTAGATGAGAGATGCCAGCGACACCCTGTGCCACCTTGATACCCTGCAAGCAGCCATCACTCTCTGCTTTGAGAAGTAGATGGGACAAAATCTTTGAACAAAGAAGGAATAGAAAAGGCGAGATGGGATCACCTTAACGGAGCCCATGAGAAGGAGTAAAACCACCAAAGGGAACCCCATTCAATAAAATGGAAAACTGAGATGTAGTCAAACATAGTTTTACCTGGGAAAGCCACTTTGAGTGAAAACCAAAGAGTTCCAATACTTTAAGGATAAAAGACCATTCAACTCTATCGTAGGCCTTTTTCATATCCGCCTTAATTGCCAACCGATCCACTTCTAGAAAATTGACTTTTAGTGACGAAATTCTCGTGACGAAATGAATTTCGTCACTAAAAAAGGTTTTTTCGTGATGAAACTATTTTTCGTCACCAATTTCGTCACTAAAGGTTTTATTTGTGACGAAATAAAATTGTTGTCACTAAAAGTTAATTTTTTGGTGATGAAAAGTTTCGTCACACACCGATCGATCGTTAATTTTGTGACGAAATGCTCCATCACTACATGCAAAGAGTTTAGGTGACGAATTTACGTCGTCACTCAAACCGATCGTTCGTTGTTTATATACCGATCGATCGTTTATTAATAACCACGTGGCTTTGAAAACCGATCAATCGTTCATATTAACCGATTGATCGATATAGTAACCGTCTGCAAATACGAAATGTCGATCGATCGGTAAGCGTAACCGTCACTTTTTGAATCGCCGTTCGATGACCGGGTTGGCGATTGATCGTACTTTCAACGAATAGAAAGACGCCACGTGTTAGCACATAGTGATCGATCGTCACTTAACTATCGATCGATCAGCATGAATGATTATGTGAACTGCCGAAGTCATTTTTACCGATTATCTCTCCACAAAATCTCTCGAATCCTCTCAAAATGCAAGGAGCCATTTCGTTCTACATTGTCCTCCAAAGTGCGTGAAATCATCCTTCATTATCTTCTACATCAAAGGTACGTACCTATATTGTTTTTTAAGCAATATTAAGAGGTTGTTCACTAGCGAATTTTTAGTTTACATTTTCTAATGG
>CM025853.1:3922145-3969085 GCA_003952965.2 Morella rubra | reverse complement strand
CTGATTAAGTATTTTAAATTCAGTTTATGGATTTAATTTCTAGAATTTACATTTTTAATTATTCATGCATTAAGATTACAAACACTTTATTGGTTTATGTTTTCAAATCATATATTGGGATGTTTGAGATTTGTACCTTGCACATGAATGGTATTCATGCATTAATTGCATTCACATCATGAGAAGAAAAAAAAATGTGAGGAACCCCACCTGCGAGGTGATTCCTGAGAAAGAGGTGACGATACCGAACACATGAGGAGAGTACAACCCACCACTACAAGGAGTGGGTGGGCTCCTTCTGAACGCAATATGTTTTTAAAAGGTCCTGGTGTAGGTGGCACGAGACAGTCGTACGAGGAGAGGAAGGACGCACAAAACGACTCTGAGGGTGAACAGAGCAGACACTAGGAATACCTCAGGAAACCATATGATGAGCGAATGCATTTCAATTGCATTGCATTCATTTTCTATACTGTTTCTATGACTTTTTGTATGACTTTGAAATTAGTGCACTGGTACTATTTATTCCAAAGCATTGAATTATACATGTATGAGCATGCCCCCTCTCGCCTTACTGAGTCAATAGGACTCACCCCTTTTATGTTTGTTTGTGTTTGCCTTTTTATTATTAAACAGGATGTTGGATTATTTCCAAGCCAAAGAAATTCTAGATGCAAGGTCTATTTTGTATCCTCTTTCTTTGTTTCTTTTATTTTCTTTTGATGACAGTGTTTCAAAACTGTTTCTGGATCCTTAAACGCGGTTGGTATAGGCTAGGTGGGTAATAGGAAGCTCATATTTTGCTGTATATTTTAGGCCTATTCTTTTGTAATCCTCCCAAAGGCCCATTTTATGCCAAACATTGTTCAAGTAAAGGAAAAGTGTGTATTTCTCTATGTTGATTTCTTGCTAAAGGGTTTATTTATTTTCGTTAACTATGTTTTAATCTTTTACAATACCAATAAGTTTCAACCTAATTCGTTAATGAGATTTTTCTAAGTAAGTGCATATTATTACGATACGATACTTTTTACGATTTTGTCATTTTTCGTTTTAGTCGTTAACCGACTAAGGTTTTCCTTAGTAAAGTGCAATATACCGATTTAATATGTTGTCCGATTTCACTTCTTTTGTTCAAGTTTATAAACCAACTTATGGCCTTCCTTTTAACCAGTAACCTTTTTAATCAAGTCCTCCACTAAGTAAATTCGAGGGCATTAGCGATCCTAAGAGTTTTTATCATGCGGTAATCCCCAAATTTTGTGCATGCAATTACTATACGCGAGCCAAGGGGGTAAGTACCAACACGGGGCGTGACAGATGTTTAAGTGACCGTTACAAGAGTTTTTTCAGCTCACTCTTCAACTCGTACACAAATCTCAAAGCCCTATGAGATTTCTTCTATCCTCACGGGTAGGCCCAAGTGTATCCCACACTCAAAGGTTTTTAAAGTTTAAAGATAAAAATGAATAAACAATAGCTCTCAAAGCTAATCAGCAAAACAATGCTCAACAAATGGCTACAAGAAAAGATCCGATGATGATGGCAGCAAGACAGTACAAGATCTGTTGGAAAAAATGTAGCTTTATTCTTTTGCGCTTTGCGCACTTTTTTGAGGCTATGTCAAGATTGATGATGTAGGAGATGCGAAAGGTGTCCAAAAGTCTATTTTCTCTCTCCATAATGTTGCCTTTATAGGTCTTCAGCCTTTGGGAGTCCCAAGGGACTTTTTGAAATATTGGAGAGGTGCTTAAGTGTCATAACGTCTTGATTCGCGTGCTGAGTCATCGTTTTAAAAACAGAGTTCTCTCAACATATGTCGATACTATCTTCAAGTTTGGAACTGACTCGCTGGTGTCTATTGTTAGCTTTTGTTCACAATCAATATTTTGATGATTTTAATAAATGGATTAAGTTTACAAAATGGATATCTTCAAAGACAAAGATATTTTTATCAAAGAACCAAAGACAAGAAGATTGAGATCAAGAAGATGCAAGGAGCTCAAAAGTGAAGATTCAAGACCATAGGGTATAACCTTGTAACTCTTAGTTTCACTTTTGACAAGGATTTGAATCACACACTTGCATATCTTTCAAAACGTGCATAAACCATTTTTTTTGCTTGGAAGATAAAATATGTCTCAATATTTTCACAAACATCTTTATAACTCTCAAACTCTTTTATATCTTATGGGAAGTTAGGTTTTAAAATTGGGTTTTAAAGTAGGCCAAAATCGTGCTTTTAAAATCTTTAAGGATCATTTTAAGATATAGATGTTGACCAGGTTCATGATAGTAGTCAACCAGCCTTCGATCGCTTCATATAGCATTCAACGGTCAGTTTTTCCAAATGTAAGATCCTGTAATTTTGACAATGTGACCGGGGAAACGTAACCACTGATACCGGTAGACCAGTACAACTAGAGTTTTGATAGACTCATCCCCAACGGCAAGAAACGGCTATTTTGGCCTATATATAGATCCTCTTAAGCTTGCAAATCAATGGAAAACGACCACATATCTTTATATTAGCTTGAGAAAGATCTTAAACCTTCTTATTCCATATTTCTCATATCATTCACACAAGTTTCACTTTCTTATCCTTGTCATTGTGTGAATAAAAGAGATAGAGCTTTTCATTTTATCCACTCTTTGAGAGAGTTAATTCGTGTATCTTCCTATCCAAAAGAGGCATAATTCCTTTAGTGGAGGTTGTTCACTAAAGAAGAAGCTTAGAGAGGGTATATCTCAAGCTTGGTTGGTTGTGAGTGGTGAGCCTGAAAAATCACTTGGGTTTGAGTGTTGACCCGAAAAGCACTTGTAAGGTTCTCTAGCACTGGAAAGCTAGAGTACTGTACACTATTGTGAAGATAGTGGAGAAAATGTCAAAGCTTGGAAAGAAGCTTGAGGGGTGAATGTAGGTAGGGTTTGCTGAACCACCTAAAAGTCATTGTGTTTGCCTTTCTATCCCTCTTTACATTCAGCACTTATTCTCTTTATAATATTTGCTTATATTTGTGCTAAATTAGTCTTTACTTTGCAAATACGATTTGGGTTAAAAGCGAAAAGTTTGGAAACTCAATTCACCCCCCCCCCTCTTGGTTGCCTTAATCCTAGACTTACAATTGGTATCAGAGCTTGGTGCTCTTTACAAGATTTAACAATCTTGAGTTAGAATGGCAACTTCAAGCTCAACACTCAATTGAAGGGCTTTCCACACTTAGACCACCATTCTTTAATGGAGTGATTATGCATATTGGAAAGCTAGGATGATAATTTATTTTAATCTATTGATTATGATTTGTGGTTATGCATTTTGAATGGTCCACATTGCCTACAAAAAAGGTTGGAGAAGTGGAGTCTCCCAAGAACGAAAATGAATATGATGCAAATGACAAAAAGAAAATCTCTCTAGATGCAAGAGCTATGAACATATTATATTGTGCATTAGATAGAGGAGAGTTTAATAGAATTTCATCTTCACAAATGCTAGAGATATATAGCATACTCTAGAATTACTCGTGAAGGGAACAAGTCAAGTCAAAGAGTCAAAAATCAACATGCTTGTTCATAGTTATTATTTAAGATGGAACTAAATGAATCCATTAGTGACATGTATACTAGATTTACCAACATTATAAATGCTTTGAATGCACTTGGTAAATCTTATACTAACTCGGATTTGGTGAGAAAAATCCTTAGGTCACTACCAAAGTTATGGGAAGCAAAGGTGACCGCGATTCAAGAGGCTAAAGATCTCACCAAGCTACCTCTAGAAGAGCTTCTTGGATCCCTCATGACCCATGAGATCCAAATGCTCGAAAATGAAGATGAGAGCAAGAAGAAAATGAGGATCGCTCTCAAATCTTCCATAATTGAAGATGAGGATGACGATGAGGAAGACATAGTCTTATGACTAGAAAGTTCAAGAACTTCCTCAAAAGAAAGAAAGAGAAGAGAAGCCTCAAATACAAGAAGACATCATGGAATGTTAACGATGAAAGCTCCTCCTGGAAGAAGAAGATGGAGAAATTGCTAACATGTGCCTCATGGCATTTGAGGATGATGATGAGGTACTCTTCAGATGATGAACCAAAACTTTCATATATTGAACTTCAAAATGCTTTTGATGAACTTCTTTGTCAATTTGAAAAACTTGGTTCAAAATATACATCATTGAAAAAGAAACTCATTTTGATCTCAAAAGAAATTGATTTATTAAAAATGATTTACTCCAACAAAAAGCTTTAGAATTTGAAAAGGAGAAAGTTGCTTTGAACAACAAAATAGTTTCTCAAAGCAAAATCCTTAGAAGTTCACTCAAGGAAATAAATCTTTAGATTTGATTCTTGGTAGTCAAAGATGTGTCTTTGACAAAAGTGGCTTAGGCTACAAGCCTTCTATTCACCAAAAATATTTTAAGAATTATTTTGTGAAGGCTAAGTCTTTTTGTGCACCTACTCAAACATGTCATTTTTGCAACAAAGATGGGCATCTAATTTTTTATTGTGCATTGAAGAAACTTGGGAGCAAGACTCTCAAGAAGACATGGGTTCCAAAAGGAACCAAGGCTAACACCGAAGGACCCAAGAAAGCTTGGGTACCAAAAATGTTTCTTGATTCTTTTGTAGGATTCAAGAAGGATGGAGCAATAAAGAGTACTTGGATGAAACTTGCCTATCAAGAAGGCTTGTGACATTTGAGGACAAATGCTAAGGGGAAAACCTTTGGTAACTTCTAAATCCTTGATTGAGAAATATCTTTTAAATTGTTGGTTAATTATCTTCTATGATGATTTCTTATGTGTTAATTCTAAATGCAAATGTATTCATTTTGACATATTTCTTGCATTTATCAAAATGAACATCTATGAGCTAACATTTTTACAAAATCATGAACTTTTTTTATGAGATTTTGTGAGCTTAAATTTTTTGAAAATGACCTTTAAATTGTCATTGGTAGTAAGAGGTTGGTACAAGTCATCCTCTATACCATTTCAATGAGATTGTCATTTAAAACCTCAAATTGTTCTTTTGGATGAAAATGATTATTTGAGTTCTATCCATGCGTTCACTTTTTGATTGACAAAGGGGAGATTCTTAATGATATGTTTGTATTCCCTTTGATCATGTGATGAATATTGGTAGAATGCATATTTGGGGCTTAATTTTTAAGATAATATTGGTAGAATGATATGATAATGCATGCACATATCTTGAAATTTTATGAGTTTATATCCTTTTTCTTTTTGATGTGACAAAAGGGGAGAAATGTGTTGATAGTTTTAATGACTATATATTGTCATCATAAAAAAGGGGAGATTGTTGGCTTTTTTGTTCACAATCAATATTTTGATGATTTCAATAAATGGATTAAGTTTACAAAATGGACATCTTCAAAGACAAAGATATTTTTATCAAAGAACCAAAGACAAGAAGATTGAAGATCAAGAAGATGCAAGGAGCTCAAAAGTAAAGATTCAAGACCATAGGGTATAACCTTGTAACTCTTAGTTTCACTTTTGACAAGGATTTGAATCACACACTTGTAGGTGTTTAAAAAGGCTTTGGAATGGTTTGGACGCTTTAAAGTTGTAATTTTTCTTTCTAGCACTTATAAGTGTCGACACAGTGCACTTACACCGAGACATCTTTTCCAGACCAAGACTAGTGTCGACACATTAGCTTTATGGTGTCGACACATTGCATTGACTCCCGAGAGCTCAACTCCAGTTCAATTTTTGATGTGTCAACACATGCTAACCATGTGTCAGCACATGCCACAGGTTTTATGAAAATTTTGAATATTTTTCAGAACCTTCAAATCACTTTCAAATGACGTGAGCACCTCTCCAACGGTCCTTCTTGCTAGCTTTGATGACCGTTGAAGTCAAGAAGATTTAAATACTAGAAAAAAAAGAGAGAAAAAGACAAGGATCGTACGCATAGACTCGGCAATTATTCTACGACCTAACTTCTAGTGAGAGAAAGTGCTTTGAGCAAGAGAAAAGACCACACCTACCAAGAAAGCTCGTGATTCCTCTGTCAAACTTCAGCTTTCTACTGAGATCTTTGTCTTATTGCACTGCCTTTGTGCTTTACACTTGTATATTCGGCTTTAAGAGCCATTCTTTGATCTTCCTTTGTACCCATCCTTTATAAACCACTTGAGTGTTGGGTAAACACTGTCCTACTCGTGTGGGTAGAAGAAATCCCTTGGGTTTTGGGATTTGTGAAAGAGTTGAAGCATGAGCTCGAAAAAACTTTGTAAAGGTTCCTTAGCACCCGAGAAGCTAAGGTGTATTTGCTATTTGAAGAATAGTGAAAAGAAGCCCAAGGAAGTAAATAGCCTTGGGGTGGACGTAGGCAAGTGTTGGCCGAACCACCTAAAATTACGGTGTCATCTCTTTAACTCCATCTCTTCTTTTTACTTGCTCATATCTCTTCTTGTTGTTCTAAGCTTTATCATTATATTGCTTAAATTCTTGAAAAAGTTTTAAAATTTATTAAAACCCAATTCACCCCCCTCTTGAGTTGTTATTCAGACTTACACGATACATGAAGCGATCGACCGATACAACGGTGATATTCCTAACAGCTAAAAACAGGTAGTTTTCTCATGTGGCCTATATATAGACCTTCCTAATGTCTCTAAGCAAGAGAAGAACGACCACATATCATTTTACATAGCTTGAGAAATATCTTAAACCTTCTTATTCCATATTTTTCTTATCATTTATACAAATTACACTTTCTTATCCTTATCATTGTGTGAATCAAAGAGATAGAGTTTTCCAATTTCATATCCACTCTTTGAGAGAGTTTATTCTTGTGTGAATCATCGCAGGCTTGAGGGAGAGGGAATGTTGATATGTGATGGTGGACAGAGGATTTGGTGGAGGTTAGGGCACAAGAGAGGGAGTATGTGGAGTTTGGCGGCAATGGAATGGTCGGGGGAGAGGTTTTAGGGCACAGAAGTTTTGTGAAATGAGGGAGAAATGATTTTAGGGCTTTTGAGGCTAAGTATATGAAGTGTCGACTCATTAAACGTAAG
The DNA here is from genome assembly GCA_003952965.2 of Morella rubra. Taxonomy (NCBI): domain Eukaryota; kingdom Viridiplantae; phylum Streptophyta; class Magnoliopsida; order Fagales; family Myricaceae; genus Morella; species Morella rubra. The sequence continues at coordinate 3,962,032 of CM025853.1, read as the reverse complement.
AGAAATTAATGAGAGCTAGTGAATCGACATTTTAAAAAATTGTCTAGTCGAAACATGTGTCGACACATTGCATATGCACAGAACTACGTGTCAACACATTTGAAAATATGTGTCGACACTTACTTAACAGTCTTCTCCAGGAACAACCAATGTGTCGACACATACAAATTCTAAAGAAAACAATCAAGCAAGTCTAGAAGTGTAGACACTTGAGAACTCAAGTACTAACACATGACATGCAAATGTGTAAAATGACAAGTTTTCATTCAGAAAACGTATGATGCAATCCAATTAAGCATAAAAACATATTATCACTTCAAATATCATCCAACCAATACATGAATGATACAACAAGCAATTCATATGAAAATAAATCATTCGAAGGGGAAACGCATACCGATCTCTTGACGAATGAAGCAGAAACGATCCTCATTGATAGGTTTCGTGAATATATCAGCAAGCTGAAGATCTGTGCATACAAACTCAAGTATAATATCACCTTTTTGAGCATGATCATGCAGAAAATGATGCTTGATCTTGATATGCATAGTCCTAGAGTGCTAAATGAGATTTTTAGAAAGGTTTTATGGCACTCGTGTTGTCACACTTAATTGGATGAGTGAAAAATGAAGATTAAAATCTTCCAGCTGTTGTTTCATCCACAGTATTTGTGTGCAACAGTAACCAACAACAATATACTCGGCCTCTGCAGTTGATAAAGCCACAGAATTTTGTTTCTTTCAAAACCATGACACTAGAGATGGGTCAAGAATTTGACACGCACCACTAGTACTTTTTCTATCAATTTTGCAATCAGCATAATCAGCATTTAAGTATCCTTACAAATTAAAATCAACACTCTTTGGATAAAACAAACCAAGATCTTGTGTGCCAATAAGGTAACGAAATATCCTCTTAACCGCAAGGAGGTAAGACTCCTTAGGGCAAGATGAAATCTCGCACACATGCACACACTAAACATGATATCAAGTCTACTCGCAATAAGGTAAAGTAAAGAGTCCAATCATACCTCGATACCTCGTTTGTGAACGTCTTTACCTTTTCATCTTTCTCCATTTCGGTTGATGGATTCATTGGTGTACTCATCGGTTTTGAGTTGTCTATTCCAAAACCTTTTGAGTAGGTCTTGTATTTTGCTTAGTTAATGAAAATTTCCTCATGATTTTGCTTGATCTGAAGCCCAAGAAATAAATTTAAATCTCCCATGAGGCTCATCTAAAATTTACCTTTCATGACTTTGAAAAATTCTTCACAAAAAGACTCATTAGTAGAACCAAAAATGATATCATCAACATATATTTGAACGATAAGCAATTCATTTTCCTTTTCCTTAGTAAAGAGAGTGATATCGATAATACCTCGAGAAAATCGATTTTCAATAAGGAAGTAACTCAATCGTTCATACATGCTCGAGGTGTTTGCTTTAAGCTATATAATACTTTTGTGAGCTTGAACACATGGTATGGTAGCTTTTCATCTTCAAATCCAGGAGGTTGTTCTACATAGAAAGATAACTATTAAGAAAAGCACATTTCACATCCATTTGAAATAATTTAAAATCTTTAAAACATGCAAAGGCAAGCAACATGCGAATAAATTCTAAACAAGCAACAGGTGCAAAGGTCTTCATCAAAATCGATTCCCTCTTCTTGATTATAACCTTGGGCTACCAAACTTGCTTGTTTCTTACCACAACCCCAGATTCATCCATTTTGTTTCGAAAAACCCATTTAGTACCAATAACTTGATAATGTTTGGGTCTAGGAATTAGATGTCATACCTGATTTTTCTCAAACTGTTTTAGTTCATCCTCCATGGTATGGATCCAACTTTCATCATCTTTTATCTCAGAAATATTTTTTTGCTTAATTTGAAAAGTAAGGTAGAATTCCTCGCTCGATTATAAGAAGAGCGAGTTCATACACTTTTCTTCCACATTACCAATGACTTGATCAGTAGGATATTTTCTGACAAACTTCCAAGCCTTTGGTAGATTGTTGTTGTTTGAGGCGTTTCTTCTTCAAGATCTTGTACATCTTGCTCTTGTGGATGAGACACTTCTTTTACTTCACTTGTAGCTAGTTATAATCTTCTTTTTCAAGATCTACAACATCATCGTCCTCTCTTTTCATAAAAACGCTAGATTCATCAAATACCAGATAATAGATTCCTCAACAACCAAAGTTCTCTTATTAAGCACGCGATAAGCCTTACTGGAAATAGAATAACCAAAAAATATACCTTCATTAGCTTTCGCATCAAACTTACCTAAGTTGTATTTGTTGTTGTTGAGAATGAAACACATTGCAACCAAACACATGAAAATAGCCAATGTTGGGTTTTCTATTTTTTATAGCTCATATGGGGTTTTCTTGAGAATAGGCCTTATCATACGCAACCACACATATGAAAATAGCCAATGTTGGGTTTTCTATTTTTTATAGCTCATATGGAGTTTTCTTGAGAAGAGACCTTATCATACATCGTTCATGACATAGCAACTAGTGTTAATAGCTTCTGCCCAAAAATAATCTGGCAAGTTATTTTCACAAAGCATGGTCTTCACCATTTCTTCAATATTCCTATTCTTCCTCACAACAACCCGTTTTGTTGAGGAGTCTTAGGAGCCGAGATAGTTATGGTTTATACTAAAATCACCACAAAATTTTGCAAAGGAGTTTTCAAATTCTTTTCCATGTCACTCCTTATGCTAGAAATAGCAAAAACCTTTTTCTTTTTGAATCCTCTTGCTCATTTTTTCAAATGCATCAAATGCCTTGTCCTTATGAGCCAAGAAAAGACTCATGTAAATTTACTGTAATCATCAACCATAACAAAGTCATTTCATTTGCCACCCAAGCTTGACGATCAGGTTGGACCAAACAAGTCCATGTGTAGAAGTTGAAGTGGCCTAGAATTTGAGACAATATTTTTAGGTTTAAAAGATGTTCTAGTTTGTTTGCCTTTTTGACAAGCAGCACAAATCTTATCTTTTTCATAAACAAGTTCAGACAAACCCAAAACAAGGTCCTTTTTTGCTAATTTTGAAATAAGGTCAATGCTTGTATGAGCAAGTCTTCTATACCACAACCAACTATCTTTGTCACTTAGAGAGAAAAGACACTTTACATTTTCAGAAGAAATATTCTCTAAGTGAACAACAACATACACATTTCCTTATCGATGTTCAACAAATAAGACTTTCTTGTCTACAATGTTTTCAACAATACATATTGATGATTCAAATATAACTCGATTTCTCTTATCACATAATTGACTGATTCTCAATAAGTTATGCTTCAAACCATCAACAAATAGAACATGTTCAATAGTAGGATTAGGAGTCATACCAATATTTCCAATACCAAGAATCTTTCCTTTACCGTTATCACCAAAAGTAACCGATCTTTTTTCTTTTAGGCTAAGAGAATTGAACCAACTCTTATCCCCTATCATGTACTTGGAGCATCCGCTATTAAGAACCCAATGTTCCTTGACTTCGATTATCTTCAAGCACTCATACAAAAAAGAATCACTTCTTGATTTTTGGTACCCAAATCATTTTGGTCCTTTGGTGTTAGAAACGGTTTCCTTCACCTTGTCCTTAGAAATCCAAACAAATTTAATACCAATAGAAGCTTTCTTTCTAGTTGGACAAGTGTGTGAAATATGTCCAAATTTACCACAAAAGTTGCACAATGTAAATGATGTAGATGATTTTGTGATCATATAAGAATAAGATTTTTGATCATTAAAAGAATCATATCCAATGCCACTTTTGTTGAAGCAACACCTTTGAGAACCAAGAAGAATATCAAGTTTTTTCTTTCCTTGAGTAAACCTTGCAAGATCATTAGTAAATGTTTCAACTTTCATTTTTAAAGTATCACTTTCAGCAATCAAAATACTTGTTTTGTTTTGCAAAGGTATTTCATTTTCTTCCTTGATCCTTGCAAGATCATCTCTAAGAGAAATACTTGACTTTTCAAAGTATCGTTCTCTTTTGAATATTTTCAAAATTCTTTTTAAGAGAACTAATTTTGAAACGATTCTTTTCAATTCAAGGTATTGTTCATCAAATGCATCTTATAATTCATCAAATGAAAAGTATTGAGTATGTGAAGATTGTATCTCATCCTCGCTATCCTTTGCCATCAAACAAAGTTCTGCAACTTCCACTTCTTTACTTTCTCTTTCACTCTCGTCTAATTCTCCACATGCAGCTAAGAAGGCATTTTTCTTATCCTTGAAGTTTCTTGACTTCTTATGTGGTTCTATGTTGGAGCATTCAAATTTAATATGACCGGGCTTTCTACATCCAAAATAAATGGTCTCATTCTTTTTGCTACTATCACCCTTGAAATTGTTCTTCTTTGAGTACCTCTTGTTGCCTTGCTTCTTTCTAAAGAATTTCTAAACTTCTTTGTAAAAAAGGTCATCTCATCGTCATCAGAAGATTCTTCACTACTAGAGTATGAAGTTTTTAAGGGAATTCCTCTTTTGCTTTTCCTTCAATCTCGTCTCTTTTCACTTGGTTCATCTCATGAGTTATGAGGGATCTCATAAGCTCATCCAGAGACAATCTTGTTAAGTCCTTGGCTTCTTGAATAGTTGTAACTTTAGGTTCTCAAGCCTTAGGAAGACACCTGAGAATTTTCTCACCATTTCCACATTAGTATTGATGTGAACCTCGTCAAGAATAACGAGACCCAACAACGAAAGGGAACCAAGATCGTTCTAGGACTGATTCGAATGGAAGACCTCGACCCGTTGTTTATCATAAACAAGAACCTCGGTATAAGGAAGACGCCACAAACGGTGATGGAAATTCCGTTTGATAAGTCAAGTTGAACGCCACGGGAAATCCCGATAAGTTCGAGTAGTTCTTCAAAGAACCAAAGAGAAATACTCTCACAATTTTGATAAATCAATGTCTGCGTTTTTCATTGCTTAGGCACCTATATATAGGTCGGCCATTACAAGGAAAAAACCCTAACATAAAACCCTAATTAAAGGAAAATTTGGTAAGGAAATAAATCCTTAACAAAACAAAACAAACTAAAAGCCTAAAACAAAACATAAGGAAAAAATGGCGCCTACAAGAGAAAGAAAAAAAGGAAACAAAATGGCGCCTAAATAGCCATGTAATCCGAACCAAAAAAGGAAGAATTAGGCGCCTAATTGATCTCCTTAAAGTGGCGCCTAATTGAGTCTTCTAGAATATTATCTTGCCAATTTGAGCTTAGCCTTAACCGGATCCTTCTAGAACTTGAATCATGTTGACAATCCTTTGTTGTTCACGTGGATCATGCTCAATGGGCCTCCACGCATTTGCTTGAGCCCATGCCTCTTGAATTAGTCCGTTGAGTACATCTTTAAACTTCTTTGCTCGTGCTCTCGTAACCGGCCCAATTGGTACTTGAACGAGATCCTTCAAAACGGTGCCTTGATCTCCATCACATTGTGACTGTGTAGTCGACTCACAGGTGATTGATTCAAAATTCCTTTTCTTGTTTAAAAATATTAGTCGATTCATCCTTCCATATAGTCAACATCAATTTCAATTTTGACTTTCAGCATCTTTAAGGTTTAACTTTGACCTCTTGAACTTTAACTTTATGTGTCTATGGAATTCGACTTTGACTTTCTGGACTTAAATTTTTCAGCATGTAGTCGATTCATATAGGCAGTGTAGTCGACTATATATTCTAAAATTTTCATGGATGGAGCCTTCATATCTTTAGGATTAATTTGCACCTTAAAATATAATTGCAGTATAAAATTTTTACTCAATTAATATTGATAAATCAATAAAATCGAGTGATTAATCAAGAACATTTCAATAAAAGCAAAATTTTATGCTTTGAGAATCTCTTGAGAATATAATAAATTGTTGGTTACCATCAAATAAAATTAAGTAAGGTTGTTATGTAATCTTGGGACTAACACTTTGCGTATCTAGCTTGGTGATAACTTGGCACCAGACGACTTGGGTGAGTTAGCTAATAGGTGCAAGAGAGAGGCATTGATGTGGCAATTTTTTTTAAGAGAAAAATACACTACTTTTCACCCACGAACTAATATAAGTTTTGCACTTTGCACCTTAAACTGTCACTTTTGAGACATTGCACCTTCTAAGTACCAATCTTAACACTTTGCACAATCTGTCAATTTTATACACTTTTGCACTCTTTAACTCCCAATGTTAGATATTTTGCACCCTCTATCTGACAATAATACCACGATAATTTAATGAATTTGCAACAATATCTTTAATATATGCAAAGTGGGTCAAATGTATTATTGTCATTTCAGTCTAACAATTTGACAGAGAGTGCAAAGTGCAAAAGTCATGGTAGTTTAAAGGTGAAAAATGTATTTATCCCCTTTTTTTAATGACATGGCATGCTTATCTGGCTTGGTGATGACTTGGCACCATAGGACTCGGGTGAGTTAGCTAATAGACAATGTCAACGTGGAAATTGTTAATTCATTAAGACGTGACAGAGGTGATGCAACAATCTAAGAGAGCATGAGCCGCATTTGCACTTTGATTTCAAAAGTACTAGTAGGTTACTTTTGAAGTTCCTTGTAATCATTATAAGACTTAGTTCAACATAGTAAGGTCCTAATGTGATACTTGGCCCGTAAAATTCATCTCTCATTCCTTCTCTTTTCTCAATCCATGTGAGATTTGGGGTATCACAATCTCCCCTCTTACTAAACTGCTTTAATAACATTTGCAACAACCTAAGGAGTGCAAGCCACATTTGCGCTCTTCAAAATACTAGTCAGGTTACTTTTAAAGTCTCTTGAAACTATTATAAGGTCTAGTTCTACCTAGTAAAGCCTCAATGTAAAACTTGACCATTATAGACACATCTCTCATTCATTCTCTTTTCCCACTCCGTGTAGAATTTGGGATACCACAGGGGGCATGTGGCAATACTTTTAGTTATTTAGTATTTTTAGAAATCTAGACGGTTATCTTTTAAGAAAAACTTTGTATTTACTCACTGAGTTTTTGAACCCATTTGGAAAAACTCAATGGCTTCACAGAATGGCTCTTTTCTTTAAGGTATTCAAGAAGTTTTGTTTTTTTTTGAAAACTTATTCCAATCCAAACATTTTTTTTACACGAAAAAAATGTTTAATAAAATTTCTATCTAATGGTTGGCCTCAATTTCTGTGAAAAATAATACAAAAACCCAAAAAAACTCTTCTAAAAAATATCTTCTTTCCAAACATCATTTTCTACTTCACATTGTACAAGAGAATAAATTTAAAAAACTTTATCTTTCTAAATATCTTTTCTATGAACCCCATCATTCTCATAAACACTTAAAAAAATATATCTCCAAAAAAATTTTAATCATTATAAAAAAAATGTTTCAAAACCATTATAAAATATTAAAATCATTTTAAAATGTTTCAAATTTTTAATCATTATAAAATCATTATATTTTTTAAAAAAATCTCAAATAAAAATATTTTTACAATCATGTTCTAATTTCTGCTCCCTCAACTCTGTCTCTCTGTCTCTCTCACTCCCTGAGGTTTTTGTCTAGCTTTCTGATCCTCTCTCTCTCTCTCCTAAATAGCTTGTGTATGGCTTCTGGTTTTTTTCAACCGTTGCAGAAACGTTGAATATTTTAGTTTTTCTTAAAATCAAAATAGGAGGTATATTTGACTCCTGCGACCTGGCAGAAAAATTAAATAGTGTTTTTTAATTATCAAAAAAGTATCCCTAATAACTCGTGCGACTACAGTTTTCTCATCCGTTATAGCAATTTAGTATTTTTTTTCTTTAAAAAGTTGGAGGGTCCACTTATAAAGTAGTTGTTCTTTCTCTCTTTTTCTTCCTCCCATGTTTATTTCTCCAAAATATTTGGTGGGGCCATTTCAAAGATTACTACCGATTTTACCTTTATATTAAAATAAAAATTGCAAAAATTTGAAATTTTACCTTGTATAAAAAAAAAATTTGCAAAAGTTTGGTGGGAGGCCATCGCCTCCTGCCCCCCTAAGCTTTGTTTGCTTCTGTCATAAATCAAGTATCGTTAAAAAACTTCGGACATACCGTTTAGTGGCAGACCAGAGCCGAGGCTAGTGGAGGCACCCGCCCCAGCTTGGTTCTGCCAAAATTTTTTATTTTTATTTTTTTTGTATGTTACGCATAGCTATGCGAGACGTTAACCTAACTCCCAACAGTCAAAGAAGGAGCATCTTGCTTCTCTCTCACTCCCTGTGAGACTTGCATTTCCTTTACAGTCCTGCGCTTCTGGGGGGAAGGAGCTTCGGCTCCTTTCCCCCTCCCCCTCCTCCTTGCTTTTCTTTTCCTTTTGTCTAGCAAGGCGTTTTGGCTTCCTCTCCTGTCTCCCCTTCCCTCTCTTCTCTTTTTCTCTCTGCTTTTGTGGGTTTGCTATTTTGTTAGGGGTTGCTCAAATTCGCTCCTCCAGGTGGCCGGCCTCTGTTCACGTGTCTCTCCTCCAGCTTTTCGCAACCCTTCGATCTACCCCCTTCATCCTCCTTGTTGGCTCTTCTCTCGACGTCTACTCATCGTGCGCTTTCTTTGGAGGCATGTGGAAGCTCCAAGCTCTCATGTTTCCAGCGTTGTCTGAGGTTTCTTCCTGCTTTTGTCGGGAGCCTTCTCTTCAGTCGCCGAAAGCTGCTGAGGTGCCTTCCTACAACTCCTCCAAATCTGCCACCACTTTTTCCTGTAGCAGTTTTGACCCATGGTTGAAGCTTGATGTGGAAGACTTCAAGATGCTGGTTTCTTGGAGTGATGCTAACCGCCTGGTTGAGGCGGTCCTTTCCTGGCAAACTTGTTTTGTCCAAGAGTTTTTTCTCTTTTTTTGTTTTTGTTCTTGTTATGGTGGTTGTTTGGGGTGTTTGTAGGGTCCTCCTCCCCTTCAGGTTTGTAATGTTCTTCTTTGTTAATTGCAGTTTGCCTAGAAAAGAAAGAAAGAAAAAAAAAATGAGCATCTTGAACACCATATATGAGAGAGAATGGGAATTTTGGGCACCGAACACTGACTCCACTGTTCTCTCTCTCTTTGACTGGAAAGTTATAAATGATGCCGTATTGTCTGAGGACGTAGACTAAAGCCGTAGTCGTACACTTTCATTTTGTTTGACGTGCACTTAAGTCTAAGGCTGTCACTCACTCGAGAACTTTCCATGTTCCCTCCCATTCCCTTTTTCCTTTTGTTTGTTTTTAACCATATTATTGCTTCTGCATGTGAAAAGGTTCTTTTTTTCCTTTTTTAAATGATGATAAAATTTTGTAAATTTAACTTTATATACTTTAAAACAATGAATCAGATCATAATTTTAAAATATTACGAATGCAACAGTTGAGAGAGTGTTTTTTGCGATAAAAGTTGTCAAGACTAAGTTGCGTAATAAAATGAATGATAACATGTTAGTATACATTAAGAGGGAAATTTTTGAAACTATTGAGAACGAAGCATTTTGTAACGTTTTTAGAAGATGCAGACCCGTATGATCCAATTATTACCTCTCAGTCTTAGTAAATAGTACAGTACGTGTATTCAATATTTTTAATGCTTTTAGTCCTTAATTTTTAATATTTTAACTCTAACACACTTTTTTCATTGTGTAGAAAATTTTTTTTTGGTCATTTCACCTTAGGAGTTTGCCCTCCCTCAACTTGAGTTCTGGTTTCGCCACTGGTACCGTTTTTGAGTCAAAATAGATAATCCAAGAAGACAATGAATTGAGTTTTATAATTATTTTTTTCTTTGCAAATATAGCACAATAAAATCCAAAGTAACATAGCTACAGAAGGATATACGAGTTATAGTCAACCCAGTACAAAGCATGAAGCTAGACCAATAAAGGATGCAAGAGAGATAATATAACTTCTGCTGTGATTACACAATAAATGCACTAATTAATAAGTAGAAATGATTAATGGAGAATGTGACAACTATAGAGACTTCGACCACTCTCAAGATAAAAATAGAGTCTCAATATTAAAGAAAGACATAGCACAAATAATCGAAGCAAGTAAATAAAATGTAAGGTTGAGAGATACAATACTGAGATTTTAAGTGGTTTGGCCAAAACAAGCCTATGTTCACCACTAAGAATCCTCTCTTGGGTTTTTCACTATTCGCAAATAGTACACTCTAACATGTGAGTGCTATAGAACTTTTTTTTATTTTTCAATAATCAAGGCAATTTTATTGAAAGAAAGAAAGATTACAGTTGAGAGCTTACTGCATAAATTGCCCTAAGGGCTAGCAACAAGCCTAAGGGGCCATAACCTTTAAAAGAAGACACGAGGTCCTAAAAGTGGTGCGTGCGAAGGCCCACAGAAAGCAAGCAACCTCTAGAAGAGTGCGCCCTAAAGAGCATGAAAAGCGGGCAAGTCTGCATTTAAAGGGCTTGAAAGCCCATGACCAGTAACAACTACCGCACAACGCGATGGTGACTGTCGTTGGAGGAGGGACGAACGTAGTGTCAATTTAGCTCCCTTGAACAACCTTGAATGCAAATCCCAACTGTAAATATTGAAAATAAATGCAAAAAATTTCAAAAAAAAACCATAATAGGCAGAAAAGCGATAAATATAAACCCTAGTGGGTGGATATATAGCCGACAAAATCAGCGGAGGAAGAAAACAGTTCGATAACATGTGGAAGGCATCAGCAAGAGACAACAGCGGGTGTAGGAGGATAGTAGGAGGCATCAGACTGGAAAATACCAAACACATCCGAAAGAAAATACCAGTGCCACTTTTTCCTTTTTGGCTTTTCTCTAAACAAAATACCAAACACAAATATAAGAGTAAAAGCGAAAAAAAAAAAAAAAAAAAAAAAAAACGTGGATCAGCTGGAGATTCAAAGTTAAACTTGATCCGCCTAGCTCTTTACTATGCACATGGGCACAAAAGGACCTAAGGTGCTTCATAAATACACTTTTTAACCTCTAATTATAAAGTCTTGTTAATTTTTATTTTTTTTTGGGTAACTGAGTAAGATCTTGTATTGAAAAAAAAAAACAGAAGATACACGGGAAACAACCCCACCACAGGTATGGTGCACAAGAGCAAGCCAACCAAACAAAACTAACAGAAGAACCTAGCCAGGTTCAATACAGAAAAAGTACCAAATGCTAAACCAGAAGTCAGCAAGAGTATACATTCAGCAAAATAAATTAATCAGTACGACCACTCCTGAAAACCAAGTCTGAGATAACCCCGTATTGCTGCAATATCATGATTAGCAGCTGAAAATGTGATGTTTTGCAGCAGCTTGATTCTAGTTTGAACAAGAAAAGAGACTTCCTTCAAAACAAGAACCAGCTTTCGCTTTTCACCACCATACAACCTCAAATTCCTCTCTCTCCACAAGGTATAAACCAGAGCTGCCAGCAAGGTTCTTCTAAGGTTAGCAGTTAAAGAAATGCCGATAAACTCCATAGAGGCCCAGTCAATAGTTTGTTCCCAAGATCTAGCGGCTATGTTTGGTTTGATTTTGAGAACGTTTTTTGTGTTTGTATTTGTTAGAGATAGTGTAGATTTTTTTGGAGTTGTGAAAAGTTTGTTAAAAGTTGTTGGAATTTGTAAAAAATTATTGGAGTTTGTAAAAAATATTATAATTGATGTAAAAGTGATTGTGGAAAATTTTTGAAATTTTTTTGAGAATTAGCCAAACATAGCCAACTTGTCTTGGTAAGAGGCATTTATCCCCAAACAGAAGCCAAATTCGCTAGGAAAACCTGCAATTAAAAAACAAGTGGTGCACCAATTCCTCAGGGTCACCACACAGTATCAAATTTACAATTTTGTCTTCATAAAATAGTCACTATAAAAAAAAAAAAAATTATCAAGATAAAATTGTCATTTTAAGCATCAAAAAATCATTTTCAAAGTGTTTGAAATCAATAGTTTGTGCGGACAATATGTCAAAGACCCTTATGATTAGATGGTACAAAGTGTATTTATCCCAAATTTGAAATAAACCTCCAATTAGCTAAAAAAAAAATCCCTAACAACTACTTTTTATTATTATTAAATTTAGCTCCAAATCTAGAGAATGATGCATATAGTTTTTCGTAAAGCTCAAAAGTATAATTTAAACACTAAAAAAATCTTGGTCTACAAAGTCACTAATTGTCTTCTTGTATCCTCCTCCGCGGATTCCCTTCAAACTCCGTTTTCCTCTTATCTGGTTTCTTTAATTCTCTCTGCAAGAATTTGTCTATAATAATAAATTTTATATTAAAGATGTGAAAATCCATAGACTGTTCTTTTCTGTTGATCTCTTCCACTTTACGGCCGTACGTACATATTTACTGGCACATATAGACATATCCCAATGCACTATGCAGAGTCTCTTTGTTTTGTTTCCTTCTTCACCTGTTCCCAACCATTGTACATATGGTCTTGCACGATATAGTCTGTCAACTTAAGAAGGCAAGAATCGAGCCAGAGTGCGATAACGTTTCTGATTGTAGTTTTTTTTTCTAGTCGTTTATGATTGTAGTTGCTTAAACAGAGTGCTTATTTTCACGAAATTCTGCAGGGTCTACCTGTTCTTCTGAAGAATCAGGAACAATAATATACACCAAAGATTTGGGGTTTTTTGTTTTCTCTCTGTCAGTCTGAATCTGAAATCAACCGAATGAGAGTAAGCTTACACAAAAGCTTCAGCTAGAGCTAGTTCTAGTTCGTTCGTGTTAGAAAAAAATTCCAAGATTTCATTCATTCAATGGTACAAATTCATGCTGAGGCCGCCATTAAACGAAGCCAAACTTGGACAATACAGATTTGAACATGTTTATCATTACTTTACTATTAAGACCAAAGAACTGATCTTTGTGGGCAAACCACAAGCAGAGAACTTTAAGAAATTAAAGTCACACTACTAGAGCTCGTGTTTCTGTTTGTGAATCAGTAGACCTCAATTAGTAGCAGCAACTGAATCAGATTCAGCGAACGTTAGTGGAAGGAACTGAGGATACTCTGGAAAACCTCCTCGTTGAACCGTGCCTCTTTTATGCTGCATTCGAATTGTGCGACCTTGAAAGATTTCCACAGCTCCACGAGTCCTGCTACCTTGTCTCCGTCGATCCAGTCCAGCTTTATTCCTAGTTCATCTAAACGGTCTGCCAGACCTTGCAAAGCCATCTCGGATGTCCCAGCCATTTCGTAGATACTTTTTGAAGCATCTTTATCATCAGCATCAACGTCTGCTTTCTTAGTGGAGTTTGAAGTTTGGGATTTGAAGGCTTCCGCGGGGTTCATGCCATTTTTCACGTTCGCGGCATCAGTGGTGTTTCCGTCATCAATCGGATCCGTAGCAGCTACATCGGTATTTGCCTCGTCAGTCGTCGGAGCATCAGCAACATAGGCCGGCCCAGTACTAGGCTTGTTCTTCCTTTTCTTTGAACGGGGTTTAGCCATATCGTCCTCCCCGGAATGACTGATCTTCGGCTTCCCACTTGAGTCTTGAGCGTTCTCCAAATTCTTCTTGGGGTTTTCCTTGCGTTTCTTAGTCTTCTTAGGTCTATCATCAGCATGGGACGAAGGACGGCGTGCAATTGGCTTTTGGGACAGTGGCTTGGTGTCAGCGTTTGACACCACCCGAGTGAGTGATTTAGGTTGAACATCGTGGTCGTCATCATCATCATCGTCTTCTGTATCTGCAACAACATAACCTGCATGCTCTTCTTGTTCCTGTAAAGAGTCGCGAGGACGCATTTTCTTCTTAGGAGTTTCCATTAATTGCGGCTGACCAGGGTTGTTGCGAAACAAGGAGGATACGTGAGATAGAGAGAGAGAGAGAGAGAGAGAGAAGTGGAGAGACTTAGGATGAGTAAGGAAGTCGGGAATATTAGGGACCGAAATTGACGAGCTATATTTATTTGGAAGAAAGGAAACAAATTCCAAAAAAGTGTGATTTAATAACTTTCACTAAAAATAGAAGCAAATGTTAATATCCTATATATTAATTAATCTTTCTTCAATGCAATTGCTAATTTCGAATTCACCATAAATCTCAGGGAGCGGCTAATTTGGTTGGCCTATGCCAGATCCGGCCATGTGTCTCCAACACTCCTAAAGCATAATTATGAGATTTCCTAAAACAAGCTGCTACTCTTCTCCTAATGGCCGGCCACGTGGGATGTAATGTGCGGTACTGTCTCGATGGTTTAAGTCTAGCCATAAGGCCTGGGCCCACTGTGACGAGGAAATCCTTCCAAGAAAAAGGAGTTATGGGCTAAATGGAAGGGAGTTTTCGGTCCAAGAAAAAAAATAATGAAAAGGAAAGCAAAAGGTTACAAAAGTCAAGCATGTTCAAAGAAACGTATCGAGTCTCATCCATGCATGCTTAATTGTCATGAGAATTCCATTTATGCCTCATGTCTCTTATGAGTTGTTTCAACTCGTTTGTTTTCAATTTTATCATTTCAGATAAACTCACGAGAGAGGAATTTTATGAAGGCGGCCCAGGAGTTGAGGAGGGTGCTGACAAGAGGGTGTCCTCCCATGAAACCTAGTAGTAGTTATGGATTCCTATTTTGAAACATGTGGCATGGACAAATATGATTTGATTTACAATTTTTAGTTATGAATTATACTATTTGCATTAAGTTACGCTATGTACATGTTTTTTTAACACTTTCAGTTGTTTGCTTATTTGAGATTGCTAAATACACATGTTATGGTTGATGTCGTGGAATATACATATAAGTCAATTCCTATATATGTTGATATGCTATATAAGTATGTGCAGGAGCGTCAGAGTCTATTTTTCAATTAACGTTATATATTTTAAAAGAAATGGATTAACGAGACTTGACATGAAGAATTATAATAGCACTATAACAATTGTCTAATTGTTTTGAAAATTTCTGAGAAATGAAAGTGTTTGAAAGATGAGAAAAATTATAAGAATGCTATTTCGAGGTAGCTCCCTCCAAATGATAACTACTTTTCATTTACTTTTTGCTTGCCGTCCTCCATTCTACAATTCCGAATACATTCTCTAGAATCAAGATACAAATGGGAGTTACCTGCTCGATCAATGGGATGCCTATCCTAATCTCTAAATAATAATTCTTCCAAGGTTATGTAGATACACGTATTAGGCATCACAATTTAAAAGGGATAAATATGCTTTTCACTTTTCAGTTATAGAAAAGTTTAGCACATTATATCTTAAATTACCAACTTTGACATATTGCACCGTTTAACAATTAATATATATTATACACTTTGCACTATAAATTACCTATTTTGACATTTTACACCCATCAATAACTAATGTTAGACACTTTGCATCTTCCTTCGACAATAATACTCCCGATTAATTAATTAATTTCTAATAATATCTTCAAGATAGATAAAGTGAGTTAAAGACATTATTATCATTTTAATCTATAAATGCAATGTGTGGAAAGGGATAGTTTAAGCTGCAATATGTCAAGATCTCAATAGTTGATAAGTGAAAAATATATTTATATTCTATTTAAACTACTTGCTTTTAACAGACTCCCCTCTAGAAGCATGTTCTGAACACTTTGCCTAATGCGCCCCAAGTTTTAATTACTCCCCTTGGATTTTCTCTGAATAAGCCAGTTGGTAGACATACTGGACTAAGCGGGAAAAATAAAGCGCGAGGAAGTGGCCTATCCTTTTTTTTTTTTTTTTTTTTTTTTCTCCTCTTTTTATCGCCACAGAACGAGAGAGAAATAGACGAATGTGTGTGGGATGGTTAGCTTTATTAACTTGAAAGAGGACCAACGGATCGATATCGCTTTTAGAAAACCGAACCTCTGTATTGAAACCAAGAGTTCAACGTCTCCCTGCTCTACGTCTGGCATCTCCATCAATGGCAATTCAAGCTAAAACCCCTTGTGTTCACTTGTGTCCTCCTTTTCACTCTGCTTTGCCGGGGACTCCCTATCTTCTCGGTGGACCGCTCAGATTAACAGCTTCACTGCCTCGTAGAAGAAAGTCTCTTAAACTCAGTTGCGAATCCAACGGCAATGACAGCGAGCAGGTATGCTTCTAATGTGGTTGGTTTTGCATTGATCTTGAGCTGCTTTCATATGAACATGCGTGAGTACCATTATACATAAAGGCCACACACACGTTCGGTATTGGGCTTCAACTACCCTCGCCTTCTCCCAGCTACCAAAAGATGAGCATCATTACTGGTCCACATGTCATGGTCACATTCACCCTGTCTATAGCTGTAAAGGGTGTATTTCCTCGTGCAAAATAAACAACCTTCATAATTTCTATGGGAACCCAGGGTTTGCAAGCCGAGTGCTGTCTGCCAGAGCCGCAGAAGGCAGTACAGAGCCTGTTACAAGAACCGAGTAATTCACCTCAGCCACCTTCAGAGTCTTTACATCTTTCAAATTCAGCTAACTGCTTATTATTCCCACATACATCAACTGATTTGAGAAATTCTGTGCCTTAAGCACCTATTGGAAACCCTGTTTCACTGCAATTTGAAGACAGCGGTGCTGAACCAAAATCCTCAACATTCCTTTATTTTGTGGTAGGACTATCTCATAGATGCTCCTGTTTCAGTTGGCGACGGCTTCTCCTTCTATGGAGGTGCTTTTATAACTGTTATATTATTATTTGTGCTAATATTACTAGGAGTATTTCGTCTATTATTTTACAAGCTCAGCACTTGTATGTGAGCGTCTGTCTCAATTGTAATAAGTGGAGTTGCTTCTAACAGGGAAATATTCAGATGGGCCAAGCCCATCAGATGAATGGTTTAAGCAAGGGAAGATAGTGAGTATTATTGTTCCATTACTTTTTCTATTTTAGTTATACTTCCTGAACTTTTCAGTTACATTCAAAATTGTTGGACCATGCCTTCTAGGTCTTATAACAACTGGGTGCATGGGAGAGGCGTTGACCTCTCCATATTATGTGTATTTAAGATGGAGAACCAAGTGGAAATGTAAAGCCATAAAAAACCATCTTTCTAATGAAATAGTGTTTTCCCTTCTCCTTGTTCATTCATTCTGTTTCCTCTGTATTAAATGTACAGATGAGCATGATTATCAATACTTCCATATCTTCTTGAAAACTTTGTGAGTGGTTTGGTTGCATGACCTGGAAAATATAGATGCTATTTTTGGAAGGTGCCACTCCTTTGGGATTTCAACTCCGTTGTGGGTATTTGAGAAGTTTATTGTGGATGGTGTCAACTTTCCTAGGTGAGAACTCGTCATGCTCTTGGTTCGGATGAGAAGGCCAAAGATCCCATTTTTGGACTTAGAATGGGTGCTGGTTCTCAGACCTCAGCTGATTCTTTTAGGTAAATTCTGAAGTATCTTTAAGAGACTATTGCCTTAAATTGTACTCATATTGAACATGCCAGTATGTTTCATTTTATGATCTGGTATGCAAAAATTAAGTGTGACTATTTGCAGGGTTTCCAATTGAAACATGCTCTGTATATGTAATTTTGTGCAATAGATGGTTTTGTGTTGAAAGTGGTAGTGCTGATAAGCCTCCAGTCCTATTAATCCACGGGTTTCCTTCACAGGTGAGTCCTTTTTTCTTTCTTTCCTTTATTCTTGTAAGTGATATTACTATTCATATGTTCTAGGAATTCCATTGTCATTGACAGATTTAACATTTTATTATTTTCATATGAGATATGATTATAACAACATAAGTTTTGAGAATCGGTTTTTTCAGTTGCTGTGATTCACTTATTACACGATAGATGAAACAACCTTTTGTTTGTCCTTTTCTAATGGTTTATAAATAATAAGTTGCACGCTAAAATCAAGCGTACGATTCCAGTCTCCAAATGCTCTGTTTTTCTTTAGAAATCTAGAATCCATTTGCTTTCGATTTTAACTGCCTTGTCTCTCATAATCTATATGTTTGTCCTGGGATTAGTAGCTGGTATAAGTACAATGAATTTGTAGTGAGCTCAGAGGACTTCCTTACTCAAAAGTCTATGGCTGTTGTAACTGCTTGATATGTCTAATTCGAGAGCCCTAATCTTTGTTGAGGTGACCATTTTTCCTTGGCCGAATCTATGGGTAAAGATATGCATTCCTGTTGCTGGCAAAAAATTTTCATCTTTACTCAGATGCTGTTTCTACACAACCAAATATCGGGTTATAATTGAGCTGAGCAAGATGAGTGTTGGATGTTAAATCTTGATTCTTCTTTAGCCAAGCTTGCGCTCGTAGCCCGAGGAAGATTTTATTCTCAAGATTGATTTATTCGTTTTTAGAATGACTTCGAACTTGTTAATAAGTTGCTCAATCACTTATTATTCTTTAATATAAAATAACTAGAACGATTGAGATATCAAACGTTTGTGTGAATTCATGTGGATTACACATAATTATTGTTAAGACTATATCGTTCCTGTTATCTTGTATTAGGTGATTTTATTTATGAACTCACAAATGTTATATTCACCAGCCTTGTCTTCGTAATAATCATACAGAAATATTTTCTTATCACGATATAAATTGTTCATATTTTATGTTATGACCTTCTCTGAAATTGTAGACAATCCAATCTAATTTTTAGTGTATCTAGGTGTCAATCTTAATTCTTCTATTAAGCTATCCATAGAAACTTATACATATATGCAAGTCTGGATGCATATATCCCTTTATACGTACATGCATATTTCTATAAAAATCCACCTATTCCCAAGAATTTTTAAGCTGCATTTATCTTGTGAAGCAAAAAATTCCCTCTGATATTTGTAAATGCTTAAGACGTTTTCATTATATAGCTAAAACTGAAATTAAAAAAATACTAAAAAATGAAGTTATACGGGTTTAGTCAGGCTAAGCTCAGCTTATACAAGTTATACTAACTAATAAATGAGCTTGAATTTTGTTCACACTCTGTTACTTGATTTATACTGACTGAGCTCGAGTTGAGGTAATTTAAGTCGCGCTTGAGCTGTTTGGTCTGTTTACTGCTCTAGCCAGATCTATTGACATCCACATGTTTCATCCTATGGTTTCTCTAACTTCGATGATTGATTATTGTTGGTATTTTTGGTTTCATCAAATGCATACCCCTTGCATTTAGTGATTGCATTTGATGCATGAACGTAGGGTTAGTGCAGTAAATGTCATGATGCATAAATGTAGGGTTATTGCAGTAGCCATCATGATAATTAAGAACCAATCTTATTGGCTGGCTCTTTCCAGGCATATTCTTATCGTAAAGTTCTTCCTATACTCTCTAAGGACTATCATGCGATCGCTTTTGACTGGCTAGGTGAGATTACAGTTTATTTATTGGAACTCATAATTGAAACCATTACTTGCATATTACTGTTGAATTTTGTGTTCTTTGTGATTTCCTTCTATTGATGGTGGTTTTGGGGAAGTTATGGCAAATCCTTCCTTTATGCCAGTATGCACCACTACAGATATAGCTGCACTACGCAGTGCGATGATAAAGAGCAGGTCTGCATTTGAAGTGCTTAACTTAGGGAAATCGAAAAAAAGAAAAGAAAAAAAAAGTGCTACATTTATACCTTTCACTTTGCATTGTTTATGTGGACCCCACTGAAACTGAATTAAAGAATAATGCTTGTTCAAGCCTGTCGATACCATTTAGATTAAATGTTATTTGTCATATCAGGGGAATCTTAAGATGTTTCTGTATTTCTGAACATCTTTACGAATTGAAAACTGTAATGTACAAGTTTGGTTACTCATTTTTTAGTTACATATTAACAACTCTATTTCATAGTTTAAATGAGAGGTCTGGGGGACAGCTATTATGATCTATTTTTCAGATTGGATGATTCAGAAACATATGGATGTTATTTTCTGGGTTGCTATTTTGAGCAATCCTAAGAAACTTCTTATGTTTTACTTGATTATCTTTATGTAATGCAAACATCCATAGTTTAGAATCTGAATTGGATAGGAATTGTTTTTGAAGAAGAAAAAGGAGGTAACACATTTATGTCTGTACTTTTGAATGTCTAGGGGCTTTATCATATATCCTTAAGAGTTAGGTGATTAGTTTTAAAATTATTCTAAACTTGAAGCTGAGCTTATATGTTCCAAGAATGTCAACCACAAAATTTTATACCATTTCAAACTATTCAGTTTACATTTTGTTTTACACAACAATCTTGAGTTCGACAAGTATGAAGCTCAGTTTTTCAGCATGGCCTTGATAAGTGTCATGGTGATTTTCCAGTTTTCCCTGTCAGGTGCATTATATTGTAATATAAGTTTGAAATCAAAGAAGAATGTGGCTTGCTTTAGAGAGTGTGGTTTAGATGTAACTTTCAAACCTGTAATAATAATATACTGGTGTACGAAATTTTCATTTGGCTTTTCTGGTCATTGGTTGGTTATTTTTATAGCTGGATGAGCTGTTACACTATGAGGACAATGATGACAGACAGATTGAAAACAGGAAATGTGAAAGAACTGCAAATCCTTGATGATTCTGATGTAAAAAAGCTTGTTTTCAAAGTTGCAAGTTCAAATTGATTCTCTCGGGTTAGATTGTAGCATGGAATGAAAGTCATTGTGAACTCATTGGAAACATATATGATTATTATTAATGACTCAGACATATAGACAGCAAAGTATACATTCTGAGAACAAACAGTGCTCTAAACTTGATGTCATCAGCTGTTGATCCTAAAGGCTGGTTTGTGAAAGAAGAATATTTCAGGTAGCTCTTGAATCTGCAATGGTTTAAGAAAAAATCTTTTGAGTAAATCTCAATTTGTCTTTGGTCATTTTAGTTCCATCCAGCCCCATGGTTTTTCTTTTGAAAGTTATGTAGTACTGAAATGCGTCACAATTGTGCAGAGTTTCTCCTTATCATATATGCTTTGGTGAAACAGTACTCATCAGCATTTAATTTCTTCTTGGAAATAAATATTGTGATGGTTGTCAGATTGCATCTTATCATTAAATATTCATTCCTTTTATGGCAACTGGAAAAATTTCCTTTCCTTTTATTCCTCTCCTCTATAGGTTTTGGATTTTCAGATAAGCCTCAACCTGGGTATGGATTTGACTATACTTTGGACGGTAATTTCTTTGTCAGCATAAATAATGGCAGATAATATTGTTATTGCTTCGGTCCTTGAAGTAAATTTTGGTATACCTGCAGAATATGTGTCATCCTTGGACTCTCTTATAAATGAACTTGCCACCAGTAAGATCTCACTTGTTGTCCAGGTATCTCGATCTTTCATTGATTGTAGAAGCATAGATTTACCAATTGTTAACATTACCTTTATTCATAACATGTGAGTGAACAGTGCCTTTCATCTTTGATGAACTTGCCAGGGCTACTTTTCCCCAGTTGTTGTCAAATATGCTATCAGTCATCAGGAGAAGCTCAATGACTTAATACTAATTAATTCTCCGGTATGGATCTCTTGAATCTTGCAATTCAGCTTGGACTTTCCTGGACCATGTTTATACTATTATTCTGATCCTATCATCCCATCCACGGTGGTAAAACTATGGTCAGTTTACGTAATTCTCTTAATGACTTAGTGATATAGCTCCAGCTTCACTGTAATTTCGGAAATACTTCTAAATCTTCTCTGAAATTTCTGAAATGAAATTTGTATTCCATATAGGGTTACACTTTCCCTCTTGGGGCTTCTCGTGTAAAAGAGAGTTTTTGGTGATTGTTTTTCTCATGGTTGAAGTTGAAGAAATTCAACCAATTTATGATTGGGTTACTTCCTGGAAGGTTTTTAGTGCCTGTTCCCACAAGGCATCTTAAAACATTGGAATAAGTGAGTGCAAAAACTGCAAATCCTAGGGACATTGTTTTTATACTGCACTGGTTGAATTTATTTCATAGTGTGTGGTTATTCATAATGATGATGATGTGCATATTGCTCTGTTCACTATAAGGAAGATGGGAACTAATGAACATGCTCTTTTCTTTGGACTATAAAGCTCACAGCCAAACATGCCAACCTTCCATCAACCTTGTCCATATTCAGCAACTTCTTGCTCGGTGAAATATTTTCTCAGGTACGAAGGTTCTAAGAATAGCGAAAAGAGGGGAGGGTTTGGGGCTTGGGAATTGGTTTGTGAGTGTACTTCTATGTGATACATTTCTTGCTTCCCATGTGCAACTAGGATCCACTAAGGGCCAGTGATAAAGCCCTTACAAGTTGTGGTCCTTATAAGATGAAAGAGGATGATGCAATGGTTTACAGAAGACCTTATCTCACATCTGGTTCATCAGGTTTTGCATTAAATGCAATAAGCAGGGCCATGAAGAAAGAGCTAAAGGTGAACGTTATAACACAGTCTTTTCCTTCCACAGATTGATTGGATTGAGCAAGTTCATGGCCTGTAGATTTTGCATCACCCAATTGGGTAGGGTTCCTTGTGGAAGGCTTTTGGAATTGTATTTGAGTTCTGTATCTCTCCCTCCCCTCTCTCTCTCTCTCTCTCTCTCTCTCTCTCTCTCTCTCTCTCTCTATCTTGCCCCTTTTCGTAGCTGAGAAAAGATGTCTGCAGCTTTCATTATCGTTGTCTTGAAGCATGAAGGGTCGTGCTAAATGTACTCGGTTACTTTAGGACAATCAATTGTGTCGACATCTGTGGCTGACAAGCAAGTTCAACGGGTGTTGTATCATCCACCATACATTTCACTATTGATGGTAAATGTGAATGATATTTAGTCCAAATCCCTCAGCAGATTCAAGCTTTCCTGTCACTTGAGGACTACTGGCTGTAATTAAAGGGTATCTGATTTGGAGTGCGATGCCGGACGATTACCCTTAGATATGGGGCCATGATTGCTCTAGATTTTGTCAAATGGTATAAATTTGTGGAAGCTTCAACAGCAAACTTTCCTGCCATAGATAGAGACAATTAGTTTACAGTGTATGCATAAGATAGATACACAGAGAGAGAGAGAGAGAGATTTTAATGATGCTTCTTTTATTTTGTTTCAAGTAGATGTTTGGTAGTCTATACTTTAACTGTCTCTGTTTTTGTTTTGATTGCTTTGCTGGCAGACCTATGTGGAGGATATGAGGAAAATACTCATGGATAAAGATTGGAAAGTTCCAACTACCATTTTCTGGGGCCAAAGAGACCGCTGGTTGAGCTATGATGGTGTTGAAGATTTCTGCAAGGATTCAAAGCATAAGCTGATTGAACTACCAATGGTACTAAATGTTATCTCTTATACGTTTGCATGGATTGGGAGAAAACTCACTTAAACATCCCGCCACCCATAAAACAAATCAAGACCAAACAAAACAAAACAAAAAGCTCTAGTACAGATGAACTGATGACTTTTGGCTTTAATGTGCTCATTCCAAATCAATATCGTGACTGCATATCATCCTTTGGTAAATCAAATCATCTGCAATATGTTTTGGATAATTGCACTTCATATAATATACTACAAGGTCATTTGCAACATCCCTGTTTAAACTAGTGTAAAAAACTATGAACACCGCCCCTAAGTTTTCAAATATTATCATGTCTAACCTTGATTTTTCTAGGAAAATATTGTTTTGTTGACTGTACAGAGTTCATAAAAAAGGACCTGGAAGAGCACAAAAAGTGCTGTTTATTTGATTTTTCCCATTTTCGTTTGAATGTTCGTGTGTCTTGATGGTCATCTTCAAGTTTCTTCGATTTTTTCCTGCATCTGTCCCTTAACATGATTGCAAGATGTTCCCTCTTGTCTTGACTTCTTTGGCAATTATCCTTGGGTGTTTATGGGGGCTGGCCCCCCTTAACTTTGTGTATTCCTTTGGAATTGTTAATGAAGTATTCTTAACAAATAAAAACATAAAAAAAATAAAATTCAATGATTAAGTCTGATGGGAGTTGGAGGAATCTGAAGGGCAAGGTAACATTGCAACTGACCCAATAGTTTGAGTAGCTCACTCAAGTTGAATATATTGGGGGATATTTCAACTCAAGTCATAATCCTTTTTGGCAATGGATATAGGGGGATCATGCAACGGTTGTATAGCTATGGTCCTTTTGACAGAGTTCAGAGTGTCAACATGACCTCTTCCTCATCTTTTAGGTTTGCTGAGGAAGAAACTTACATGCTGAACCTAAAGCGCAATCTCCAGATTTTCCAGCTAACTTTTTCCTTTGGTCATGTTCTTTTCACAGAGTTTGTCACTGCAGTGGTCTTCAGGCTTTTTGACAATCCTTGATTTTGTTTTCAGTGTTTGTGACATATTTGTTTGGTCATGCTTCCATGCTTGTATCTGATTACCATCTCCTTTTTCTTATCCTTATGGAGATATAGATCTGTAAATTCAATTTCCAACTGTGTTTACATAAAAGGTTGCCATGTGTTTCAGTTGTTAAGGTGTTGGAAGAAAAATACAATCAAACTGTTGTGACTTTGCAGGCAGGACATCATGTTCAAGAAGATCGTGGTGAAGAACTTGGACAACTCATTTCTAGGGTTATAAGCAAAAGGAGACTAATTGGATGAACCAAAACTATTGCTTGTCGAGCAAAAGCTCCAAAAATTTACATCGATTCCTTTTTGACTTGAAGCATCCAATATAATACAGTCATGCAGTTCCTTAATCCAGTCATAACCTTTTGTGGTGTAATAATGTCATTTTCATTGAAGATTGAGATTTCGTGTATATAAAGTAACACGGAGTATCCTAAAGAATAGACAAGAATTTTTGTGTTAGAATATCTTTTTTATTTTATTTTATTTTTATAATAAAGGATGCAGGTACCTTCCAATTTTATTAAAAACTCTCAGTTATATTGGAAGAATATTGTGGTTACATCCAAGACGCGACAAACATGCTTAAATTCTAATATTAGCACAGTCCAGATTACCAAGATGCAAAATACCTCTCATACCACAAGGCAAAGATTCACATGCAATAGTTTATTTTCTCCAAGATAGTAACTTGAAATAACAAACAATAGCTTATCCTCTTAAAGTCTTGCAGTAGCATGGAATATCCTAAGAATAGGCAAGAAATTTTGTATTAGAATATCCTATTCTTATTTAAAAAAAAAAAAAAAAAAATTAAGGACGGTATCTTTGTACAGTTTTGCACGATGAATCACATAATTTATCACCCAAACTCTATCTGACGGGTTTATAGTGACAAATCAGGTGACAATTTTTTTTTGTCACCCACTAGTACCTTTGCTGATGATTTAGTAGGTTTTAGGGACATTTTTTTTGTGATCCAGGAATTGTATTTAGGCGTGAGAGGGCACAGGGAACCCCTCATCTTGACCCTAGCTAGCTCCTTCAGTTCATGGTAGGGGAAGGGGGTGGCATTCCTACGTACATTGCTCTGCCCATTCGTAGGGATACGACTTGTGTGTTACAAATCCAATTTCAGATAGTGTTGCATGAAAAGGATCCTTCATCTAGTCCGCTGCATCTTCAAGCATGTAGATAGAGAAGTTTGGTGGATCCTTGTTGCCTTTGACAAGGTAATTTTAAGGGTAAGGCAGTGGGTGTAGCAGTTATAAATTATTTATTTAGATTTGTTATTCTTGTTATTGTTAATGACCCACGGATATATGCAATAGCCGCAAACTAGTCACATTTGTGCCTTTTTTTTTTTTTTTTTTCTAGGCAATAAATCTGTATATTAAAATTAAAGAAATGCAACTGATATAAGCCAAAAAAAGCACCCAAAGGCCAGCGAAAAACCTAATCAGACCTAAAGGTCCTACAATAAATAGAATGTGCAGATTTGGAAACCAAACAGGTAATATAATCACAAATCGACATCAAGGGTTGGAACATACAACAATGGGACACAACAGCTTGGCCCCACCTCGATCCCTCATTCATGTTGGGGGAAGCATCTTGCTTCCGCACCCTGCGCTGCCTACAGCTTGGGGGTAATGCAGGGTGGCCGGACAGGGTTCCTCTTCTACCATGAACATGTTATTTATCTTTGGGCAATGAGAACGTTTTGATGTCTTTGTTATATATGTATTTATAGAAGCTTTCATTTCGATGCTTATCCTAATTGTAGGTTTAGTTTATGCATGGAGAAAAAGAGCATTTGAATGCTCAGTTTATGATAATTCGCTCAATAAAAATACAGCAAGGAAAAAAACATTGAAAGAGATATGTGAGAACTTCTTTTTGTTTTTATTTTTCTTTTCAAATTTTCTACTCTTTTTGTTCAAAAAGAATTGCGTATATCATACAAAAACACCAAATGACTAGTCTCAAGACGTACATATGATATGCTATAAATGATGTAATATTTAAATTAAAAAAAAGTTTTTAGTGTTTTTCCTCCTCAATTACATTGTCAATATTATTTTGGGATCAAAACTACCAATTTCATCACATTGCGTATTTGAACTATCAAAATTTATCAATTTTCATCATTTAATGAATTCCAATAGTTGAAATGAGTGAAAAAGTGGGCTACATGGTACGATGTTAGCGGTTGAATCTTATTAGGGGGTGCATATTGTTAAACTTTTATAGTTCAAGAAAACACAATGTGATGAAATTGATAACAGGTGAGACCCCGAAATGATATTGAGACCAAAATGTTAGGACGGACAGTAAAGTGTTCTCCTTTATATTATTTGTACCGTTGTATTTGACATTATACATATTTGCATAATCATAACAATTTATTTATATAACTATATTTTTCTTCAGGTCTCCGTACATTGCTCAAATAGCTATAAAATCCAAACAAAGAACAAGATCCAATATAAAATTGGACACGAAACGGTAAAATCAACAGAGCTTAACAACACAAAAATACCACAAAAATCTATGTTGTAATATAGATTCTCGAGTGATATTAATATTATTCTCCTTCAAAACGTTAAACCTTGAAAAGATAGATAATTCAGCGAAGTACTCTTCACGTACACATGCAAAGCTCTAGCTTATGGAATCTGCTTAGGAACAGAACCGTCCCAGTTCTTATACCTTTCGTGACAGTCTAGCAAGCATTTATGGATAAGACGGCGCCTCGGTTGTTTCATAAATATATCACCCTTCCAGATATTATCTACAATGCAATTATCCATACACTCTTCAATTAGAAGAACCGTAGGGTCGCTAAAAGCTCTCGCAATATCTTCGCACAGTACCTTACTATAAATGGTGCAAACTTCAAAGGCAAACCTACCAGGTGGCCCCAATTTCTTCCAATGCCGACAACGTTGAAACCTCCTTTCGAGACAATCACTCATCAGTCCTTGAGCTATATCAAGCTCAGGAGAATGCGGAAATGGAATGGAAAGTGAAGAAGCTGGATCGAGAGACGATGTAGGGGCAATATTGTTATTTGCACGGGCCAGCTTAATGGGAAATAGGATAAGCAACACCAAGATCATCACCCTCGTAAGTTTGGTAATGCATTTTTCTGCCATTTCTTTCTCCCACTTTATAAACTTTCTTGTAAGTTCTAGATCTTTCTAAATTCTTTATATTCCGTTGAATTATCATATACACTTATATAACATTAACTTGGTTTGGATTAAAGGATGCAAAAGGAGTTGGAGGCAATGATGTAAGATCTAGAAGAAAAATGAAGGATACTCGAGTTTGATTAGTTTAAATGAACCAACTAAGAGGGGATGACCCAATAGGTACCATATGTTATGTCAATACATCCACTTCAAATAGTTTGAACAAATAAGGAATATTTTTTTTCTATGTCATGTATATTTTTATTACTTCTAAAGCTCCTATGCGCAGAATGAAGAAATAAAAGGAAAAAAAAAACTTTGCAGATTAAGAAGAGACGTGAGTTGTAGCCAATAGAATGGATCAATAACTTGATCACATTATGAAATATGAGTCCGGATGGCAATAGATTAATTGATTTATACCTAAGCAAGGCAATATGCTTGGTTGTAAAATATTTTCTTGAGTGATAAATATACTTTTCACCCTTGAATTTTTAGGGTACTGTTGATACTTAATTTACACAAAAAATTATTATTTTTGTCACATTGTACCAATAAAATATTGATTTCAAATACATTCCAGGCTCTGTTAGAATTTTCCTTCAATTTTGATGGAAATTATTTTTTCTAGCCTTTGAAATTACGATTTTATGAGGATTCAATTATAATTTCACTCGCCAAAAACTTATTTTTCTGTCAAAATTGATGAAAAATTTAAATAAAGAATCCAAAGTGTCTGAAATCAATAGTTAGTGGGTGCAATGTGACAAAAATAATAGTTTGAGCTGCAAAGTGTCAAGATTTTCCATAATTTGAAAGGTGCAAAGTGTATTTATCTTCTTTTCAATTTTGATGGAAATTAATTTTTCTAGCCTTCGAAATTACGATTTTATGAGGATTCAATTATCATTTTACTTGCCCAAAAACTTATTTTTCTATCAAAACTGATGAAAAAATTCAATAAAGAATCAAAAGTGTCTGAAATCAAAAGTTAGTGGGTGCAATGTGACAAAAATAAATAGTTTGAGTAGCAAAGTATCAAGATTTTCCATAATTTGAAAGGTGCAAAGTGTATTTATCTTTTTTTTTCTGTCTTTTTATTTTTAAAGAAAGTGTCATTTAAAAAGAAAAATATTTAAAAAATTACCTTTGGTATAGGCGAATAGTGGTAATTTAAGTGAATTTTCTTAAGAAGAGAAGAATGTCCTTGTACTACTTTTCTTAATTAATCATGTAATTAATAGGTCATTATTACAAACAAATCATCTAGACTTAAAAAGGGTCAATTAGTAGTCATAGCAATACTCAATTGCGAAGAGTTCTTTCTAATATGAAATTTCATCTCCGAAATTGTGAGGATGGAGAGTAATCCTTGTTTGTTATAGGTTAACAAGATTGTCTTTTTGCTCTCCTATGTTATATTCTTCCGGGTGGAGTAGAGCAGCGCATGAAGCTGAAGCAAGAGCGCTCGTGGGTAGAAATATCGAAGGAGGTAGAGCAACGTATGGCAACCGTAATAGAGAAGAAAATGAATAGCATGACAAAATGACTACTAGGCCAATTAGGGACCCGATACAGGTAGATGTGAGATGTTTATTTCAATTAGTAACGTTTATGGATGTGAATTAATGTATTGTTACATTTAATGTGTTTTATATAATATTTTTGAAATCTATTTCATAAATCCTATTCTATCGATCAATTAATTGTTCTATCTCCTTCCATCATTTTCGTGGCAAACTACTGTCTCTTGCCTGCCTTTCTCTTAAGTGTCTACTTAACTGATCGAACGCTCATGATAAATGTTTGATAATAAAAATTTCACAATCCTATCGGCAACATTATCACGTCCAATCGTAGGCATCTATACATTCGATCGAGAACATTACATATCCGATCATCCTAATTAAAAAGTTCGATCATCCACTACAAACGTTTGATCGTTGAAAGTTATCCATCTGATCAAAAATATTGCACGTCCGATTGTTCCTCCTACGTGTTCGATTGCCCATGATTATTGATCCCACATCTAAGTGTACGTGTCCGTTCGTCTAGTAACGATTGTTAGTCAAAGGGTCGAGAAACTCAAAGTCACTATTCTTGAACAACTTAGAGTCAGGCCTTCCTTCTTTTCGCGCATCTTGATACATATGTTTTTACCTCGACGGATATTCATTCTAGTATCCGGAACGCGTGGAGTATAATATATAAAATATATTACAAACTATTATAACTATGATTCATCATATTTAATATTCAGACCTCCCGTGCCAGGACTCCAAAAAAGAATTAACGAACAAGAGTTAAAAAAAGGGGGTTACAAGTTATAAATTGAGAGATTTTTATTCTTTTTCCCGTTTATGCTTTTTTTAATTAAATAATTAAAGGACAAACCTTTATTTGGATTTTTATTCATTATATCTATTGGTTGAATAAGTGATGATCCACTGATTCTTACTCAGGGAATCTTTGGCCTTACTTTTGTTAGATTGGAATTGTTGGCTTTTAGTTACAATTGATGTTTTGATGATAGTAATAAAAACAATTGAAATGGATAAGCAATAAAGATCCAAAATGGGTATGGAACGCACAATTGATCAAGCAACAATCAATTCAATGGAAGTGGCTCAAAAGTGAAGACTTAAGAATTTTAGGGTAATCTTTGTAACTCTAAGTTTTCACTTTTAACAAGGATTTGAATCACACACGTGCATATTTTCCAAACCATTCACAAACCTTTTTATCTCATTGGTACAACAAAGGAAGAAATTGAGGGGGAAATGTAAAACTTAAATATCAACGACCCTCTTACCCAAAGCATTGAAGAGCCACCACATGAACAAGAAGTGGAAGAGCCAACACCTCAAGAAGAAGAGAATCCAAGCCAACATTCATAAGAGATTGGATCATGGCATGTCGAATTTAACTTGCGTCTTGCTTTCCCAAATGCTACTATCAGTCACTATCCTATTACTTCTTCAAACCATACCCCACTTGTGTTTTCTTTTTTTGGTGTTGAGGAGAGTGCACCGAAGGCCTTTAAATTTGAGGGGCTTTGGCTTAGAGATGGGTCATGTGTGGATGTTGTCACTTCGGTTTGGTTAAAAGGGCGTGGGAACTCTCCTGCATGGGCTTTAGTTCATAAAATTCGTGCTGCACGTACTACCTTAAGGCGCTGGAACGTACTGCAATTCGGCTAGATTCAAGTTTACCTTAAGCAGGTTAAGGAGTAGCTTGGTTATTACCAAAATGCCCCCTCCCACTGAACAGAATTTACAGCTTGTGCATTTTTTTAGTTTGGCTCTGGATGAGCACTTGCATCGTGAGAAAGAGTTATGGAGACAAAAATCACGCGAGTCTTGGTTGGTTTCAAATGACTTGAACACAAAATTTTATCATGTTTCAAAGGTGATTCGAAGATGTCGAAATCAGATCTTGAAAGTGAAAACTGAGCGGGATGGTTGGATATCGGGCTAGTCTTCCATTGGCAAGGAGATGGTTGATTTTTACTAGACTTTGTTTACTACAAGTCACCCTGTTATTCCGGATGACTTGGAGCAATTGATAGAACCACTAATCACAAATGAGGATAATGACATGCTTACTCAGATATCGGATGAAGATGAAATATTCAATACATTGAAGAAGATGGGTTTGGAAAAAGCACCGATCTGGATGGCATGATGGTATTATTCTTTAAGCATTTTTGGGATGTGGTTGGAAAGGATGTCATTCTAACAGTTTGTGATTTTTTTTTAACATGGAGAGTTACTACTGAATCTGAATGCTACAAATATTGTTCTCATCCTGAAAGTGGATAATCCTTTGAAGGTGAGTCAATTTCGGCCTATCAGTTTCTGTAACGTTATTTACAAACTCATCTCTAAAATTATTACTAAACGCCTCAAGCTTGTGCTTCCTAAACTTATCTCTCAATAGCAACTTGCTTTTGATCCGGGTCGTGCGATCCAAGATAATTATATTGTTGCAATTGAGATATTCCATAGTATGCATCATAAAAAAGCAGAGAGGGTGGATGGCTATTAAAGCAGATATGGAGAAGGCATATGATATAATTGAATGAGATTTTGTTCTAAAAGTTATAGAGAAGTTTGGTTTCAACTCTGTTTGGATCAACTGCGTAAAACAATGTATCTCTACATCTTTTTTTTCCATTCTTATAATGGAAGCCCGTTTGGATGCTTTCATCCTACTAGGGGCCTTCGCCAAGGCGATCCTCTTTCCTGTTTGAAGTGCTCTCAAGGCTTTTGATTCATGAGGAACAATGTGGAGGTCTCGAAGGTATTAACTTGGGTCGTAATGGTCTACTATTTCCCATTTGCTCTTCGCGGAAGACCTCCTCTTATTTGTACAAGCTACTACCAAAGAGGTGAATACTTTAAATGCTTGTCTTGAAAAATATATGTCTTGGTCTGGCCAAAAGGTGAATAAGGAAAAATCTTCAGTGCATTTCAGCAAGAATTTTGGAGGACAATCTATTTTGTCTATTTTGGACTGTCTGAATTTGAAAAAAGTACCCAGCAAAGCTAAACACTTAGGTCTTCCTTTGATTTTTCCTCGTGCTAGAACGCGAGCTGTGGATGAAATAAAGGATAAATTTTTTCAGAAAATAACCGGGTGGAAGGCGAAGGTTCTCTCCCAAGCTGGTCGTACTATGTTGATAAAATCTGTAGCAACTACTATTCTGTCATATTTGATGAGCTATTATTCCATCCCACTCCAATGGTGCAAGGATATTGATAAGGTGTTGAAGAATTTTGGTGGTGGTTTAAGAAAGGTTCCAATCATCATCTATCTTTTAAAAGCATGGAAATCTATGTGTCCCGAAGAATAAGGGTGGTTTGGGGATTAGGTTGACCTCTGAAGCATCCCCCGGTCAAGAAAAGAAGCCTTCAAGGAGATACAAGAGAGAGTACTTTCTAGGTTGGAAGGCCAAATTCTTATCCCAAGCTAGTCGTTTGACTCTTATCAAATCTGTTGTTGCTACTATCCCTTCGTATTCTATGTCGACCTTTCTTTTACCTAAGTGTTGGAGTAGTGTGCTTGGCCGAAGCTTTAAGAACTTTTTCTGGGGTTTTAAGGAGGATCAGCGTCACCTCACTCCTCTTGCTTAGTCTTCAATTTGTCGGCCAAAGGAAGTTGGAGGGCTGGGTTTGCGCAGGATGCATGATATGAACAGAGCTTTAGTTGCAAAGCTGGGCTGGTTTATCAACACTCGACAGCAGGCTTTTTGGGTGAGAACATTACGGGCAAAATACCTTCATGACTTTCCCTCATTGAGAACTGCCTCTAAGAAGCCTCAGAGCTCCTGGATTTGGCAGGGTATCTTGGAGTGTTGAGATATTTTAGACAAGGGGCTTATTTATGCTGTGAACAATGGCTCGGGAATCAACATCTGGTCAGATCCGTGGATTTGCCCCTTTTGTCTCCTGATGTTTCAGTTAGTGAGTTGATTGATTCGGATCTTCGCCTCTGGAAGAGACCAGCCTTGGAGCAGTTTTTCATGCCCGATTGTGTCAACTTTATCCTGAGTATTCCACTCTCCTCTCCTGTCTCTGACGATAAGCTGGTTTGGAAGTTAGATAACACTGGAATCTTTTCGGTGAAGTCTGCTTATTACTCTGAACAAGATGCCAGGTTTCAACCTCCCGATGGCACTCTTAACTTTGCTTGGGCGAAACTTTGGAAGGCAAAGTTGCAAAGTAGACTGAAGCTTCTGTTGTGGAAGTTTGTTAGCAGGGCTCTTCCTGTTAAATCAAAACTTTTCTTTCTCTGATCAAGTTTCCGAGGATTTTTTCTTCTGTCCTCTTTGCAAGGCGGCTGTTGAAACAGAAGAACATTTGGCCTTCCAGTGTCTGTTTGCTAAAATTCTTTGGGGTGAGGCCTTCTGGCCTATGCGAGTGGAAGGTATGCAAAGTCTGGATATCAAAGCTTGGATGACTCTTGTTTTGAATGCTAACTGTGGGACACTATTTAGACCCTAAACTTAACTAGAGAGGGGGGGGTGAATAGTAAGTTAAAAAATTTAGGAACTAACACTAACTCTGCGCTGTCCTTGGACCAGCTGTGGGAGCGTGATTTTTTTTTACAGGCTGCTATTTTGTTTGATGTAATGTGGTTCGCTCGCAATCAATCTGTCCATGAAGGTATTATTCCCATTCCTGCTGATCTGGTTTCTAATTTGAAAAGGCGTCTTATGGAGCATCGAGCAGCCTGGCGTGAGCATGACATTATCCAGAATCTTGTCTGGCATCCTCCTGAAGAAGGGTTTCTGAAGTTTAACTGCGATGTAGCGGTTCGGGGACATATGAGTTTTTTAGCCTCTATCACTAGAGACCACAGAGGCAATTTCCTTTATGCCAGCAGTGATTTCGTTATTTCCACCAACCCTCTTCTCGCAGAACTTAAAGCTATTCTCCTGGGGGGGGGGGGTGAATAGTAAGTTAAAAAATTTAGGAACTAACACTAACTCTGCGCTGTCCTTGGACCAGCTGTGGGAGCGTGATTTTTTTTTACAGGCTGCTATTTTGTTTGATGTAATGTGGTTCGCTCGCAATCAATCTGTCCATGAAGGTATTATTCCCATTCCTGCTGATCTGGTTTCTAATTTGAAAAGGCGTCTTATGGAGCATCGAGCAGCCTGGCGTGAGCATGACATTATCCAGAATCTTGTCTGGCATCCTCCTGAAGAAGGGTTTCTGAAGTTTAACTGCGATGTAGCGGTTCGGGGACATATGAGTTTTTTAGCCTCTATCACTAGAGACCACAGAGGCAATTTCCTTTATGCCAGCAGTGATTTCGTTATTTCCACCAACCCTCTTCTCGCAGAACTTAAAGCTATTCTCCTTGCCGTTCAAACTGCGGAGTCTTCTCAAGCCCACTCTGCAATCTTTGAAAGTGACACCCTAAGCTCGTGCAAGATTGTTACCGATCTTACCTTCCTTGTTGAAGGCCCCCTGGTTTACCTAGCCAACTCTTATCAGATCTTTTTTTGAGCGTAATCGTCGTTGGCATCTGCAGTGGATCCCTCGACGGCAAAATCAAGCGGCACATCAGATGGCGGCTTGGATTGCCTCTGATTTTATCTGTGATTTCTTTTCTGCTGATCTTTTACCGCTGTCTGTTATTTTGGCGGATGATCCTTTGATCCTCCTTGATGTAACTTTTTTTTTTTCTTCTAAATAAACAATATTATTGCCTAGGAGCAACAATCTCAGGGCAGAAACGAAGGATTGTCACTCGAGAGAATGTTAACAGGGACACAAGATACAGGAACATTTCCCTCAACATTGGCCGAACATGCCCATTGAACAACTCTATGGGCAAGCTCTTTGATTAGCTTTCAAACGGTTTTATTTATGCATTTTGCTTAGAAAAAAAAAAAAAAATTGCTGAAGCAGTCATGTAAATTGGCCCTGTCCTCACGAGTGAAATCTGCGCCATTGTAAGCTTAAAGCTATGAAATTAAGTAGCACTTAAATAGGATGATAGAATCAGGTACCTAATTAAATGACATGTTAATATTCAAACATTTTATTAGATTGCTGCAGAGTTGTTGTTCTGTGTAAGTCTTGGAAAATCATACCGACTCTATTTTGAGGCCTAATTCTAGCAGTATACAGTGTGGTTGTGCATCTTGACTTCCAGCAGTGACTGGCCAACTCCAATGAGGAAGTTTAAGATTTGACTCCCTAAATGTTAGATTTATGGAAGTATATTTTAGAAAGGATACTTTTTATCATCTTAATACAAGGACCGACAATAGATAGAGCGTCTTCGAGTTGGATCTTTTCCAACTTGGTTCTGCAGATTTATGAAAAGATGTAGTGTTCGCACTTCTAGAAGTTGAAAAGTCTTTGTCTTAGCCTGTATTTTTTTCTTTTCCAACCAGACAGCCTATGAAAAGATACAGATGCTTCAAGGGAAAATCTTGGCTGTGTTTGAGAGCTGCTTTCAAAGTTACTTTTTGTTTTTAATTTCAAAACATGTTTTAGAGTGATTTTTATTGGAGATCGTAAAAATAGGTTTATAGGTTTGAAATTAGTTTGGAAAATATTTTATATTATATATTTATTTATTGGAGTTTGTAAAAAAATTAGTTTAGAAATTATTTCTGTGAACAAATTAACATGAAAAATGTTTTGAAATAAATAATTATTATTGTATTTTGTAAACAGTTGCTAAATCTATATCAGATTATCATTCAATGATCTACTCTTTAGTTTAACTAAAACCGTTAGTTTAATTTCTTATGCAGAGCTCATGGTAATTTACTAACACTCTCCCTATTTTGATTTCAGTAATATCCGAAGTTTGCTAATGTATGTTAAATTTCTAATTTATCGTTAGTGGAATACAATATATGGGCATGTTTGTGTTGAGCTTTTTTGTAGGATTTGTATCCTACTTTTATTTTTACAATCCAAACATCACAACATATACGTATTTTAATACAACACTTTATTACCTTTTTTACACACACACTTTTAACTGCACTTCTGCACGTATACCAATACAACTTTAACATCACCTAAATATTTACAATTTCATCAGAATTCTAAAAATTTCATGAAACGAACATCACCTATGATTATTATATTATATAATATAATAATATAAATATATCCTTAATTTTTTTTCCTTTTGCACCTATATATCATACGGACATGTAAATACTAGCGCCCCCACGTTTCAACTATACTACCAAACCGACTAATCACATCGCGGTGTCATAGCTAATCTAGTTATGAAGCAACAGCTGCATCAAAAACATGTGGACGAAAACATTAACGTCGTCAACATAATAACTATTATAATATTGTAAAGCTGATTTACCAATTACCTAATACTGCACCGTAAAGCTGGTTAACCAATATCACCTAAGTGTGAAAAAGTCAAATCATCTTTAATAAAATTTGAAAACAAAATGGCGCGAAATCAATATGCCGCGAAATCAATCTGGCGCGAGCGATGACGTGTTACTTCTAATCTCCTTTCTCATAAATATAAGATAAATCATATCAACAAATCATAGGAAGAGATAATCAATTAAGTACTAAGAGGATAGATTATTTTCATAGTCTAGATTTATCTTGTGTTTGGTGTTGAGGCAGACATGTAATCATCCACTCATGGCACATAGTGATATATTGTTCTTCAACTAAATTAACTTTCTATAGTATAAATATTCACTCTTTTGTCATTATGTTAGTTTCTATCAGATCTAGTATTTCTATTTGTAATCGATAAGGACCGGCGAGTTCAACATTTTTTTTCTTACCTTAGACAGTCAATTCTTTTTTTATCTCTCCAGCGTGCACCAATGAGTCGATGATATTAGAATATTCGAGTTGAAAAAAACAAATATATAAATATGTCCCGTCCAGTATAAACTACAAATTCCAGCGCCAGCCAGCACCATGGGCCGCGCGCGTGACCTTCACATGTGCCCGTAGGAAACTCAGCTCCCACTCTTGCGATACTCTCGCGCGCTAGGTCGCGCGAGCGTTGCTGGAAATTCCAGCGCTTGCGCCCTGTGGTGCGCGGCCTGTGGGCAATGGCCCGAAAGTGCCTAACGCTGCAACTAAAGCGCCCTGTGGCTTTATGGAGCTGTGTCAAAGTCACCAAAATGACCATTCTCAGATACGATAGAACCAGCTAAGAAAAGGCTTTAAGAAAAGTTGCAGAAATATTCCCGCAGAGCATATGTGTGCCTAATTGATGCTATGTGAAATTTTGTTAATAGAATAAAATATCATATTTATTTGTTTTGAATTTTGGTACGAAAAGGCTATCCCCTGAATTCGTACTTTAGAAAGAGATACTGGTGACAAATTGTAGTCAAGTAATGATGAAACTACGATCCCAGTTTAAATTGGTGGCTGAGCTGACATGCGATTTTAAAAGTCAGTATTGGAAATAATTTTCATAGGGCCAGGACAAATTTATCTCGACTCCGGAGGGATGAGATTGAATTGTTTAATATTGGAAAGGAGTATTCAAGGAATGAAAACGTGAAAATGAGATATTAAATCACTTCTCAAACATAGCCCTTATTTCTAAAGTTTCATCCTATCACTCATCTACTACCTAAAGGTAAAGGAGAAGAAAGGATCAACATGGCGAATGGCACTTCTCCAAGGAAATGAAGACTACCTACCGATATACGTTGGACTTTTTGCTTTGTCTGCCAACTTACATGGGCGCTTCAGCCTTTAGGCATTTCAATGTTCAATGCATTAGAAGTGCAGTATTCCATCGTTTGAACAGGTTGAATTTGTTTGCATTTTTCAAGATGTGACCGGTAGTAATTGAAGACTTCCGTACCAAATCTTATCATCTTGCGTGTAAGGGGAAACATTAACTTGATCAGTGCATTTATAAATAGACGTGTTTCCGCAACACATTTCTCACCCCTCACCAAAGCAAGAGTACGCAGAATACTGAAAGCCAGAGAAAGCCTCGAGGATGGAGAAAGGTGTTCCTATGTTCCTCGTAACTGTGCTCCTGTTTGCTTTGGCCTGCTCCCAGCTTGCCTCTGCGTCTGATCCTAGTCCCCTGCAAGACTTTTGTGTTGCAACCAAAGATTCCAAGGGTACGTACACAGAAATATCATTCATTCTTCTGGAGTCATTATTTTTTTTTCTACACCTTGAATCATTATTCTCACACACCTGTAATTTTGTTTTCCGTCGTCATAACAGAATTCACACATATACCGAGGAAGTTATTCTTTGGGGTGACATTTATGCAAGGACTTGACATTCTTCAATTTTGAATAATTTGTGATCGTTACCTACTTTTTTTTTGTCTGTAGAATTTGTGAATGTGGAAAGTTCTGCTATAACTCGAAAAGTTGATGATTTCTTCTTTTCGGAGTTGGATAAGCTCGGTGACACCTCAAATAAATAAGGCTCAAATGTTACTGCTGTGCACGTGGACTAATTAGCAGGCCTAAACACATTAGGCATATCTGTAGCTCGCATTGACTTTGCACCATATGGTCTAAATCCTCCACACACCTACTCCCATGCCACTGAGATAATAGTAGTCCTAGAGGGTACTCTTTACGTTGGCTTTGTCACATCTAACACAGATAACCACCTCTTCACCAAAGTTCTAAAGAAGGGAGACGTCTTTGTGTTCCCAATTGGTCTCATTCATTTCCAGTGGAATATGGGAAATACTGATGCTCTTGTATTTGTCGCTCTTAGCAACCATAATCTTGGGGTGATCACGATAGCTGATGCAATCTTTGGCGCTAATCCTCCCATCAATCGCGATGTTCTTTCCAAGGCCTTCTAGGTGGACAAGAATGTGATTAAATATCTCAAGAAGCAATTCAAATGATTGGAGGCTAAAGAATTAAATATATAGATACAATAACCACATTGAACCATCATACAGTCTAGATAATAAATTGAATTTTCCTAAAATTCCTCTGTAGCCTCATAGCCATAATTATAATGAAATAAAAATTGGTTGCTTATTATGTCGTGGTCTTATTCTTCTTCTCCTTCCAACATATGTTCGGGTTGGGCGCTCAAGAGGGTTTCGAATGAAACTCGTACAATGTATGTTGAAAACTCCTATATAGAACCTGCACTTGAATTGCATCCAGAGGGCGTTCCAGTGAAAACCACGCAGAATGTCTTGTTTTAATGGCTCTTGAATTTAGCAAGTATGAAACAAAGCCTAGAAGAACAAGTTTGGTCTAGCGAGGTTAAAACAGGCCGAGGTGCATGTCACGTGCCAACAAAGCCCAGGGGCTACGTCGAGCTGAAGTCACGGGCTTCTTTTTTCTAATCTCAAAACGCATGGGCTTTAAAAAAACCTTTGCCCCGTTGGGCCCAAAGTCCCGAATCGAAAATTTCGAGTAGGAGTACTCGGCTACTGGCGGCCCTATCGATGTCTAGCAGTACGAGTAAATCTCGGACAATATCTCCTACAAAAATAAAAGGACATATAATTGAGTGAAATTTAATGGTAACATGTACCTACTACATTAAATTTCATGCCCTCCTGCAGGCGAAGTTCCTACTACTTGCTTCCACAGCTAAACAAATAGCAAAGAAAGGGTCAACTTAATCCACTTCCTTTTTCTTTTCTTTTTTTTTTCCTTCCTTTTTCTCTAAGTACTTGAGCTAATTACTAAATTTCAAATACCAATGTGAAGGCAAAAGTGGATTGTCCAAAGCAACCTCAGAACGATTCCATTGATTGAAATGGACGCATTGGGTTGCAATATTTCAATTGGTGCGAGAAGTAGTGGTTAAAGAATGGTTCACCTTAAAGACTTACCAATCATAACTCTTCCCGTGCAAGGGAGAACATAAGTTAGTTCAGTGGCTTCACTCTATAAATAGACACGTTTCCCTGCACCTTCAATCAGTTCTCGCCCCTCATTAAAGCAAAAATCACAT
>CM025853.1:3892722-3921024 GCA_003952965.2 Morella rubra | reverse complement strand
AAACACACTAAAAAGGCAATAAAAGTTGGCGCCTACAAGAGCCAAGAAAGGAAACAAAATGGCGCCTAAATAGCCATGTAATCCGAACCAAAAAAGGAAGAATTAGGCGCCTAATTGGATCTCCTTAAAGTGGCGCCTAATTGAGTCTTCTAGAATATTATCTTGCCAATTTGAGCTTAGCCTTAACCGGATCCTTCTAGAACTTGAATCATGTTGACAATCCTTTGTTGTTCACGTGGATCATGCTCAATGGGCCTCCACGCATTTGCTTGAGCCCATAACTCTTGAATAAGTCCGTTGAGTACATCCTTGAACTTCTTTGCCCGTGCTCTCGTAACCGGCCCAATTGGTACTTGAACGAGATCCTTCAAAACGGTGCCTTGATCTCCATCACATTGTGACTGTGTAGTCGACTCACAGGTGATTGATTCAAAATTCCTTTTCTTGTTTAAAAATATTAGTCGATTCATCCTTCCATATAGTCAACATCAATTTCAATTTTGACTTTCAGCATCTTTAAGGTTTAACTTTGACCTCTTGAACTTTAACTTTATGTGTCTATGGAATTCGACTTTGACTTTCTGGACTTAAATTTTTCAGCATGTAGTCGATTCATATAGGCAGTGTAGTCGACTATATATTCTAAAATTTTCATGGATGGAGCCTTCATATCTTTAGGATTAATTTGCACCTTAAAATATAATTGCAGTATAAAATTTTTACTCAATTAATATTGATAAATCAATAAAATCGAGTGATTAATCAAGAACATTTCAATAAAAGCAAAATTTTATGCTTTGAGAATCTCTTGAGAATATAATAAATTGTTGGTTACCATCAAATAAAATTAAGTAAGGTTGTTATGTAATCTTGGGACTAACACTTTGCGTATCTAGCTTGGTGATAACTTGGCACCAGACGACTTGGGTGAGTTAGCTAATAGGTGCAAGAGAGAGGCATTGATGTGGCAATTTTTTTTAAGAGAAAAATACACTACTTTTCACCCACGAACTAATATAAGTTTTGCACTTTGCACCTTAAACTGTCACTTTTGAGACATTGCACCTTCTAAGTACCAATCTTAACACTTTGCACAATCTGTCAATTTTATACACTTTTGCACTCTTTAACTCCCAATGTTAGATATTTTGCACCCTCTATCTGACAATAATACCACGATAATTTAATGAATTTGCAACAATATCTTTAATATATGCAAAGTGGGTCAAATGTATTATTGTCATTTCAGTCTAACAATTTGACAGAGAGTGCAAAGTGCAAAAGTCATGGTAGTTTAAAGGTGAAAAATGTATTTATCCCCTTTTTTTAATGACATGGCATGCTTATCTGGCTTGGTGATGACTTGGCACCATAGGACTCGGGTGAGTTAGCTAATAGACAATGTCAACGTGGAAATTGTTAATTCATTAAGACGTGACAGAGGTGATGCAACAATCTAAGAGAGCATGAGCCGCATTTGCACTTTGATTTCAAAAGTACTAGTAGGTTACTTTTGAAGTTCCTTGTAATCATTATAAGACTTAGTTCAACATAGTAAGGTCCTAATGTGATACTTGGCCCGTAAAATTCATCTCTCATTCCTTCTCTTTTCTCAATCCATGTGAGATTTGGGGTATCACAATCTCCCCTCTTACTAAACTGCTTTAATAACATTTGCAACAACCTAAGGAGTGCAAGCCACATTTGCGCTCTTCAAAATACTAGTCAGGTTACTTTTAAAGTCTCTTGAAACTATTATAAGGTCTAGTTCTACCTAGTAAAGCCTCAATGTAAAACTTGACCATTATAGACACATCTCTCATTCATTCTCTTTTCCCACTCCGTGTAGAATTTGGGATACCACAGGGGGCATGTGGCAATACTTTTAGTTATTTAGTATTTTTAGAAATCTAGACGGTTATCTTTTAAGAAAAACTTTGTATTTACTCACTGAGTTTTTGAACCCATTTGGAAAAACTCAATGGCTTCACAGAATGGCTCTTTTCTTTAAGGTATTCAAGAAGTTTTGTTTTTTTTTGAAAACTTATTCCAATCCAAACATTTTTTTTACACGAAAAAAATGTTTAATAAAATTTCTATCTAATGGTTGGCCTCAATTTCTGTGAAAAATAATACAAAAACCCAAAAAAACTCTTCTAAAAAATATCTTCTTTCCAAACATCATTTTCTACTTCACATTGTACAAGAGAATAAATTTAAAAAACTTTATCTTTCTAAATATCTTTTCTATGAACCCCATCATTCTCATAAACACTTAAAAAAATATATCTCCAAAAAAATTTTAATCATTATAAAAAAAATGTTTCAAAACCATTATAAAATATTAAAATCATTTTAAAATGTTTCAAATTTTTAATCATTATAAAATCATTATATTTTTTAAAAAAATCTCAAATAAAAATATTTTTACAATCATGTTCTAATTTCTGCTCCCTCAACTCTGTCTCTCTGTCTCTCTCACTCCCTGAGGTTTTTGTCTAGCTTTCTGATCCTCTCTCTCTCTCTCCTAAATAGCTTGTGTATGGCTTCTGGTTTTTTTCAACCGTTGCAGAAACGTTGAATATTTTAGTTTTTCTTAAAATCAAAATAGGAGGTATATTTGACTCCTGCGACCTGGCAGAAAAATTAAATAGTGTTTTTTAATTATCAAAAAAGTATCCCTAATAACTCGTGCGACTACAGTTTTCTCATCCGTTATAGCAATTTAGTATTTTTTTTCTTTAAAAAGTTGGAGGGTCCACTTATAAAGTAGTTGTTCTTTCTCTCTTTTTCTTCCTCCCATGTTTATTTCTCCAAAATATTTGGTGGGGCCATTTCAAAGATTACTACCGATTTTACCTTTATATTAAAATAAAAATTGCAAAAATTTGAAATTTTACCTTGTATAAAAAAAAAATTTGCAAAAGTTTGGTGGGAGGCCATCGCCTCCTGCCCCCCTAAGCTTTGTTTGCTTCTGTCATAAATCAAGTATCGTTAAAAAACTTCGGACATACCGTTTAGTGGCAGACCAGAGCCGAGGCTAGTGGAGGCACCCGCCCCAGCTTGGTTCTGCCAAAATTTTTTATTTTTATTTTTTTTGTATGTTACGCATAGCTATGCGAGACGTTAACCTAACTCCCAACAGTCAAAGAAGGAGCATCTTGCTTCTCTCTCACTCCCTGTGAGACTTGCATTTCCTTTACAGTCCTGCGCTTCTGGGGGGAAGGAGCTTCGGCTCCTTTCCCCCTCCCCCTCCTCCTTGCTTTTCTTTTCCTTTTGTCTAGCAAGGCGTTTTGGCTTCCTCTCCTGTCTCCCCTTCCCTCTCTTCTCTTTTTCTCTCTGCTTTTGTGGGTTTGCTATTTTGTTAGGGGTTGCTCAAATTCGCTCCTCCAGGTGGCCGGCCTCTGTTCACGTGTCTCTCCTCCAGCTTTTCGCAACCCTTCGATCTACCCCCTTCATCCTCCTTGTTGGCTCTTCTCTCGACGTCTACTCATCGTGCGCTTTCTTTGGAGGCATGTGGAAGCTCCAAGCTCTCATGTTTCCAGCGTTGTCTGAGGTTTCTTCCTGCTTTTGTCGGGAGCCTTCTCTTCAGTCGCCGAAAGCTGCTGAGGTGCCTTCCTACAACTCCTCCAAATCTGCCACCACTTTTTCCTGTAGCAGTTTTGACCCATGGTTGAAGCTTGATGTGGAAGACTTCAAGATGCTGGTTTCTTGGAGTGATGCTAACCGCCTGGTTGAGGCGGTCCTTTCCTGGCAAACTTGTTTTGTCCAAGAGTTTTTTCTCTTTTTTTGTTTTTGTTCTTGTTATGGTGGTTGTTTGGGGTGTTTGTAGGGTCCTCCTCCCCTTCAGGTTTGTAATGTTCTTCTTTGTTAATTGCAGTTTGCCTAGAAAAGAAAGAAAGAAAAAAAAAATGAGCATCTTGAACACCATATATGAGAGAGAATGGGAATTTTGGGCACCGAACACTGACTCCACTGTTCTCTCTCTCTTTGACTGGAAAGTTATAAATGATGCCGTATTGTCTGAGGACGTAGACTAAAGCCGTAGTCGTACACTTTCATTTTGTTTGACGTGCACTTAAGTCTAAGGCTGTCACTCACTCGAGAACTTTCCATGTTCCCTCCCATTCCCTTTTTCCTTTTGTTTGTTTTTAACCATATTATTGCTTCTGCATGTGAAAAGGTTCTTTTTTTCCTTTTTTAAATGATGATAAAATTTTGTAAATTTAACTTTATATACTTTAAAACAATGAATCAGATCATAATTTTAAAATATTACGAATGCAACAGTTGAGAGAGTGTTTTTTGCGATAAAAGTTGTCAAGACTAAGTTGCGTAATAAAATGAATGATAACATGTTAGTATACATTAAGAGGGAAATTTTTGAAACTATTGAGAACGAAGCATTTTGTAACGTTTTTAGAAGATGCAGACCCGTATGATCCAATTATTACCTCTCAGTCTTAGTAAATAGTACAGTACGTGTATTCAATATTTTTAATGCTTTTAGTCCTTAATTTTTAATATT
Organism: Morella rubra; assembly: GCA_003952965.2. Lineage (NCBI taxonomy): Eukaryota > Viridiplantae > Streptophyta > Magnoliopsida > Fagales > Myricaceae > Morella > Morella rubra. The sequence continues at coordinate 3,916,496 of CM025853.1, read as the reverse complement.
TTAACTCTAACACACTTTTTTCATTGTGTAGAAAATTTTTTTTTGGTCATTTCACCTTAGGAGTTTGCCCTCCCTCAACTTGAGTTCTGGTTTCGCCACTGGTACCGTTTTTGAGTCAAAATAGATAATCCAAGAAGACAATGAATTGAGTTTTATAATTATTTTTTTCTTTGCAAATATAGCACAATAAAATCCAAAGTAACATAGCTACAGAAGGATATACGAGTTATAGTCAACCCAGTACAAAGCATGAAGCTAGACCAATAAAGGATGCAAGAGAGATAATATAACTTCTGCTGTGATTACACAATAAATGCACTAATTAATAAGTAGAAATGATTAATGGAGAATGTGACAACTATAGAGACTTCGACCACTCTCAAGATAAAAATAGAGTCTCAATATTAAAGAAAGACATAGCACAAATAATCGAAGCAAGTAAATAAAATGTAAGGTTGAGAGATACAATACTGAGATTTTAAGTGGTTTGGCCAAAACAAGCCTATGTTCACCACTAAGAATCCTCTCTTGGGTTTTTCACTATTCGCAAATAGTACACTCTAACATGTGAGTGCTATAGAACTTTTTTTTATTTTTCAATAATCAAGGCAATTTTATTGAAAGAAAGAAAGATTACAGTTGAGAGCTTACTGCATAAATTGCCCTAAGGGCTAGCAACAAGCCTAAGGGGCCATAACCTTTAAAAGAAGACACGAGGTCCTAAAAGTGGTGCGTGCGAAGGCCCACAGAAAGCAAGCAACCTCTAGAAGAGTGCGCCCTAAAGAGCATGAAAAGCGGGCAAGTCTGCATTTAAAGGGCTTGAAAGCCCATGACCAGTAACAACTACCGCACAACGCGATGGTGACTGTCGTTGGAGGAGGGACGAACGTAGTGTCAATTTAGCTCCCTTGAACAACCTTGAATGCAAATCCCAACTGTAAATATTGAAAATAAATGCAAAAAATTTCAAAAAAAAACCATAATAGGCAGAAAAGCGATAAATATAAACCCTAGTGGGTGGATATATAGCCGACAAAATCAGCGGAGGAAGAAAACAGTTCGATAACATGTGGAAGGCATCAGCAAGAGACAACAGCGGGTGTAGGAGGATAGTAGGAGGCATCAGACTGGAAAATACCAAACACATCCGAAAGAAAATACCAGTGCCACTTTTTCCTTTTTGGCTTTTCTCTAAACAAAATACCAAACACAAATATAAGAGTAAAAGCGAAAAAAAAAAAAAAAAAAAAAAAAAACGTGGATCAGCTGGAGATTCAAAGTTAAACTTGATCCGCCTAGCTCTTTACTATGCACATGGGCACAAAAGGACCTAAGGTGCTTCATAAATACACTTTTTAACCTCTAATTATAAAGTCTTGTTAATTTTTATTTTTTTTTGGGTAACTGAGTAAGATCTTGTATTGAAAAAAAAAAACAGAAGATACACGGGAAACAACCCCACCACAGGTATGGTGCACAAGAGCAAGCCAACCAAACAAAACTAACAGAAGAACCTAGCCAGGTTCAATACAGAAAAAGTACCAAATGCTAAACCAGAAGTCAGCAAGAGTATACATTCAGCAAAATAAATTAATCAGTACGACCACTCCTGAAAACCAAGTCTGAGATAACCCCGTATTGCTGCAATATCATGATTAGCAGCTGAAAATGTGATGTTTTGCAGCAGCTTGATTCTAGTTTGAACAAGAAAAGAGACTTCCTTCAAAACAAGAACCAGCTTTCGCTTTTCACCACCATACAACCTCAAATTCCTCTCTCTCCACAAGGTATAAACCAGAGCTGCCAGCAAGGTTCTTCTAAGGTTAGCAGTTAAAGAAATGCCGATAAACTCCATAGAGGCCCAGTCAATAGTTTGTTCCCAAGATCTAGCGGCTATGTTTGGTTTGATTTTGAGAACGTTTTTTGTGTTTGTATTTGTTAGAGATAGTGTAGATTTTTTTGGAGTTGTGAAAAGTTTGTTAAAAGTTGTTGGAATTTGTAAAAAATTATTGGAGTTTGTAAAAAAGTATTATAATTGATGTAAAAGTGATTGTGGAAAATTTTTGAAATTTTTTTGAGAATTAGCCAAACATAGCCAACTTGTCTTGGTAAGAGGCATTTATCCCCAAACAGAAGCCAAATTCGCTAGGAAAACCTGCAATTAAAAAACAAGTGGTGCACCAATTCCTCAGGGTCACCACACAGTATCAAATTTACAATTTTGTCTTCATAAAATAGTCACTATAAAAAAAAAAAAAATTATCAAGATAAAATTGTCATTTTAAGCATCAAAAAATCATTTTCAAAGTGTTTGAAATCAATAGTTTGTGCGGACAATATGTCAAAGACCCTTATGATTAGATGGTACAAAGTGTATTTATCCCAAATTTGAAATAAACCTCCAATTAGCTAAAAAAAAAATCCCTAACAACTACTTTTTATTATTATTAAATTTAGCTCCAAATCTAGAGAATGATGCATATAGTTTTTCGTAAAGCTCAAAAGTATAATTTAAACACTAAAAAAATCTTGGTCTACAAAGTCACTAATTGTCTTCTTGTATCCTCCTCCGCGGATTCCCTTCAAACTCCGTTTTCCTCTTATCTGGTTTCTTTAATTCTCTCTGCAAGAATTTGTCTATAATAATAAATTTTATATTAAAGATGTGAAAATCCATAGACTGTTCTTTTCTGTTGATCTCTTCCACTTTACGGCCGTACGTACATATTTACTGGCACATATAGACATATCCCAATGCACTATGCAGAGTCTCTTTGTTTTGTTTCCTTCTTCACCTGTTCCCAACCATTGTACATATGGTCTTGCACGATATAGTCTGTCAACTTAAGAAGGCAAGAATCGAGCCAGAGTGCGATAACGTTTCTGATTGTAGTTTTTTTTTCTAGTCGTTTATGATTGTAGTTGCTTAAACAGAGTGCTTATTTTCACGAAATTCTGCAGGGTCTACCTGTTCTTCTGAAGAATCAGGAACAATAATATACACCAAAGATTTGGGGTTTTTTGTTTTCTCTCTGTCAGTCTGAATCTGAAATCAACCGAATGAGAGTAAGCTTACACAAAAGCTTCAGCTAGAGCTAGTTCTAGTTCGTTCGTGTTAGAAAAAAATTCCAAGATTTCATTCATTCAATGGTACAAATTCATGCTGAGGCCGCCATTAAACGAAGCCAAACTTGGACAATACAGATTTGAACATGTTTATCATTACTTTACTATTAAGACCAAAGAACTGATCTTTGTGGGCAAACCACAAGCAGAGAACTTTAAGAAATTAAAGTCACACTACTAGAGCTCGTGTTTCTGTTTGTGAATCAGTAGACCTCAATTAGTAGCAGCAACTGAATCAGATTCAGCGAACGTTAGTGGAAGGAACTGAGGATACTCTGGAAAACCTCCTCGTTGAACCGTGCCTCTTTTATGCTGCATTCGAATTGTGCGACCTTGAAAGATTTCCACAGCTCCACGAGTCCTGCTACCTTGTCTCCGTCGATCCAGTCCAGCTTTATTCCTAGTTCATCTAAACGGTCTGCCAGACCTTGCAAAGCCATCTCGGATGTCCCAGCCATTTCGTAGATACTTTTTGAAGCATCTTTATCATCAGCATCAACGTCTGCTTTCTTAGTGGAGTTTGAAGTTTGGGATTTGAAGGCTTCCGCGGGGTTCATGCCATTTTTCACGTTCGCGGCATCAGTGGTGTTTCCGTCATCAATCGGATCCGTAGCAGCTACATCGGTATTTGCCTCGTCAGTCGTCGGAGCATCAGCAACATAGGCCGGCCCAGTACTAGGCTTGTTCTTCCTTTTCTTTGAACGGGGTTTAGCCATATCGTCCTCCCCGGAATGACTGATCTTCGGCTTCCCACTTGAGTCTTGAGCGTTCTCCAAATTCTTCTTGGGGTTTTCCTTGCGTTTCTTAGTCTTCTTAGGTCTATCATCAGCATGGGACGAAGGACGGCGTGCAATTGGCTTTTGGGACAGTGGCTTGGTGTCAGCGTTTGACACCACCCGAGTGAGTGATTTAGGTTGAACATCGTGGTCGTCATCATCATCATCGTCTTCTGTATCTGCAACAACATAACCTGCATGCTCTTCTTGTTCCTGTAAAGAGTCGCGAGGACGCATTTTCTTCTTAGGAGTTTCCATTAATTGCGGCTGACCAGGGTTGTTGCGAAACAAGGAGGATACGTGAGATAGAGAGAGAGAGAGAGAGAGAGAGAAGTGGAGAGACTTAGGATGAGTAAGGAAGTCGGGAATATTAGGGACCGAAATTGACGAGCTATATTTATTTGGAAGAAAGGAAACAAATTCCAAAAAAGTGTGATTTAATAACTTTCACTAAAAATAGAAGCAAATGTTAATATCCTATATATTAATTAATCTTTCTTCAATGCAATTGCTAATTTCGAATTCACCATAAATCTCAGGGAGCGGCTAATTTGGTTGGCCTATGCCAGATCCGGCCATGTGTCTCCAACACTCCTAAAGCATAATTATGAGATTTCCTAAAACAAGCTGCTACTCTTCTCCTAATGGCCGGCCACGTGGGATGTAATGTGCGGTACTGTCTCGATGGTTTAAGTCTAGCCATAAGGCCTGGGCCCACTGTGACGAGGAAATCCTTCCAAGAAAAAGGAGTTATGGGCTAAATGGAAGGGAGTTTTCGGTCCAAGAAAAAAAATAATGAAAAGGAAAGCAAAAGGTTACAAAAGTCAAGCATGTTCAAAGAAACGTATCGAGTCTCATCCATGCATGCTTAATTGTCATGAGAATTCCATTTATGCCTCATGTCTCTTATGAGTTGTTTCAACTCGTTTGTTTTCAATTTTATCATTTCAGATAAACTCACGAGAGAGGAATTTTATGAAGGCGGCCCAGGAGTTGAGGAGGGTGCTGACAAGAGGGTGTCCTCCCATGAAACCTAGTAGTAGTTATGGATTCCTATTTTGAAACATGTGGCATGGACAAATATGATTTGATTTACAATTTTTAGTTATGAATTATACTATTTGCATTAAGTTACGCTATGTACATGTTTTTTTAACACTTTCAGTTGTTTGCTTATTTGAGATTGCTAAATACACATGTTATGGTTGATGTCGTGGAATATACATATAAGTCAATTCCTATATATGTTGATATGCTATATAAGTATGTGCAGGAGCGTCAGAGTCTATTTTTCAATTAACGTTATATATTTTAAAAGAAATGGATTAACGAGACTTGACATGAAGAATTATAATAGCACTATAACAATTGTCTAATTGTTTTGAAAATTTCTGAGAAATGAAAGTGTTTGAAAGATGAGAAAAATTATAAGAATGCTATTTCGAGGTAGCTCCCTCCAAATGATAACTACTTTTCATTTACTTTTTGCTTGCCGTCCTCCATTCTACAATTCCGAATACATTCTCTAGAATCAAGATACAAATGGGAGTTACCTGCTCGATCAATGGGATGCCTATCCTAATCTCTAAATAATAATTCTTCCAAGGTTATGTAGATACACGTATTAGGCATCACAATTTAAAAGGGATAAATATGCTTTTCACTTTTCAGTTATAGAAAAGTTTAGCACATTATATCTTAAATTACCAACTTTGACATATTGCACCGTTTAACAATTAATATATATTATACACTTTGCACTATAAATTACCTATTTTGACATTTTACACCCATCAATAACTAATGTTAGACACTTTGCATCTTCCTTCGACAATAATACTCCCGATTAATTAATTAATTTCTAATAATATCTTCAAGATAGATAAAGTGAGTTAAAGACATTATTATCATTTTAATCTATAAATGCAATGTGTGGAAAGGGATAGTTTAAGCTGCAATATGTCAAGATCTCAATAGTTGATAAGTGAAAAATATATTTATATTCTATTTAAACTACTTGCTTTTAACAGACTCCCCTCTAGAAGCATGTTCTGAACACTTTGCCTAATGCGCCCCAAGTTTTAATTACTCCCCTTGGATTTTCTCTGAATAAGCCAGTTGGTAGACATACTGGACTAAGCGGGAAAAATAAAGCGCGAGGAAGTGGCCTATCCTTTTTTTTTTTTTTTTTTTTTTTTCTCCTCTTTTTATCGCCACAGAACGAGAGAGAAATAGACGAATGTGTGTGGGATGGTTAGCTTTATTAACTTGAAAGAGGACCAACGGATCGATATCGCTTTTAGAAAACCGAACCTCTGTATTGAAACCAAGAGTTCAACGTCTCCCTGCTCTACGTCTGGCATCTCCATCAATGGCAATTCAAGCTAAAACCCCTTGTGTTCACTTGTGTCCTCCTTTTCACTCTGCTTTGCCGGGGACTCCCTATCTTCTCGGTGGACCGCTCAGATTAACAGCTTCACTGCCTCGTAGAAGAAAGTCTCTTAAACTCAGTTGCGAATCCAACGGCAATGACAGCGAGCAGGTATGCTTCTAATGTGGTTGGTTTTGCATTGATCTTGAGCTGCTTTCATATGAACATGCGTGAGTACCATTATACATAAAGGCCACACACACGTTCGGTATTGGGCTTCAACTACCCTCGCCTTCTCCCAGCTACCAAAAGATGAGCATCATTACTGGTCCACATGTCATGGTCACATTCACCCTGTCTATAGCTGTAAAGGGTGTATTTCCTCGTGCAAAATAAACAACCTTCATAATTTCTATGGGAACCCAGGGTTTGCAAGCCGAGTGCTGTCTGCCAGAGCCGCAGAAGGCAGTACAGAGCCTGTTACAAGAACCGAGTAATTCACCTCAGCCACCTTCAGAGTCTTTACATCTTTCAAATTCAGCTAACTGCTTATTATTCCCACATACATCAACTGATTTGAGAAATTCTGTGCCTTAAGCACCTATTGGAAACCCTGTTTCACTGCAATTTGAAGACAGCGGTGCTGAACCAAAATCCTCAACATTCCTTTATTTTGTGGTAGGACTATCTCATAGATGCTCCTGTTTCAGTTGGCGACGGCTTCTCCTTCTATGGAGGTGCTTTTATAACTGTTATATTATTATTTGTGCTAATATTACTAGGAGTATTTCGTCTATTATTTTACAAGCTCAGCACTTGTATGTGAGCGTCTGTCTCAATTGTAATAAGTGGAGTTGCTTCTAACAGGGAAATATTCAGATGGGCCAAGCCCATCAGATGAATGGTTTAAGCAAGGGAAGATAGTGAGTATTATTGTTCCATTACTTTTTCTATTTTAGTTATACTTCCTGAACTTTTCAGTTACATTCAAAATTGTTGGACCATGCCTTCTAGGTCTTATAACAACTGGGTGCATGGGAGAGGCGTTGACCTCTCCATATTATGTGTATTTAAGATGGAGAACCAAGTGGAAATGTAAAGCCATAAAAAACCATCTTTCTAATGAAATAGTGTTTTCCCTTCTCCTTGTTCATTCATTCTGTTTCCTCTGTATTAAATGTACAGATGAGCATGATTATCAATACTTCCATATCTTCTTGAAAACTTTGTGAGTGGTTTGGTTGCATGACCTGGAAAATATAGATGCTATTTTTGGAAGGTGCCACTCCTTTGGGATTTCAACTCCGTTGTGGGTATTTGAGAAGTTTATTGTGGATGGTGTCAACTTTCCTAGGTGAGAACTCGTCATGCTCTTGGTTCGGATGAGAAGGCCAAAGATCCCATTTTTGGACTTAGAATGGGTGCTGGTTCTCAGACCTCAGCTGATTCTTTTAGGTAAATTCTGAAGTATCTTTAAGAGACTATTGCCTTAAATTGTACTCATATTGAACATGCCAGTATGTTTCATTTTATGATCTGGTATGCAAAAATTAAGTGTGACTATTTGCAGGGTTTCCAATTGAAACATGCTCTGTATATGTAATTTTGTGCAATAGATGGTTTTGTGTTGAAAGTGGTAGTGCTGATAAGCCTCCAGTCCTATTAATCCACGGGTTTCCTTCACAGGTGAGTCCTTTTTTCTTTCTTTCCTTTATTCTTGTAAGTGATATTACTATTCATATGTTCTAGGAATTCCATTGTCATTGACAGATTTAACATTTTATTATTTTCATATGAGATATGATTATAACAACATAAGTTTTGAGAATCGGTTTTTTCAGTTGCTGTGATTCACTTATTACACGATAGATGAAACAACCTTTTGTTTGTCCTTTTCTAATGGTTTATAAATAATAAGTTGCACGCTAAAATCAAGCGTACGATTCCAGTCTCCAAATGCTCTGTTTTTCTTTAGAAATCTAGAATCCATTTGCTTTCGATTTTAACTGCCTTGTCTCTCATAATCTATATGTTTGTCCTGGGATTAGTAGCTGGTATAAGTACAATGAATTTGTAGTGAGCTCAGAGGACTTCCTTACTCAAAAGTCTATGGCTGTTGTAACTGCTTGATATGTCTAATTCGAGAGCCCTAATCTTTGTTGAGGTGACCATTTTTCCTTGGCCGAATCTATGGGTAAAGATATGCATTCCTGTTGCTGGCAAAAAATTTTCATCTTTACTCAGATGCTGTTTCTACACAACCAAATATCGGGTTATAATTGAGCTGAGCAAGATGAGTGTTGGATGTTAAATCTTGATTCTTCTTTAGCCAAGCTTGCGCTCGTAGCCCGAGGAAGATTTTATTCTCAAGATTGATTTATTCGTTTTTAGAATGACTTCGAACTTGTTAATAAGTTGCTCAATCACTTATTATTCTTTAATATAAAATAACTAGAACGATTGAGATATCAAACGTTTGTGTGAATTCATGTGGATTACACATAATTATTGTTAAGACTATATCGTTCCTGTTATCTTGTATTAGGTGATTTTATTTATGAACTCACAAATGTTATATTCACCAGCCTTGTCTTCGTAATAATCATACAGAAATATTTTCTTATCACGATATAAATTGTTCATATTTTATGTTATGACCTTCTCTGAAATTGTAGACAATCCAATCTAATTTTTAGTGTATCTAGGTGTCAATCTTAATTCTTCTATTAAGCTATCCATAGAAACTTATACATATATGCAAGTCTGGATGCATATATCCCTTTATACGTACATGCATATTTCTATAAAAATCCACCTATTCCCAAGAATTTTTAAGCTGCATTTATCTTGTGAAGCAAAAAATTCCCTCTGATATTTGTAAATGCTTAAGACGTTTTCATTATATAGCTAAAACTGAAATTAAAAAAATACTAAAAAATGAAGTTATACGGGTTTAGTCAGGCTAAGCTCAGCTTATACAAGTTATACTAACTAATAAATGAGCTTGAATTTTGTTCACACTCTGTTACTTGATTTATACTGACTGAGCTCGAGTTGAGGTAATTTAAGTCGCGCTTGAGCTGTTTGGTCTGTTTACTGCTCTAGCCAGATCTATTGACATCCACATGTTTCATCCTATGGTTTCTCTAACTTCGATGATTGATTATTGTTGGTATTTTTGGTTTCATCAAATGCATACCCCTTGCATTTAGTGATTGCATTTGATGCATGAACGTAGGGTTAGTGCAGTAAATGTCATGATGCATAAATGTAGGGTTATTGCAGTAGCCATCATGATAATTAAGAACCAATCTTATTGGCTGGCTCTTTCCAGGCATATTCTTATCGTAAAGTTCTTCCTATACTCTCTAAGGACTATCATGCGATCGCTTTTGACTGGCTAGGTGAGATTACAGTTTATTTATTGGAACTCATAATTGAAACCATTACTTGCATATTACTGTTGAATTTTGTGTTCTTTGTGATTTCCTTCTATTGATGGTGGTTTTGGGGAAGTTATGGCAAATCCTTCCTTTATGCCAGTATGCACCACTACAGATATAGCTGCACTACGCAGTGCGATGATAAAGAGCAGGTCTGCATTTGAAGTGCTTAACTTAGGGAAATCGAAAAAAAGAAAAGAAAAAAAAAGTGCTACATTTATACCTTTCACTTTGCATTGTTTATGTGGACCCCACTGAAACTGAATTAAAGAATAATGCTTGTTCAAGCCTGTCGATACCATTTAGATTAAATGTTATTTGTCATATCAGGGGAATCTTAAGATGTTTCTGTATTTCTGAACATCTTTACGAATTGAAAACTGTAATGTACAAGTTTGGTTACTCATTTTTTAGTTACATATTAACAACTCTATTTCATAGTTTAAATGAGAGGTCTGGGGGACAGCTATTATGATCTATTTTTCAGATTGGATGATTCAGAAACATATGGATGTTATTTTCTGGGTTGCTATTTTGAGCAATCCTAAGAAACTTCTTATGTTTTACTTGATTATCTTTATGTAATGCAAACATCCATAGTTTAGAATCTGAATTGGATAGGAATTGTTTTTGAAGAAGAAAAAGGAGGTAACACATTTATGTCTGTACTTTTGAATGTCTAGGGGCTTTATCATATATCCTTAAGAGTTAGGTGATTAGTTTTAAAATTATTCTAAACTTGAAGCTGAGCTTATATGTTCCAAGAATGTCAACCACAAAATTTTATACCATTTCAAACTATTCAGTTTACATTTTGTTTTACACAACAATCTTGAGTTCGACAAGTATGAAGCTCAGTTTTTCAGCATGGCCTTGATAAGTGTCATGGTGATTTTCCAGTTTTCCCTGTCAGGTGCATTATATTGTAATATAAGTTTGAAATCAAAGAAGAATGTGGCTTGCTTTAGAGAGTGTGGTTTAGATGTAACTTTCAAACCTGTAATAATAATATACTGGTGTACGAAATTTTCATTTGGCTTTTCTGGTCATTGGTTGGTTATTTTTATAGCTGGATGAGCTGTTACACTATGAGGACAATGATGACAGACAGATTGAAAACAGGAAATGTGAAAGAACTGCAAATCCTTGATGATTCTGATGTAAAAAAGCTTGTTTTCAAAGTTGCAAGTTCAAATTGATTCTCTCGGGTTAGATTGTAGCATGGAATGAAAGTCATTGTGAACTCATTGGAAACATATATGATTATTATTAATGACTCAGACATATAGACAGCAAAGTATACATTCTGAGAACAAACAGTGCTCTAAACTTGATGTCATCAGCTGTTGATCCTAAAGGCTGGTTTGTGAAAGAAGAATATTTCAGGTAGCTCTTGAATCTGCAATGGTTTAAGAAAAAATCTTTTGAGTAAATCTCAATTTGTCTTTGGTCATTTTAGTTCCATCCAGCCCCATGGTTTTTCTTTTGAAAGTTATGTAGTACTGAAATGCGTCACAATTGTGCAGAGTTTCTCCTTATCATATATGCTTTGGTGAAACAGTACTCATCAGCATTTAATTTCTTCTTGGAAATAAATATTGTGATGGTTGTCAGATTGCATCTTATCATTAAATATTCATTCCTTTTATGGCAACTGGAAAAATTTCCTTTCCTTTTATTCCTCTCCTCTATAGGTTTTGGATTTTCAGATAAGCCTCAACCTGGGTATGGATTTGACTATACTTTGGACGGTAATTTCTTTGTCAGCATAAATAATGGCAGATAATATTGTTATTGCTTCGGTCCTTGAAGTAAATTTTGGTATACCTGCAGAATATGTGTCATCCTTGGACTCTCTTATAAATGAACTTGCCACCAGTAAGATCTCACTTGTTGTCCAGGTATCTCGATCTTTCATTGATTGTAGAAGCATAGATTTACCAATTGTTAACATTACCTTTATTCATAACATGTGAGTGAACAGTGCCTTTCATCTTTGATGAACTTGCCAGGGCTACTTTTCCCCAGTTGTTGTCAAATATGCTATCAGTCATCAGGAGAAGCTCAATGACTTAATACTAATTAATTCTCCGGTATGGATCTCTTGAATCTTGCAATTCAGCTTGGACTTTCCTGGACCATGTTTATACTATTATTCTGATCCTATCATCCCATCCACGGTGGTAAAACTATGGTCAGTTTACGTAATTCTCTTAATGACTTAGTGATATAGCTCCAGCTTCACTGTAATTTCGGAAATACTTCTAAATCTTCTCTGAAATTTCTGAAATGAAATTTGTATTCCATATAGGGTTACACTTTCCCTCTTGGGGCTTCTCGTGTAAAAGAGAGTTTTTGGTGATTGTTTTTCTCATGGTTGAAGTTGAAGAAATTCAACCAATTTATGATTGGGTTACTTCCTGGAAGGTTTTTAGTGCCTGTTCCCACAAGGCATCTTAAAACATTGGAATAAGTGAGTGCAAAAACTGCAAATCCTAGGGACATTGTTTTTATACTGCACTGGTTGAATTTATTTCATAGTGTGTGGTTATTCATAATGATGATGATGTGCATATTGCTCTGTTCACTATAAGGAAGATGGGAACTAATGAACATGCTCTTTTCTTTGGACTATAAAGCTCACAGCCAAACATGCCAACCTTCCATCAACCTTGTCCATATTCAGCAACTTCTTGCTCGGTGAAATATTTTCTCAGGTACGAAGGTTCTAAGAATAGCGAAAAGAGGGGAGGGTTTGGGGCTTGGGAATTGGTTTGTGAGTGTACTTCTATGTGATACATTTCTTGCTTCCCATGTGCAACTAGGATCCACTAAGGGCCAGTGATAAAGCCCTTACAAGTTGTGGTCCTTATAAGATGAAAGAGGATGATGCAATGGTTTACAGAAGACCTTATCTCACATCTGGTTCATCAGGTTTTGCATTAAATGCAATAAGCAGGGCCATGAAGAAAGAGCTAAAGGTGAACGTTATAACACAGTCTTTTCCTTCCACAGATTGATTGGATTGAGCAAGTTCATGGCCTGTAGATTTTGCATCACCCAATTGGGTAGGGTTCCTTGTGGAAGGCTTTTGGAATTGTATTTGAGTTCTGTATCTCTCCCTCCCCTCTCTCTCTCTCTCTCTCTCTCTCTCTCTCTCTCTCTCTCTCTCTATCTTGCCCCTTTTCGTAGCTGAGAAAAGATGTCTGCAGCTTTCATTATCGTTGTCTTGAAGCATGAAGGGTCGTGCTAAATGTACTCGGTTACTTTAGGACAATCAATTGTGTCGACATCTGTGGCTGACAAGCAAGTTCAACGGGTGTTGTATCATCCACCATACATTTCACTATTGATGGTAAATGTGAATGATATTTAGTCCAAATCCCTCAGCAGATTCAAGCTTTCCTGTCACTTGAGGACTACTGGCTGTAATTAAAGGGTATCTGATTTGGAGTGCGATGCCGGACGATTACCCTTAGATATGGGGCCATGATTGCTCTAGATTTTGTCAAATGGTATAAATTTGTGGAAGCTTCAACAGCAAACTTTCCTGCCATAGATAGAGACAATTAGTTTACAGTGTATGCATAAGATAGATACACAGAGAGAGAGAGAGAGAGATTTTAATGATGCTTCTTTTATTTTGTTTCAAGTAGATGTTTGGTAGTCTATACTTTAACTGTCTCTGTTTTTGTTTTGATTGCTTTGCTGGCAGACCTATGTGGAGGATATGAGGAAAATACTCATGGATAAAGATTGGAAAGTTCCAACTACCATTTTCTGGGGCCAAAGAGACCGCTGGTTGAGCTATGATGGTGTTGAAGATTTCTGCAAGGATTCAAAGCATAAGCTGATTGAACTACCAATGGTACTAAATGTTATCTCTTATACGTTTGCATGGATTGGGAGAAAACTCACTTAAACATCCCGCCACCCATAAAACAAATCAAGACCAAACAAAACAAAACAAAAAGCTCTAGTACAGATGAACTGATGACTTTTGGCTTTAATGTGCTCATTCCAAATCAATATCGTGACTGCATATCATCCTTTGGTAAATCAAATCATCTGCAATATGTTTTGGATAATTGCACTTCATATAATATACTACAAGGTCATTTGCAACATCCCTGTTTAAACTAGTGTAAAAAACTATGAACACCGCCCCTAAGTTTTCAAATATTATCATGTCTAACCTTGATTTTTCTAGGAAAATATTGTTTTGTTGACTGTACAGAGTTCATAAAAAAGGACCTGGAAGAGCACAAAAAGTGCTGTTTATTTGATTTTTCCCATTTTCGTTTGAATGTTCGTGTGTCTTGATGGTCATCTTCAAGTTTCTTCGATTTTTTCCTGCATCTGTCCCTTAACATGATTGCAAGATGTTCCCTCTTGTCTTGACTTCTTTGGCAATTATCCTTGGGTGTTTATGGGGGCTGGCCCCCCTTAACTTTGTGTATTCCTTTGGAATTGTTAATGAAGTATTCTTAACAAATAAAAACATAAAAAAAATAAAATTCAATGATTAAGTCTGATGGGAGTTGGAGGAATCTGAAGGGCAAGGTAACATTGCAACTGACCCAATAGTTTGAGTAGCTCACTCAAGTTGAATATATTGGGGGATATTTCAACTCAAGTCATAATCCTTTTTGGCAATGGATATAGGGGGATCATGCAACGGTTGTATAGCTATGGTCCTTTTGACAGAGTTCAGAGTGTCAACATGACCTCTTCCTCATCTTTTAGGTTTGCTGAGGAAGAAACTTACATGCTGAACCTAAAGCGCAATCTCCAGATTTTCCAGCTAACTTTTTCCTTTGGTCATGTTCTTTTCACAGAGTTTGTCACTGCAGTGGTCTTCAGGCTTTTTGACAATCCTTGATTTTGTTTTCAGTGTTTGTGACATATTTGTTTGGTCATGCTTCCATGCTTGTATCTGATTACCATCTCCTTTTTCTTATCCTTATGGAGATATAGATCTGTAAATTCAATTTCCAACTGTGTTTACATAAAAGGTTGCCATGTGTTTCAGTTGTTAAGGTGTTGGAAGAAAAATACAATCAAACTGTTGTGACTTTGCAGGCAGGACATCATGTTCAAGAAGATCGTGGTGAAGAACTTGGACAACTCATTTCTAGGGTTATAAGCAAAAGGAGACTAATTGGATGAACCAAAACTATTGCTTGTCGAGCAAAAGCTCCAAAAATTTACATCGATTCCTTTTTGACTTGAAGCATCCAATATAATACAGTCATGCAGTTCCTTAATCCAGTCATAACCTTTTGTGGTGTAATAATGTCATTTTCATTGAAGATTGAGATTTCGTGTATATAAAGTAACACGGAGTATCCTAAAGAATAGACAAGAATTTTTGTGTTAGAATATCTTTTTTATTTTATTTTATTTTTATAATAAAGGATGCAGGTACCTTCCAATTTTATTAAAAACTCTCAGTTATATTGGAAGAATATTGTGGTTACATCCAAGACGCGACAAACATGCTTAAATTCTAATATTAGCACAGTCCAGATTACCAAGATGCAAAATACCTCTCATACCACAAGGCAAAGATTCACATGCAATAGTTTATTTTCTCCAAGATAGTAACTTGAAATAACAAACAATAGCTTATCCTCTTAAAGTCATAATGCAATAGCAATATCCCTAAGAATAGGCAAGAAATTTTGTATTAGAATATCCTATTCTTATTTAAAAAAAAAAAAAAAATTAAGGACGGTATCTTTGTACAGTTTTGCACGATGAATCACATAATTTATCACCCAAACTCTATCTGACGGGTTTATAGTGACAAATCAGGTGACAATTTTTTTTTGTCACCCACTAGTACCTTTGCTGATGATTTAGTAGGTTTTAGGGACATTTTTTTTGTGATCCAGGAATTGTATTTAGGCGTGAGAGGGCACAGGGAACCCCTCATCTTGACCCTAGCTAGCTCCTTCAGTTCATGGTAGGGGAAGGGGGTGGCATTCCTACGTACATTGCTCTGCCCATTCGTAGGGATACGACTTGTGTGTTACAAATCCAATTTCAGATAGTGTTGCATGAAAAGGATCCTTCATCTAGTCCGCTGCATCTTCAAGCATGTAGATAGAGAAGTTTGGTGGATCCTTGTTGCCTTTGACAAGGTAATTTTAAGGGTAAGGCAGTGGGTGTAGCAGTTATAAATTATTTATTTAGATTTGTTATTCTTGTTATTGTTAATGACCCACGGATATATGCAATAGCCGCAAACTAGTCACATTTGTGCCTTTTTTTTTTTTTTTTTTTTTAGGCAATAAATCTGTATATTAAAATTAAAGAAATGCAACTGATATAAGCCAAAAAAAGCACCCAAAGGCCAGCGAAAAACCTAATCAGACCTAAAGGTCCTACAATAAATAGAATGTGCAGATTTGGAAACCAAACAGGTAATATAATCACAAATCGACATCAAGGGTTGGAACATACAACAATGGGACACAACAGCTTGGCCCCACCTCGATCCCTCATTCATGTTGGGGGAAGCATCTTGCTTCCGCACCCTGCGCTGCCTACAGCTTGGGGGTAATGCAGGGTGGCCGGACAGGGTTCCTCTTCTACCATGAACATGTTATTTATCTTTGGGCAATGAGACGTTTTGATGTCTTTGTTATATATGTATTTATAGAAGCTTTCATTTCGATGCTTATCCTAATTGTAGGTTTAGTTTATGCATGGAGAAAAAGAGCATTTGAATGCTCAGTTTATGATAATTCGCTCAATAAAAATACAGCAAGTAAAAAAACATTGAAAGAGATATGTGAGAACTTCTTTTTGTTTTTATTTTTCTTTTCAAATTTTCTACTCTTTTTGTTCAAAAAGAATTGCGTATATCATACAAAAACACCAAATGACTAGTCTCAAGACGTACATATGATATGCTATAAATGATGTAATATTTAAATTAAAAAAAAGTTTTTAGTGTTTTTCCTCCTCAATTACATTGTCAATATTATTTTGGGATCAAAACTACCAATTTCATCACATTGCGTATTTGAACTATCAAAATTTATCAATTTTCATCATTTAATGAATTCCAATAGTTGAAATGAGTGAAAAAGTGGGCTACATGGTACGATGTTAGCGGTTGAATCTTATTAGGGGGTGCATATTGTTAAACTTTTATAGTTCAAGAAAACACAATGTGATGAAATTGATAACAGGTGAGACCCCGAAATGATATTGAGACCAAAATGTTAGGACGGACAGTAAAGTGTTCTCCTTTATATTATTTGTACCGTTGTATTTGACATTATACATATTTGCATAATCATAACAATTTATTTATATAACTATATTTTTCTTCAGGTCTCCGTACATTGCTCAAATAGCTATAAAATCCAAACAAAGAACAAGATCCAATATAAAATTGGACACGAAACGGTAAAATCAACAGAGCTTAACAACACAAAAATACCACAAAAATCTATGTTGTAATATAGATTCTCGAGTGATATTAATATTATTCTCCTTCAAAACGTTAAACCTTGAAAAGATAGATAATTCAGCGAAGTACTCTTCACGTACACATGCAAAGCTCTAGCTTATGGAATCTGCTTAGGAACAGAACCGTCCCAGTTCTTATACCTTTCGTGACAGTCTAGCAAGCATTTATGGATAAGACGGCGCCTCGGTTGTTTCATAAATATATCACCCTTCCAGATATTATCTACAATGCAATTATCCATACACTCTTCAATTAGAAGAACCGTAGGGTCGCTAAAAGCTCTCGCAATATCTTCGCACAGTACCTTACTATAAATGGTGCAAACTTCAAAGGCAAACCTACCAGGTGGCCCCAATTTCTTCCAATGCCGACAACGTTGAAACCTCCTTTCGAGACAATCACTCATCAGTCCTTGAGCTATATCAAGCTCAGGAGAATGCGGAAATGGAATGGAAAGTGAAGAAGCTGGATCGAGAGACGATGTAGGGGCAATATTGTTATTTGCACGGGCCAGCTTAATGGGAAATAGGATAAGCAACACCAAGATCATCACCCTCGTAAGTTTGGTAATGCATTTTTCTGCCATTTCTTTCTCCCACTTTATAAACTTTCTTGTAAGTTCTAGATCTTTCTAAATTCTTTATATTCCGTTGAATTATCATATACACTTATATAACATTAACTTGGTTTGGATTAAAGGATGCAAAAGGAGTTGGAGGCAATGATGTAAGATCTAGAAGAAAAATGAAGGATACTCGAGTTTGATTAGTTTAAATGAACCAACTAAGAGGGGATGACCCAATAGGTACCATATGTTATGTCAATACATCCACTTCAAATAGTTTGAACAAATAAGGAATATTTTTTTTCTATGTCATGTATATTTTTATTACTTCTAAAGCTCCTATGCGCAGAATGAAGAAATAAAAGGAAAAAAAAAACTTTGCAGATTAAGAAGAGACGTGAGTTGTAGCCAATAGAATGGATCAATAACTTGATCACATTATGAAATATGAGTCCGGATGGCAATAGATTAATTGATTTATACCTAAGCAAGGCAATATGCTTGGTTGTAAAATATTTTCTTGAGTGATAAATATACTTTTCACCCTTGAATTTTTAGGGTACTGTTGATACTTAATTTACACAAAAAATTATTATTTTTGTCACATTGTACCAATAAAATATTGATTTCAAATACATTCCAGGCTCTGTTAGAATTTTCCTTCAATTTTGATGGAAATTATTTTTTCTAGCCTTTGAAATTACGATTTTATGAGGATTCAATTATAATTTCACTCGCCAAAAACTTATTTTTCTGTCAAAATTGATGAAAAATTTAAATAAAGAATCCAAAGTGTCTGAAATCAATAGTTAGTGGGTGCAATGTGACAAAAATAATAGTTTGAGCTGCAAAGTGTCAAGATTTTCCATAATTTGAAAGGTGCAAAGTGTATTTATCTTCTTTTCAATTTTGATGGAAATTAATTTTTCTAGCCTTCGAAATTACGATTTTATGAGGATTCAATTATCATTTTACTTGCCCAAAAACTTATTTTTCTATCAAAACTGATGAAAAAATTCAATAAAGAATCAAAAGTGTCTGAAATCAAAAGTTAGTGGGTGCAATGTGACAAAAATAAATAGTTTGAGTAGCAAAGTATCAAGATTTTCCATAATTTGAAAGGTGCAAAGTGTATTTATCTTTTTTTTTCTGTCTTTTTATTTTTAAAAAAAAGTGTCATTTAAAAAGAAAAATATTTAAAAAATTACCTTTGGTATAGGCGAATAGTGGTAATTTAAGTGAATTTTCTTAAGAAGAGAAGAATGTCCTTGTACTACTTTTCTTAATTAATCATGTAATTAATAGGTCATTATTACAAACAAATCATCTAGACTTAAAAAGGGTCAATTAGTAGTCATAGCAATACTCAATTGCGAAGAGTTCTTTCTAATATGAAATTTCATCTCCGAAATTGTGAGGATGGAGAGTAATCCTTGTTTGTTATAGGTTAACAAGATTGTCTTTTTGCTCTCCTATGTTATATTCTTCCGGGTGGAGTAGAGCAGCGCATGAAGCTGAAGCAAGAGCGCTCGTGGGTAGAAATATCGAAGGAGGTAGAGCAACGTATGGCAACCGTAATAGAGAAGAAAATGAATAGCATGACAAAATGACTACTAGGCCAATTAGGGACCCGATACAGGTAGATGTGAGATGTTTATTTCAATTAGTAACGTTTATGGATGTGAATTAATGTATTGTTACATTTAATGTGTTTTATATAATATTTTTGAAATCTATTTCATAAATCCTATTCTATCGATCAATTAATTGTTCTATCTCCTTCCATCATTTTCGTGGCAAACTACTGTCTCTTGCCTGCCTTTCTCTTAAGTGTCTACTTAACTGATCGAACGCTCATGATAAATGTTTGATAATAAAAATTTCACAATCCTATCGGCAACATTATCACGTCCAATCGTAGGCATCTATACATTCGATCGAGAACATTACATATCCGATCATCCTAATTAAAAAGTTCGATCATCCACTACAAACGTTTGATCGTTGAAAGTTATCCATCTGATCAAAAATATTGCACGTCCGATTGTTCCTCCTACGTGTTCGATTGCCCATGATTATTGATCCCACATCTAAGTGTACGTGTCCGTTCGTCTAGTAACGATTGTTAGTCAAAGGGTCGAGAAACTCAAAGTCACTATTCTTGAACAACTTAGAGTCAGGCCTTCCTTCTTTTCGCGCATCTTGATACATATGTTTTTACCTCGACGGATATTCATTCTAGTATCCGGAACGCGTGGAGTATAATATATAAAATATATTACAAACTATTATAACTATGATTCATCATATTTAATATTCAGACCTCCCGTGCCAGGACTCCAAAAAAGAATTAACGAACAAGAGTTAAAAAAAGGGGGTTACAAGTTATAAATTGAGAGATTTTTATTCTTTTTCCCGTTTATGCTTTTTTTAATTAAATAATTAAAGGACAAACCTTTATTTGGATTTTTATTCATTATATCTATTGGTTGAATAAGTGATGATCCACTGATTCTTACTCAGGGAATCTTTGGCCTTACTTTTGTTAGATTGGAATTGTTGGCTTTTAGTTACAATTGATGTTTTGATGATAGTAATAAAAACAATTGAAATGGATAAGCAATAAAGATCCAAAATGGGTATGGAACGCACAATTGATCAAGCAACAATCAATTCAATGGAAGTGGCTCAAAAGTGAAGACTTAAGAATTTTAGGGTAATCTTTGTAACTCTAAGTTTTCACTTTTAACAAGGATTTGAATCACACACGTGCATATTTTCCAAACCATTCACAAACCTTTTTATCTCATTGGTACAACAAAGGAAGAAATTGAGGGGGAAATGTAAAACTTAAATATCAACGACCCTCTTACCCAAAGCATTGAAGAGCCACCACATGAACAAGAAGTGGAAGAGCCAACACCTCAAGAAGAAGAGAATCCAAGCCAACATTCATAAGAGATTGGATCATGGCATGTCGAATTTAACTTGCGTCTTGCTTTCCCAAATGCTACTATCAGTCACTATCCTATTACTTCTTCAAACCATACCCCACTTGTGTTTTCTTTTTTTGGTGTTGAGGAGAGTGCACCGAAGGCCTTTAAATTTGAGGGGCTTTGGCTTAGAGATGGGTCATGTGTGGATGTTGTCACTTCGGTTTGGTTAAAAGGGCGTGGGAACTCTCCTGCATGGGCTTTAGTTCATAAAATTCGTGCTGCACGTACTACCTTAAGGCGCTGGAACGTACTGCAATTCGGCTAGATTCAAGTTTACCTTAAGCAGGTTAAGGAGTAGCTTGGTTATTACCAAAATGCCCCCTCCCACTGAACAGAATTTACAGCTTGTGCATTTTTTTAGTTTGGCTCTGGATGAGCACTTGCATCGTGAGAAAGAGTTATGGAGACAAAAATCACGCGAGTCTTGGTTGGTTTCAAATGACTTGAACACAAAATTTTATCATGTTTCAAAGGTGATTCGAAGATGTCGAAATCAGATCTTGAAAGTGAAAACTGAGCGGGATGGTTGGATATCGGGCTAGTCTTCCATTGGCAAGGAGATGGTTGATTTTTACTAGACTTTGTTTACTACAAGTCACCCTGTTATTCCGGATGACTTGGAGCAATTGATAGAACCACTAATCACAAATGAGGATAATGACATGCTTACTCAGATATCGGATGAAGATGAAATATTCAATACATTGAAGAAGATGGGTTTGGAAAAAGCACCGATCTGGATGGCATGATGGTATTATTCTTTAAGCATTTTTGGGATGTGGTTGGAAAGGATGTCATTCTAACAGTTTGTGATTTTTTTTTAACATGGAGAGTTACTACTGAATCTGAATGCTACAAATATTGTTCTCATCCTGAAAGTGGATAATCCTTTGAAGGTGAGTCAATTTCGGCCTATCAGTTTCTGTAACGTTATTTACAAACTCATCTCTAAAATTATTACTAAACGCCTCAAGCTTGTGCTTCCTAAACTTATCTCTCAATAGCAACTTGCTTTTGATCCGGGTCGTGCGATCCAAGATAATTATATTGTTGCAATTGAGATATTCCATAGTATGCATCATAAAAAAGCAGAGAGGGTGGATGGCTATTAAAGCAGATATGGAGAAGGCATATGATATAATTGAATGAGATTTTGTTCTAAAAGTTATAGAGAAGTTTGGTTTCAACTCTGTTTGGATCAACTGCGTAAAACAATGTATCTCTACATCTTTTTTTTCCATTCTTATAATGGAAGCCCGTTTGGATGCTTTCATCCTACTAGGGGCCTTCGCCAAGGCGATCCTCTTTCCTGTTTTGAAGTGCTCTCAAGGCTTTTGATTCATGAGGAACAATGTGGAGGTCTCGAAGGTATTAACTTGGGTCGTAATGGTCTACTATTTCCCATTTGCTCTTCGCGGAAGACCTCCTCTTATTTGTACAAGCTACTACCAAAGAGGTGAATACTTTAAATGCTTGTCTTGAAAAATATATGTCTTGGTCTGGCCAAAAGGTGAATAAGGAAAAATCTTCAGTGCATTTCAGCAAGAATTTTGGAGGACAATCTATTTTGTCTATTTTGGACTGTCTGAATTTGAAAAAAGTACCCAGCAAAGCTAAACACTTAGGTCTTCCTTTGATTTTTCCTCGTGCTAGAACGCGAGCTGTGGATGAAATAAAGGATAAATTTTTTCAGAAAATAACCGGGTGGAAGGCGAAGGTTCTCTCCCAAGCTGGTCGTACTATGTTGATAAAATCTGTAGCAACTACTATTCTGTCATATTTGATGAGCTATTATTCCATCCCACTCCAATGGTGCAAGGATATTGATAAGGTGTTGAAGAATTTTTGGTGGTGGTTTAAGAAAGGTTCCAATCATCATCTATCTTTAAAAGCATGGAAATCTATTTGTGTCCCGAAGAGTGAGGGTGGTTTGGGTTTAGGTTGACCTCTGAAGTCAATCAAGCCCTTGTATCAAAGTTAGCATGGAAGATGTTTACAGATTGCAATAGCCTTTGGGTTCGTGTTTTGCAAGGCAAATATGTAAAGGGGAGAGACTTTGGGCTTGTGGGTGTGGGCAGGAATGCATCGTGGGTTTGGAAGAGTATAGTAAAAGCTTGCCCTGCTCTATCTGAAGGCATGTGTTACTCTCTGGGGGACGGCCGTAGCATACACATTTGGAGAGACCCGTGGGTTCCATATCTGCCCAGATTTTTACCGCAAGCTCTGGATGAGGCTATTCGTAATTCAAAGGTGGTGACGGTAAGTAATCTCTTGATGGAAGATCGTAGGCGCTAAAATGAAGGGTTGGTTAGACAAATTTTTACTACGAAGTCTACATAGGCTATTCTTAAACTACGAGTTGCAGTGGAGGGTGTTGTGGATAGGTGGTTTTGGCCTTTGGAGTCATTTGGGAAATTCACGGTTAAGTCTATTCATACATCCCTAGTGAGCCATAAACTTACAAATGTGGCTCCTTTATGTAGAGCTATGTGGAAAGTTCTTTGGAAGATAAAGGTGCATGATCGGTTCAAGTTATTATTGTGGAAGGTGGCCTGGGAAGTAATTTCTACGAAGACAGCTGTTGCTGCACTTGTTGGAGGTACTGAGAGGGGGTTTGCTGATCTCACCAATGCCCTTTGTGGAGAACAACCTGAAACTCTTCAACATTTACTTCTTCTTTGTCCATTTAGCCGTACGGTGTGGAGTGAATCTCCTTGGCAACTAGATATAACAGCTTTTGGAGACGATACGATTGTTGGTTGAGTGAATAAAGTGTAACATCCTCACCTCTCTCTTCGTATCCCACTAGAAGACCAACACTTTTTTCAAATTTATGCTTCTAATGCAATCGACTTCTTATTGGCTACAAGAAATAAAGTGGTGCATGGGGGACTCACGTGTGATGCTCTACTGCTACAGCATAGGGTTCGACGGGTGAGCTTAGAACATAGGGTCGCTTGGAATAAAAAGCTTCAAGCACCCTCTCTGCAAGATTGGATCTCTCCACCTGC